>ML677326.1:14719975-14811965 GCA_007922305.1 Dermatemys mawii | reverse complement strand
GCTCTAAAACTTTAGTTAGTCTTTAAGGTGCCACAGGACTCTTTGTCACAACCTTAACCATGACTGTTCTGGACTATAACTACAGTGCTGTGATGGAGGATGAGGGCAAGGAGTTGTTCAATGTCACAGTGCTGTAGCATCACTGTCTCCTGTGAAGGTCTTGATGGAGCGGGTGTAGAAGGCCCCAAATTCAAATCTTGATTGTTTAAACACTGAATGTACAGAATTGTGTTCTTCCTGATCCCCAGAACATTAGGGAAAACAGAACTGCTGTAGGTTAAGTGATTTCTGACTTGTATGTTGTAGCTGGTGTTGTTCCTAGAATATTAGGGAGAAAGTCAGTGAGGTAATCTTTTACTAAACCAACTTCTGTTCTGTCTAATAAATGATATAACCTCATTTATCTTGTCTCTCTAATTTCTGACTTGTCAAAAGTCACTGAGCTGCCAGAAGGAAGTTTGCAATCCTAGCACACACCCTGACGTGAGACAAGGTAAATGATCTCTCTCCAAATATGAAAGATGTTGTAGGAAATAATCCCAACCCATTTTCATTTTTCCACAGAACAGTCTGAAGAAGCTAGCCCACACCCCTGTTCTGGGGCATCTTGTCCTCAGCTGCCTTCTCATGTGGCAATGCCATGATCCAGTGTTTGTGTATCTAGAGCAGCAGTCTTCAAAATTTTTCCTCCGCGGGCCCCTGGGTGTATGTCCGCCGGAATGCCGCTGCAGAAAGAGGAAGCTTCCGCTTTCCGCCGCGGCATTTCGGCAGTACAAAAGTAGACCGCCCGGAAGTTCAGCAGTCTCCCGGGCGAAATCGGCAGAGGCGCCGGGGTCTCGCATATCCCAGTTTGAAAACCACTGACTTAGAGGAGGGGTAGGCAACCTATGACATGCGTGCCAAGGCAGCACGTGAGCTGATTTTCAGTGACACTCTCACTGCCCGGCTCCTGGCCACCAGTCCTAGGGGTTTCGCTGCTGGCCTGGATTACTGGCAGCCGGCCCTCTGCAAGCTGGGGTTCTGTATGCCGGTCCTACTCAACCTGCTGCTGGCTCCAGGTCCTGACCACCAGTCCCAGGAACTCCACTGCTGGCCTGGGGTTCTGGCCACCGGCCAAAGTTGCAGTCTAGCATCCTGGCTACCAACCCGGGGCTCTGCAACCACCCCAAGTTGTGGCTCACTGGGACGGTGAGGGGTGCAGCCAGGGACAAGAGGGGGTACAGATCAGCACTCCCACCTTAAAAATTGTTCCAGTGCCACTGTACTGGGATTTTTTAAGTCCTGATTTGCTGCTTACATCACTATCGCGCCACATGGAACAGAGCGCTGTGATGTTGAGATTAGAATGTACATGCAAGAACTGGAATTAGAATTTTCTGACAGATTTCAAGATTTCCAGCGATTTGGCCCAATGCTTTTTTTTTTTCCCTAATTAAACTTGAAAAGTTCAATGAATGACTTGGATTTGTCTGTATTTCAGAGGATGGATGTTGAAGATTTTGAAATGCAGTGCATTCAGTTAAAAAGCTCAGAATTGTGGGCATCAAAGTTTGGAGATCTGCAGGGTGCACTTGATGCTATCAAGAGAGATCATGGGACCTCTGTTCTGATCTGCTGGAAGTCTCTGCCAGTGAAATTTAACTGTTTGAAGAAAATTGCATTTGCAATGCTTTCAGCATTTGGCTCCACATACCTGTGTGAACAGGTATTTTCACACATGAAATCTGTCCGTCTCGGAGCCAGTTAACAACTGATCACTCAGAAGTCTGTGTGCAGCTTAAAGTATCCAAATATGTGCCAGACATTGGAAAATTCAGCAAGAAAAAGCAAGGGTAAAGATCACACTAAACTGGTAAGATCTGCATTTTAATTCAATTTTAAAATGAAGCTTCTTAAACATTTTAAAAACCTTATTTAATTTACATACAATAGTTTAGTTGTATAATAGATTTATAGAAAGAGACCTTCTAAAAACATTAAGATGTATTACTGCCATGCAAAACCTTAAATTAGAGTAAATACATGAAGACTTGGCAAACCACTTCTGAAAGGTTGCTTTTACCATTGAACATCACTGTCTAGAAAACTTTAACATATCCAGTCAAGTTCCTTCAAAATCTAATAATAAAGACCTGATAAAGTATTGGGTATAAATACCCACAAGTGGATATTAAAATATGATGCAAGGATCTGAATTTAAATTTGCAAAATAAGAACACTGAAAATTCAGGCTTCTAATCTAACCTTATTGACTCTGCTTTTAAAAAACAGGCTCTATGGCAGGGGTAGGCAACCTATGACACGCATGCCGAAGGTGGCACGCGAGCTGCTTTTCAGTGGCACTCACACTGCCCAGGTCCTAGCTCCCGATCTGAGGGGCTCTGCATTTTATTTACTTTACATACAATAGTTTAGTTATATATTATAGACTTATACAACAAGACCTTCTAAAAAATGTTAAAATGTATTACTGGCACGCAAAACCCTAAATTTGAGTGAATAAATGACGACTCGGCACATCACTTCTAAAAGGATGCCAACCCCTGCTCTATGGTACGCCAGGTAACTAACCGGCTGAATAGTTCCTGGCAGCACCCAAAACAAATATGGTTGCAAAACTAAAACACACTAATGTCACACGGGATGTGGTGATAGTGTTTGCTTACTTTTTAAATGCTTTTATTAATTTCCAGAGACATCCTCAACTTAAATCATGCTCTTACCTTGCAATAATTTGACCTAAGAATACTGTAATTTAGAGACTAGAAAGGAAAAATGTTTATTTGGTGTGTTCACTTTGCATCTGATAGACCTTTGTGTATGGTCTTTTTCACTGCCTCAGCTCTACAGCTGGTCAATTTCCTCAACTGTCTTATGTGATGCTGCACTAATCTCCTCTTCCTGTCTCTTTCCATCGGTAAAATGGGGATAGCACTACATTATTTGTCAGGTGTTCTGAGAATAAATACGTTGAGATATCACAGAAGAGCTTATAAACAAAAGAAAACACCACCCTACTTTTTTTTTTTTTACATGCCCAATTGACATTGTTCTTTTAAGTTTTAACTCCTTCATCTTTTAGCATCTAAGTTTTTAACATCACTGTAAACAGGCGGACAGCTAACGTTCACAGGATACTCCTTTTATTATTCATTTATGTGATGCAGTAATAACTATTTCTTCCCATTAAGAATTTTGCTATGCAATGTCATTTATTATAGATAAATGAATGGAGACCTTTGGGGTTTGTGAGTTCATATTGTAAAATAGTGAAAGCTATAGGAAAACTATAAGGAGCTGTAGGTATGAAATTGAGACGATGTATTAATGCCCAAGACCATTTTTTTTCAATTGGGATATGCAGTATAATACACACAGGGTGTCACTGATGTTCTTGTTTGTGTTTTGTGAAAAGCATGTACTTGAGGATCCCTAAATAATCAATGTAACAAATAATGTTTTAATAAAACTCCACCTGAATAAGAACTACTTGTGTCTGGGATTTAAACACTCTCTAGCAGTATCTGACACTAGAACATGAAGTAGAACATAAAACTGACAAAAGCAAAAAAAAATCTCTTTTCACTGTTCTGTTTTTTAAAGAAATTGTTACATATAATTTAAACAATACGTTATAACTTCTACAAGATTAAAAAAAGAATTGGGTCTACTAAGATACATATCTAATGCCATATAATGTAATAAGATCCAGACGGCCAGTGTTTAGAGATATTTGAGTCCAGTAAAGTGCAGATGTTTGTATAAAGGAGTGGTTGGTGGTTATGTTATTTCTTTGCACCTATTTGTCTAGGTTATCATAAGTACTATAGTAATTTGTCTGCTCTTTAACCTTGCTGGTGCTTTTTTAAAAAAAAAAAGCATAACTACACACAGTTTATTTCTCATTTCTTTTCTGAAGGGCATAAAAAAGCTTTTTGGTATTTTCTAGATACCCACTTACTACAACAGACAGTTTAATAAAGTATGTTCTTCCAGTCAGAAAGGACCAGCTGAGAGCAGAACACCAAGCTTGCTTTGCTGGCACACACGTGGATAACTATTACTCCTGGAGTTTGCCAGGGCCTGTGACAGAGGCTCTCCTGCTGTCACCAGGGATCGCAGGTAGCAGCGGCCTGGAGAGGAAGCCACCTCGCTCACGGCGGAGCAGGTTAATGCTTTTCCTTCTGGTGAGAAAGGATTTAGCTGGGGGTCTTTAAGTGAAACCAAGTGCTTATGGAACCCGCCTTCCTACAACCCTTAGCTCAAGAGGCAGCAACAGGGGCCCATCCACCTCACCCGTGGCAGGGCGCCCACAGGCGTCCCTGCCCAAGCGAGTCCGCTCCCTCCGAGGGCAACAGCTTCTCAGAAGCTCTAAATTCCCTTCCTCCCCAAGCCTACTCTTCGCTACCGACCCAGCCTCGCCGCCGGACACTCACGCTCTCTGGAGCGGCTCCTCGGGGATGGCAGCCGGCCCCTGCTGCTGCTGAAAGGAGCGGAGGGACTCGAAGGCCTTCATCAGTTTCTCCATAGTGGCCATATCCGCTCAGCCCGCGCCGAGCACCGCAGTGGCCAGTCGACCGCAGCGCCCGGGCTCCCCCACTTCTCCTCACAGCGCCTGAGCCGCTCGCTTGGACCCGGAACCGCCTCCCTTCTTCGCGCCCGGGAGCCTGTCAGCGCACCGGCTGCCCAGTCCTGGGGTCCCCCGTTCGCCGCGCCCGGGCTGCCGCAACACTGTCCCTGCCGCCGTCAGGATCCCCGCGCCGCCGCTCGTTACTGCAATGAATGGAGAAGACGCTGCAGGGGCTCCCGATCACTCTGAAGCCACCTCGCCGCCATCTTGGAAACCTTCCATCGTCCCCCGCACTGCCCCTCCCTGCCCGGCCGGGAGCAAAGTTCCCCACGCAGGACACCTGGCCCGGCCTGCCCGCGGCAGGGCGTGTAAAATAGAAGAGCGACAGCCTCATGCACCAATCAGAAAGGAGCTCCGTCTGCTGCCTAAACCAGCACCGGCAGGGGACGAGGCCTTGGGGCGGTGTTACCGTTCAAACACAGGCTTGGTTGAGAAAACACAAATTCATCCACGCTCCCTTCACTGTGCTCATCTTCCTCGCGGGAAGATGGCGGCCTGGTCCTAGTGCCCCTGGGGTTGGGGTCAAGCTTGGGCCCGGCTGCCAGCTTCCACCTGCCGAACGGAACGGGCTTCGTTCCCTCAGGCTCCAGCGGAGCCTCTGGCGGGATGCAGAATGTCGGGCTCGCCTAGGGCAGGCCCATGGGCCCTAGCTCCGTGGGTACAGGGCAGGTAGAGCAACCTCCAGGTCTGTCCCCACGCAGCTCTTGTGCTGCTGATGCTACATGGGCTCAGGCAGCCGGGCTGTGTCTGGCCGTTAACGCTAAGGACCATGTAAGGGGAATTAATGACAACAGCTGTGAAGTTAATGCACCTTAAACCCTGGTGTGGACTCCCCCGTTCGGAAGTGAAGTGGACTTCGTTCACATTAACTTCAGATACCATCGGAAAGGATTCAGCTTAAAGCAAACTAAGGCCTGGTCTACATCTAAAATGTACGTTAACCTAGTGATGTTGCTCAGAGCTGTGAACAATTTTGTGCTCTGAACATTATAGTTAGATCAACCCAACTCCTGGTCTAGCCAGGTCTAGGATAGTGGAAGGATTCTTCCATCAACTGAGCTCTGCCATCTCTTGCAGAAGTGGATTATCTATTGTAGTAGTTCTCAAAAAAAAAAATGATCCAGGAAGTATATACACTACAGCATTGTAGTGGCATACCTATGCTGCTGTAGTGCAGACATATCCTAAGGTTGAATTGAATGACAGTATCCCTGTAGGTTTAACGTTCTTCACAAACTTCAGTTCATCTTTATGGTCCCGAGAATCTCTCCATTAACAAGCCCTGCTGCAGCTAAACTGTTGCAGGGTATAACAAACTGACTCTAAATGATTTAAATTGGGACATGCATACACTCAAGGTCTAAGGACTTGGCTAAACTTGCGAGTTAGAGCACATTAAAACAGCCCCAGGCCTCCTAACTCAGGACTTGTCCACACTGTCAAGGCATGTAGAGCACCCAGACTCCGTGATAGGAGCACTCCTGGTAATCCACCTTGACAAGAAGCATAATGCTTGCTGCGCCCCGACTGGATGGCTTGGTCTATTAATGCACTCTGATCGGCCTCCAGAAGTGTCCCACAATGCCTGTTCTAGTTACTCTGGTCATCACTTTGAAGTCTAGTGTCCTGCCCTCAGGTGACAAACAGTCAGAGGCACCCATTAAATTCTCTGGGAATTTTGAAAATCCCCTTCGTGTTTGCTCAGCAAAGTGTGGAGTGCTCTCAGCAAATCTTTCCAGGTGACTATGCTTCCAGCGGCCGGGCGATCCCCAGTATGGAGCAATGGCGAGGTGCTGGACCTCATTAGTGTTTGGTGCGGGGGAGGGGAAGAAAGCTGTCGAGTCCCAGCTGGGCTCCAGCCACAGGAATTATGATACCTTTGGGCAGATATCAAGGGACATGATGGAAAGGGGCCAAGACTGGAATGCACTACAGTGCATAGTTAAAGTGAAGGAGCTTTAACTATGTGACGGCAAAGGCCATGAGGCAAACCACCGCTCCAGTGGTGCCCCCACAACCTGCCGTTTCTATACAGAGCTGGATGCAATACTTGGGGGCAACCCCACCTCCACTCCAAAGACCATCATGGACACTTCAGAGCCCAGTTCAAAAGGGCAGGAGGAGGAAAGCAGGAACGAGGGTGCTGAGGAGGAGGGATACAGCCCAGCATCCCTAGATGCACGCAGTCAGGAGCTATTCTCAAGCCTAGAGGAAGGTAGCCAGTTGCAGCAGACAGTGCTTGGAGAAGGACAAACAGCAGAGGAGGTGCCTGGTACCTATTTTATTTTTGGAAGGAAGTTTTCAGTGCTATCTTTTGGGGCAAGGAGGGTATGCATGCTAGAGTGAGGATTCAGCAAGTGTGAAAAATCAGGATGGGGGTAATAGAAGCCTATATAAGAAAAAGACCCAAACATCAAGACTGTCCCTATAAAATCAGGACATCTGGTCACCTGAATGCATGCCTAGCTGTGGAATAGGGCGTTGATGTGCTCTCTCACATCACAGTAATCAGCCTCAGTGATCTCTTCAAAGGTCTCATGCAGAAACTGAGCAATCCATTTGCACAGGTTCCTTGGCAGAGCTATTGTGCTCCTTGTCCCAGTCAAGCTTTGGGAAAACTAGCTGCTGAAGTTTGCCTAGATTAAGAAATCTAAATGGCTAATATAAGCTCCACCTACTAAGAAAAGACACTTTGAAATAGATTTTCACACTACACAATCCTTTTCATCTTCTCTGAGAGAGATGATTAACACAAGACTGAAGACTCTCCAGAGAGTCTTTTTAGAGTTATATCTGAAATTGGGGATAAAATTTTCTTATTTAGTTCTCTCCATTCTTGATTATTTAACTTCCCTTCATTACAATATCAGGTTTTCAGAGGTGCAGATAATTTTAGAAAGGAATTTGTGTTCATTTACTGAAGTTGCACACTGAATTGTGGTGCCTGGTAATTCATTAATTACTCTCTCCATTAAAAATATATTCTTTATTTCCAGCATGAATTTGCCTAGCTTCAACTTCCAGCCATTGGATCATGTTATACCTTTCTCAGCTAGACTGATAAGACATTTATTAAATATTTCTTCCTTGTGTAGATAGATCTGTATAGGCCAGAGGCTCTCAATGTCCACAAGCTCCGTTCAGGTGGTCTGTGGATAGTTCCCTCTAAGGTGCATGCCTGGGTGTCGCACACGAGAGAATGAAGGGCCACTAATTAGGTGCCTGAATCCTGGAGAAGATGCACATGTAAGGTGAGGTGGTGGCCTCGCAGAGGGTGGGAAATAAGGGGTAGGTTGGAGGGGGTAGTGGGGTAAGAAGACAGGGTTGGGGGAATTTGGGATGTGCAGGGCTATGGCTGCCAGAGAAGGAGGTGACTTTCCCACATCCAGCTCCATGCCCCCGTACCTATAAATATTTCATCTTACTTTCACCCCTGCTGTTTAACCTTGTCTTTGTTAAAATAAATAGATTGAGCTCTTTGAGACTGTTACAAGGCATGTTTTCTAATTCTTTAATCATTCTTGTGTCTCTTCTCTGAAGTTTATGACAGTCTTGAATGAAGAAACCTCACTTTTGTCAATTAAGTATTCACCAAGTCATTGCTCTGACAGGATTGGCTTTAATTGTTTACTGTATTTAACTAAAACAGAAAATATTCTGTGATGGTTGAAACATTACTGTGTAATTTATAGTACAGCTAAGACATTGACAAAATACTAATTTCATTATAAAGTTGTATGTAATCCTTAAAACTGAATTGTGTTTATTTAAGAATTAAAGAAATAAAGGTTCCAAATCATGCCAAAATCTTCAGCTTTTCCTTCAAAGAAAAGGGTATTTTTCCTAGTATTCCTTTAACATAATCCCAGCATGTACACAGAGAAAATCATTTCCAGAACATATGGACCATTGTGTACCTAGTAAGTGATAAAGAAATGGGTTTGGCTAGAATTTAATACATGCTATTTAATTATTACATATACCACTCAATAAATGTGAAGTGTAAATTAAAACAGCATGAGCTCCCATAATTAATTTAAATCAGATTAAGGATTTGTGAAACTTAGCTTAAAATGTATAATGTACTGAATTATAACTGCAGGGGCAGGGAGAAAGTGATCTATTGGTAGAGAAACACTTTTCAAATTTACAAGACTGCTATAGACAAAAATAAAAAAAAATGAAATGTAACACTTAAGCAAGTACATAACTTCACTCACATGAATATTCTCATTGACTTCAGTGGAATGTTCCATATGCTTAAAGTTCAGCATATAAAGTAGTGTTTGCAGCATCAGGTGATAAAGTTGTATTTTAATGAGAAAAGGTTTCTCAAAGATACGTCTACACCACAAATTAAGGAGTGATTGTAGCACAGAGGGACATGTTAGCTAGCGTAGTGAAGATATAGCTAGCATAGCAAAGATGTGCAGATTTTTCTGCACAGGCAAGAAACCCAAGTTCATAAACAGGGTCACTGGCAAGCTTGTACTGGGGTGGCTAACCTACACTAAATCCTGTGCCACCATGTTTTCAATACTATTATTATTCTCACTAGCTAGATGAAAGATAGTACAAGTATGCCTACTTGCACTACTATCACACCTTAATTTGCAGTTTAGGCATATTCACAGTGACATAAAATCTTCGTCACTTCAGCCCAACATTGCATAATTTTTAACAAAAAAGTTATTTACGCTTTCAATCCATTAACAAAATTATTGTTAACATTTTTATACATTGGCCAAAATATTCAAAGTTAGGCTTTTATGCCTATATTTTCTAGAGCACATAAGTAATTTAGGGGCATGCATCCCACTGACTTCAAACTATAAACCCTAACGGAGGAGCAAAGCCTGTTTGAAGAATTTTGGCTTTTTTGACTTGTGGAAGTTCAGTATATTGGAAGGTGATATAAGTTATAAATATAGCAAGTAAGAGCATGTACTGTTATCACAATAAGGCTGTTCATGAAGACCGGGGCTTGTCTTTTTATTTATTAAGTATAAATGAGCATTTTAAGAGATATTTTCTCAGGAAAAAAAAAAAAAAAAGTCTATTTAAAATCTGAAATTCAACTAACAATTGGAAATGAAACAAGTACACAACGCTCACTTCACTCTCTTCCCAATTTGGAATCTTAAATTGCTGAAGAACTACCAGTATGTAAATAAAAATCTAATTATATTAAAATGGATTTAAATAAAAATTGATTTAAAAATTATTTTATCTACCCTGGTTCCCATGGAAGACTCATTACATAGACCAAAAGACGAGAGTTCAGGACATATGATCTATTTATGTGGCAGTGTTTTGCTTTTATTTCAGTAATAAAAAAAAGAAGGTTTGATAGAACTTAAAGCTGCTGATACAAGAACACTTTAGTGGTTGGAAGACACGTTTATAACTTACGTTGCTCACATTTAGCAATGAAAATTGTTATACTTTGAACAATAATTCTGATATATTGGCATCATTATACAAAGAAGAAAGGAGAGCTACCTACACGTGCTCAAAACTTAGTAAGTTACTCCATGTGGACAATACAATAAATATGAACATTGTGCAAACATTAATAAGAGATAACATTACCATCAGAAAGCATCCAGATCATTCAAGTGAGACAGAACCAAAATTCAGTTTAATGCCATTTCTATTAAAGTATTAAAAGAAGCTGTTGTGCTGTGTGTAACACAAGGAAGTTACTCTAGGTTTTCTGGAAACTGAAATACAGCTCTTCATACAGTTGCTTACTTAATATTAAGTTCATGTTACAGAACTAAAACAAAGATTTAATGTCTCTGCTGACGTGTCTTGAATCTTGTAAACAGTACTTCTTGATTTCATTAGTGACACTGAGAAATTTTCTCTGTGCAAAGTTGGATTCAGCATTTATAATACAGTCACAACATATACCACATTGGAACCAACTGGCGCAGTTTAATTAGTTGAACCCTTTAAGAATCACCTTGAGTATGTATAATTTTATGGAAAGTCTATGACTGGTTTCTCAAATTAGCCAAGTTTTCCACTGAACTAAAACAATTCTCTTTCATATATAGGAATAGGTCTGCATAACTAAAGCTTAAAACTAACTTGGGGAAGATACCCAGCATTCACTAATAGCTACTACATTATGTTGCCAGAAATACCACAATTTTTTCATATACTGTGGTGCAGTAATTTTAATTTGAGACTTTATAAATTGAGGCTTTTGTATAGGTATTGTGAACAGACATATAATGCTATATCAACAACTAACAACAAAAGAAGCAGAAGAACTCTTTATAGAAACAAAAACAGACAGACATGAAGACACCGTTTTGTTGGATACAGGATAGGATAATGCAAACTTTTGAGTTACTATCACATTATTTCACTGCTTTGAAAATACAAGCTAAAGATGTACGAGAACAAACACTAGAGAACATAAAACAAAGACAAAGGGACTGATTATATTCTCACACTGATGTAACTCCTCTGAAATCAATTACACAATATAAGAGCACAATCAGGCCCAATATTTTAGATCCTTAGCTTGCCATTATTGTAGCTTTGTGAGTAACACAGATGTTTTGAATATGATCTCATGTATACCAGCTTTACCTGGAAGGAACTCCATTGACTACAATGGAGTTACTCCTAATCTACAGCAGTGTAAGATTGGAAGTTGATTTGGATTTTGTACAACTTCACAATAAAAGTTAAGAGACAAACAGAACCCTTCAGTCCTTCCCTCCTTTATTTGTCATGAAGTTCTACATACTGCATGAGTTGTGAATCAAGGCAAAGATCACAGCAAAAAATTGTAATTTATCACACCATGAATATTCTGCCTTCAGTGCTTTTCAAAATTTACCTCTAAGTAGTATTGAAACAAGAAATTCAATGAGAACATCAATCAATATTACTACTTCATGATAACAGAGGATGATGATGATAATGTACCATACGTAAATAGGTTACATTTATACTTATGGTTTGTGGCTTTCTAATTCATGAATGAAATCATATTAGGCAATATCTGTTCACTAGTATTTCATCATGTTTTATGTCTTTAGTTACATTTACTATCTTAGGATGTTTGCAGTGGTGACAGTTTTAGTTTACTAATTCCTTATATAAAAGTGCTGAGACTAGTGCTCTGCCATGATAAATGATACAAAAGTCAGACTGCCCACTGAATAAGAGGCAAAAAGACAAATTCATGTCTTTTGTCACAAAATGTCAATTTAAACAATTAAAACTGAAACCTGACTTAGGGTATGTCTATACTACCCGCTGAATCAGCAGGTAGTGTTCAATGTATCAGGGATCAATTTATCATGTCTTGTCTGGATGCGATAAATTGATCCCCGAACGCGCTCTCTGTCGACTCTGGAACTCCACCTCCGCAAGAGGAAGAAGCACAGTTGATGGGGGAGTGGCAGCGGTCAACTCGCTGCCGTGAGGACAGCCAGGTAAGTTGACCTAAGATACACCAACTTCAGCTACACGAAGTTGTGTATCTTAAGTCGACCCCACCCCAGTGTAGCCCAGCCCTTAGGCTCTAATCCTGGCAACACTTATACCTAAATTTAACTTTACGGCTTTGAGCAGTCCAATGGGGAAACTCAGAGTAATGAAGCTTAGCATATGCATAAGAGTTTATAGAAACAGGACATAAGAGTAAAACCCATTTAGAACCATTTTCCCTTGCTTGCCCACTAGAGTCCCAACCTTGCTCTGACTGAAGTCAACAATAAAACTTCTATTGCCTTAAATGGCACAAGATCAGGCCCTCAGTGCACAGAAGTAGCATGCGAAGATGGGCAGTCAAGAGACTCTAAATGCTGCCTTTATGGCACAATTTGCTTGTCTCTGCAAAGGCAGCAGGGACAGTAGCACTGTACAGATTCCTCGATAGTACTGGATTTCCATTTATCTCTACCTCCCCCTTTACGGATCAAGCTTTAAATTTGACGACTCCAATTTCTTAGTGAACTTGATTCAACTGTTCATTGTTACATCCACCTATCCACAACCAAAAGCCTCAGAAATCATGGATATAATGTTAAAAACCTATGACTCCCTCATGGCAAAAAAATACAGCCTTCACTGTAGGCAAAATTCATAAGTACAGTCGCGCCATTGAATGCCACTCTGGCAATGCAAAGCAGCCCCAAACCCAATTTAAGTGATCAGTTACGCCAGATTTTCAGCTGCTTTGTATTGCTTGAATGGCATAAAGTAGCCAGAATGTACTAGTGAATTTGGCCCTCTAAATATACATTTTAAAATGTACCTTGCAAACAATAAGAGTGCAATAACGCACAAGTTAAACAAATGTAATGAATGCTCAGATACATTTAATTTACTACTTAGGTAAATGAAAGAGGGGTTTATTTAGAAAGCTATGAAAATTTGGCAATTTATCTGACAAGACACAGCAGCCTTTGGGATAAAGAAAAAAAGATGCTACTTCTCACTTCAGATAAAATTAGATATAGCATCTTCCATCCACAGATCTCACAAACATTACAATGTTAGACCTCAACACTCCTTTACAGTAGATAGCATGCACATTTTAGAGATGTTTATACAGATTAGTGATTTGATGAAGGTCAGATGCTGACGTAGCTAGGAATAAAACCCAGGAATCTTGACAGCTAGACCCTTGCTCAAAACATTAGACTTTAGATAAAACTCCCATTTATAAAAACAATATGCTGTTGCTTGTAAAGAATGCCCCAAAGGCCTAAAATTTCCACAGGTGGCAAAGGTTTAAACAATTATGATTAAAAACTAAATTTTCCTTGTTTGCCCATATGTAAACAATATTTTCTTTTTAAAGAAAATTTACAGTAGGTACATGTTGGTCTATATGAAAACATTAAGAATGAACACATCAGTGGGTGGGAGTGCAGCAGGAAGTAGCAGTAACGTTCATCTGACGGAGATGTTAAAAACTAGAACAGGACAGGACAGCTAATTCTTTTGCAAGGTTGCTTGTAAACAAACTCTCTCTGAGGGAGGCCCAAGACTGGGCAGGGCATCCTCCAGCCAATTGGTGTCATGAACTGTCAGTCTGAGTGAGGAACTGCAATCTTTTTTTCTTAACTGGTGGAACCGAGAGAACAGAAGCATGGTTTGGGTTACAATTGCCCTAATTTTGAAAGTTTGCTCATACAGATCCCACAGATTACACCACAAGGTCCATATTCTGCAGGAGTGCATGGGCACAGGTCCCACTGAAGTCAATGGAAGCCTTGCATGCATCTTGCCTTGTTTTCTGAACGTAGGTGAGTAATGACTAAGAACTCAGATTACTGAGAAGGGTTGATATCACTTTCTATTTGCTGTGGATTAGTTATAAAGTTACTGTTCTACTTTCTGCAAATCTTTCAGTTCTCCACCATTTTTAGCACTCTTATTTCCTTAACTGCTGTTCTGTGTTATGGAAATAGAACTTTCTGTTTAGATCAGATACAGTAAGGGAGTTATAGCAGTTGATTTCCTAATTAAGATATTGTCTATATAAAAAAAATAATATCCTATTTGATTCTGAGAGCTTGATATGCATGGCAAATGTAAATATACTGTTTTCTTTCATCTATTTACAGCAGATACCTGTGGTTTCATCATTTAAAACCACTCAGGCTGGGCCGTGGTATTCTTGCCCAAATTGCTCTAAGCTGCTATTAAGTCCATATGTCACTCCATATGTCCACTGTTGTTAATGTTACCTTTGAATCACTACACTAAAAACCAGAAGTTTTAACATAAAATTTATATTAATCAAATCAGAGAAGCAAAACCACTGTTCTCTATCTAGTAAATGTCCCAAATTCTCCAGTGGTTATGTCCTTACTCCTATACTCTTAGCTCTCTGTCTCCCTCTGCTCCTATGTGCACCATCCCTCATTCTCCGAGTCTATCCAACCTCGCATCCCCTGGCTCCTGTCCCACTCCTCCTCTGCTTCCCCAAGCTCCTGGTTCCTGCAACTCCCTCACATTCCTTCTTGCCCCCATTTCCCCACTTCTGTGCATTCCAATGTGGCCATCTCCTCCTTCTCCATACTACCTGGGTGCCAGCAATGGGAGTATTGGGGGCATAGGAGAGTCTCCCTGATTTCAGTTCATGTGCCGATGGGTTACAACTACCCCCAGCAGCCAGGAGCAGCATTTGCAGGAAAACTCCTGTTCTGAGCCTTGGGTTGAAGCATGCTCAGTTGCTCTGGGCAAATGGCATATATACAGTCCAGTTGTCACACAGGAGCTGTGAAGGGAATGGAGTATGCTCAATTCATAAGGACTCTTCAGAAAATTTAGCTGTCAAGCAAGTCTCTGAGCATGCACAACCTCCAATTTTTCAAAGGCTTATAACTTGGTCAAATTTGGGCAAGTTTTCTGGGGATGGCAAAGGCACATCTGATTCTGGGGTAAACTTCCCTGCCCAAATTTCAAGTTCCTGATCTAACCTCTGGAAGCACAGCCCCTCAATGAAATAGCTGTAAGAATATTTATAACATGGGCAAAATGTGTTGTTTGGACCTTAATGTGATCTTAGAAATATCTGAACAATTTTAGTAGGTAGGTAGAAAGAGTCAGGCAAACATCTGGGATGGATAGCTTCAGCCATGAAGGTTAAAATTTGGCAGTTATAAGCAACAAAAAACTGGATCTTATAATGGGAAGTCTTGAGCAATCATATCTACAGGCAGCAGTACCAGTTTCACCTTTATGAAAGAATATCAGTGGGTCTTGGTTCTTAGGGAATTATTCTTTTTTGACATATTTAAGAGTTTATACAGAAAGATTCTTAATTATTAGTATCAGGGGGTAAGGTGCTACAAGACTTCTTGTCGCTTTTAATTATTAGTTTTATTTTTACTCAGTAGTCATGATCACAGTCAACGCTGTAACCAAAACGTATGAATCTACAATAGCAATAAGCAAGGAGGTTTCTTGTGGTAGATCAGATCATACCGTTTTTCGTGATTCCAACTTACTAACCCATGCTATAAATGAAAGCCTATAGCATGGAGCTGCTAACAGTCTCAGGGAAAAAAAGTTCTGTCCACAATGCTTAGGGAAATACTGTTAGCAATAACTATGAAACATTCAAAACATAGTCAAGTTGTATAGCTGGCATGGTTCTGATTCCAGTGTAGACAAAGGCCTTACAAAGCTATAGCTAGAGTGAGGAAGGAGAAAGCTATGGATGAAAAGCATAAATTACTGCTTCAAAAAAAAAAATCTGGAATTCCTGTTATGTTCACTTCTGACAAAGATATGAAAAGAAAGACAATTATTCTAAAAGGATACAGAGAAACCATTTATCTTTCTGATAAATGGCAGAGAATAGTCAGAAATCTATTACTGTCTCCTGCTATCAACCTTTGGAGAAATTAAATTTGTTGCAAAAACAAGGTAATACATATTCCACAAAATATACAAAACAAGAACAACATGAGACAAATAGTCTTTAAATCCAAACTTGTAAAAAGTATTTTAGATAAACTAGTCACAGTGCACTGAACTCATTCCTTCTTTTCCTAGCAGTTTCATTTTAAATGACTTGGGAACTACATTGCTGTCAGATTGCACTGTAAACAGAAATGAAGTGTTATTAACACCAGAAATATTAAAACTAATCAGAAAAACAAGTCTACTGTTGAGAACAAACCTAAATAATATTCAGAGGAATAAGAAACAATGCCTTTCAACAGAGTTGCCAGGAACAACAAGTAACATCCATATCACAGATAGCATAAGTTTCTTACTTTAAAACCCTTAAGTATTTTCAGATTCATTCCAGTTAAAATACATAATATATCACATATACATGCTTACACTTAGGTGGCACTCATGGCTTTTGTACAATAAAGATTTAGTGAAAATATACATCTTAACACTTAAAACTAAAATACAAATATACAATATCTGTAAGCCCATACATAATTTTTTAAATTTATAATACACTTTTACATAGATGAAAACATTCAGAATTCATTCATCCTTTTATTTTTTTTGGCTATAATTCTCTGATTTAGAGTCTTGAGGACTCCTCTTCATCATCAATGTAACCAGATTTAAAACAGACCTGAGAAAGAGACAAGACAAAATGGCTGCATTTAGTTAAATAAGTAGCACAGCTGGGGTTTTGTGGTTGATTTGTTTTTTGTTTGCTTGGGGTTTTTTTTCCCCAATAGCGTCCATATTTATTTTCATAGAGTCCATCTAATTTTTCTACTAAATAAGTAGTTTTGTGGATATCAAAACGAAGCAGCAGGAACCTCAAACCAAAGCTCGGACCGTTTTCATTTCATCTACTTTATTTTAATTCTTTCCTTGTGAAGTCAGTAATATAAGACAAGATTTATAAACAGTATTTCACAGACAATTGAAGGACCTCAACCCATAAAATATTTGCAAACATTCTTCATCAATACAAAGCCCAGTTTTTGAGGACAGCTTAGGCAAAAGAAAAATTATAATCAGCAATGCAAGTGCAAAGAAAAACTGTGGTCAAAAGACCAACATTTTGACTGCAGCCATGCTAGCCTACGAACTATTGGTACATTATTTTTCATTCACCAGATGGGATAGCACAATGCCTGCACGAGCTGAAAACAGTACATTATTATGTAGTCTCCTGTACATCAGCCAGAGATAACTGTACTGGATGAATCAATAACAAAATATTATAATACTGTATAAATTAACCTACATATTTTGGTTCCATGTTTCAAGGCCTTAGTGAATTTTCTGATATTCGGACAGTATAGGGATTAAAAAGTTTCTTTTTATATTTTCCATATGAATAATTGAACGTCCACATTCAATATAAACAGTTTCAAATCAAAATAATGCAGATGTCTAGTCTTCCGTCAGTGCAGATATCTAGCTCTCAATAATTTAAATGGGAATCATGCATAGGCATCCAAAGACAACTAGATTCCTGAATAACGTATAGGCTGGTAACGCATCATTGCTATGTTAAAAACAAACTGGAAATTTTCTTATAGGTACAGATCAACTATATTTTCTAAAAATGGTACTCTCTTGTTTTTTGTTGTTTAAAGAGTCTTTTTTATTGTAACCAAACTTTTTTGTAACCAAAACCAACTTTTTTGTAACCAAAAGATCAGTTCACACCAACATTCAAATGCCCAACTGATGACAAAAATGTTTAATATGCTATTATTATATTGCACAGCTATATTGCGGATGCTTCATTTGTCCCTAGCAATTTAAAATAATTAAATCTCTTGAAAGCCAATATTATTTCTATGGTTCTGGGATGAACTCATCCTTCGCAAAACAATTTCACTATGAATTTGTATGTGACGGTTTGCATGTGGAACACACAAGTAAACAGCCTATTTCATTCAAATCTATATGCAAGTAGACTATATTAAGACAACTATGTTTCTCACTGTCTTTTGTGGTAAATATTTTGGAGTGCGATTCCTAAAGATGGCTCAATTTTAAGATACTTAAATATATTAATTAAACATTAGGTCTCAGAGATGGAGTCAACTTGTTCATTGGGAAATCCATGTATATCTACACCATCTCCCAAACAACCGCTTATCTCAAAATCTACACACACCCCTAAAATATCCTGATATTTGTCTCCTAACATTTCTTCTTTTGAGTCACTGTCCATTCAGTGATCATATCAGACATCTACATTTAGTCCAATCTACAGTTTTGATGATTTTTTCCCCATTATAAGCCTTTTTTATGCTTAATGAGAGACTGTCATTTGATAAACATTTTAAATTAATTTAAAAAGCAAAGGCAAAGAAGTAATATATACTTGTATTGTATAAGAAAAAACAAAAAAGCCATAGGCAGTACTCTTACCCCTCTCCTGAAGAGTCTGTGAAAGAAGCCTCTCTTTGGTCTAGGAGTATCTTTACATGTATCTAGGTCTGTTGAAAAGGTGACAGTTTCATATATATTGACCTCTTGAAAGCATTCTGTTTCAATCATCTACGTGGAAAGAGAAGAGATACAAATGAAAAACTCAGTCATATAAAGACCTCCAGAATTATTCCAGTTAATGCAAGTTAAGTGTGGCCTGTGGGCTAATGGCAAGTTGCTAGTATAACAACTGGATTCTTTGCTGAACCAGGGTCACATAGAGGAAAACACAAAGTATCTCTAACCAACTTTGTTCAACCTAAAAGGTATTTGATTTTACAATTAGTTTCTCTCAGTCCCTGAAAGGCAACACAGCTGCCAGGGATCAGCCGGACACAGCTGCTTCCCTTGCCACACCCTCTCTGTTGCACAGGCAGGTCCACTGGATTTATGGCTGCTTTGTGACAGCGATCAGGCAAAAAGCAGACACAGCATAGCCATAAATCTGGGCCCTTATGTGAAGAAACTAAGACCAGCTTTCTAAAATTCTTGCTTGAACCATAACATAAAAGCACTCATATAAGCATGCCCCATATATATTTATCTATATCTAAAATTCTTGCTTGAACCATAACATAAAAGCACTCATATAATCCCTGCCGCTCCAACACACACACACTTCGCTGCTGAATTTCCATTGCCCAAACTACAACATTCACAACTTCTTGAACTGGAACTGGATTTAATCCATGCCAAGTACATGAACATGGATATTTTGTTCTCCCCCTTCTGTTTCAGGGCAGCCTAACCTGTAGCAGGTGAAACTGGATATGCAAACTCATTAATTACCATCAATCCAGTGTGCCCACCACATTGGTAGGGGGAATTAACTCTATACATGGTCCTAAATGAATTCATTCATTAGTCAGTTTGGAATATTTATTTAGGAAGCAATATCAAGTAATGTTTGACTAAAGTAATAACTGCTTGTTCTGAAAACCTAGAGCAAGGAGAGTCCAGAGTTTTACACTGACACTCCCAGCTGCTCTCAACATGAATACACAGGTATAATCTATTTGGGACCCCTCTAAAAACAGCTAACGTTGAATACTTCTTTTTTGTACTTTGAATGGCACTCGTTCAGGTCCCACTGCCTTGAGTGATAATATTAGAAATCCTTCAGAGACATGGTAAAAACAAGAAGCATGCTCATTGTAGCACATGCCATTGTTTTCTGGACAGCATTCACTAAAGCATAGGGTGGTGTAGCTTCCATCTGTTCAATTTTATGCAAGTTAAGTATGGCCCTTGGGCTCCTGTCAAATCTTCAATGGGGCTGTTAGTTAGGAACATTCTGGAGCAAATGCGTGAAGTAAAAAGGAAGTTTCATCATAAAGCCTGGTTAAGGAAGTTAAACAGTTTTGTATTTTTTAATGTTTATTATTGTTACACTAACACAAACAGGACTTGTTCAAAGTATAGTACCTCATTTTGCCAAGGGATTGAGACACGACCTGTAACAAATTTGGAATAGAAATCATCATCTGTAGTATCCAGGTTCACTCCTTTTACTGTGGAGAACTGCTCTATATCCAAGACATCCTTACAATATACCGCACGTGGCTGCAATATGAAACAATGATTGCTTCTTTGAGATAATTTTTATTTTCAGAGAAAGTTGGACAATTAAAAAAATATATCTTAGGTTCACATTGTTTCCTATTCACTATTTATTTATTTATGTATTTACCTGAACATTACACCCTCTAAACTAGTACACCTTAACCACTGGTGAGAGACCTGTAGTGGGTTATGAAAGGACACCTAGTGAGTTGTATGCAACCAAGAGCAGCAAAATTAATGGTCATTAGGACCCAGGGGAGCTCTGACAGAGAAAGGAAGTACTAGAGCAGCTTGCTCCCTCTTACCTCCTGAGGCTGCAGCAGTTGGATTCCTGCTCTGTCCACTCATTCCGGGTGACCAGATGTCCCAACTTTATAGGGACAGTCCCGATTTTTGGGTCTTTTTCTTATATAGGCTCCTATTACCCCCCACTCCCTTTCCCGATTTTTCACACTTGCTGTCTGGTCTCCCTACTCCCAATCACAGAGAAGTTTCTCAGAGCCCAACCTTCATTTCTCAGGGCAGGGGAAATAGTGATTTAAAGAGCTGAGGAACCAACTTCACAGCCCCTTGGAGCTGTACTTTATTCCACGGATCTCAAAATCTTTTACAAAAGGAAGTGCCACATAAACAGCTAAGTATCATGATTAGACAACACTGAATTACATTTGCATTGTGTTGTCCATTTAAATAATTTTGTTAGGACTCTCTGGAGATAGGGCTCTCCTAAGTCTTTGCACAAAATTCAGATCAATCATACAAATATTGCCCTCTCTCTATTCAACCCCTTTTGCAGATAATAACTAGCTTCTGTACCCTTCTTATTTTCCAGTGCAAATTGATTTAATTAGCATAGAAGTATATTGTGTCTATTTAAGTACTAAACACATCTGTCTCATCTACTTACATCTGGTAAAAACGGAGGTTCTAACATGTTTGCTTCCAATCTCTTGAAGTTAATATTCTTGAAAATGGGATGCTGCTTTACCGCAGCAGCTCCATCTCCAGTGCACCCCAATCGTTCCTTTGGATCTTTGGCAAGTAACTGCACAGATATAGTAAATACATAATTGAATTAGTCTTTTATACATGCCCTTTTAAAAATTATCTTTACTGCATTTTTCAATAGAAAAATATATATAGTTTTATTTGGCTCCTTTGCTTCCTGAAATCTGCAGTTGAATGTTGTACCAAAATGTTTAAAGAACTGGAAATCAGAAATATGTGGCCTAAGAGCATTCAAGTATTTTCATTAGACTAGTTTAAATTATAAACATTCTGCTTATTAATTATTATAGGTTCCACCCACAGAGAGAAATTAGCAGCTCATTAAACTGTATACTTATATTTATATATTTGGTGATTATATATGCTTTGCCACATATCTTGCTTTTCTCAAATGTAGATCTACAATTTTTTTAGTGTCTTAGTAGTCTAGACAAGATATTTTTGTAAATTAGCCATAAAAAACATACATTATAAATATTTTTCTAAAAAACTCTTCAACTGTATAACCACATGTTATCTACCAAATTTAACTGGATTTTACTTCAGTTGATAAAGGTAAAAAGAATAATCAAGCTATCCTATTTTGTGTAAAGAAAAGGACCATGTGAAAACAAATATGCTGCTTTTCTACCACATCTTACCCATATTAAATCCCAGATTTTTTGTGTTGAGAAGGCTTAACTCTGCCCTTGATTATGCTATGTTCAAACTGTGATTTAACTTGAGGAAATGGACTACTACATTTATAAAATACACCATTTTGTAAGTTATAGTGAAACAAACATGATCTTCCTTCAAGCATGAAGAGAAGTCCTCAGTTCCTAAGTCTGACAACAACAGCATGGAATTGTTTATGGACTTCTATCATATCAATAGTTGAATCAGAAAAAGAGATGAAAATGACCTATGCAGGTCACCTAAGCCATGTCACCTGAATTATGAAAAATTTCCAACAAAATAAAGACACTAAAATTTAAAATTTCAGCTCTTTAAAGAGTGTTAGAAATTTAATTTCCAAACCTCTACGTCTCTTCACCCACCATCCTGCAGATGGATTTTGCCTCCTCTGAGAATTTGTCCGAGTACACTTCCTGGTCTTCCTTCACTCTTCGGTCTATCTCATTAAGTTTGACCTTTTCCTTACGCTTCCTGAATGGTGATTGTCCCTGAATCATTTCATAAATTAGGCAGCCGAGACCCCACCAGTCAGGGCTGAATGTATAACTTTCATTGTTGAGGATTTCTGGAGCTATCAAAAATAAAAAATAGAACAATTCATGTGTTTGTTTCCTATTATTCAATCAGTAAAACAAATCCACTAAGTTAACACTGCACCCTGCCTAAAAACAGACTGTAAAGTAATAGTGGATTTCCAGTGTTGCAGAAAGTCCTCATTTCCATATTAAGAACTCTTTTGCTCAGCTAACTGTAAGTCCTTAATTGCTTCTTTCTAGATCAATAAGATCCTTAAGCAACTTTTTTAAATGAAGGTAAAATTTTCACAAAGCTAAGCACCTAAGTGACTGAGGAGTCCAAGCCACATTTTCAGAAGTGACTTGTGCACTTAAGAGCCTAGAATCTAACTGAATGTCTATGAGATTTAGGTACTTTTGAAAATTTTACCCAGAATAATTAACTTTGAGATGTTATATATAACATTTAATTTTCTAATTTGATATGACCTTGTGAAGCTGGCAGACCAGGTGCCAGCTCATGCCAAGGTCCCTAAACCTCACTGAACAATTTCAAATGCATTGCTGGAAACCAGTCTTGTTTACTTGTTTGTTAGCATTATCAAAATAAGTATTAGAGTTGTAAAATGTGTTTACACTTTATGGAATGTTTATAGGATGCTGCATGCATTAATCCTACTTATATCTGTCTCTCATATTACAAGGTAATGTTTAAACATTTTCTCTTTAACTATAAAGATGTTTGTTAAGACTGTAAATTCCCCACCATCAGAAGACAAGCATTTCCGTGTGTGAAATATTAGTTTACTCCAAGAGGTGTTATTTCCTGGCCATCTGTGAGGACTACTGAATCCAAAAGGGCCATTGTGGAACAAAGACTTTCCTCCTACCCACTCATGAAGAGGTTATGTGCAGGAACTATGGATTCTATGGTGAGGAAGTATTTTTTTTTTTTATGCTGTCTGGACTCTCAGGACAAATATTCCTAAACATAACCAAGAGATCCCCATGCTGCCTGGCATGGGTCAGCCCAAAAGTACATATAGAGATGTTTATTATAGAAGCTTATAGTACCTTTACCAGGTTTCTGGCCTGCTTTATGACTGTCTTCCCTGAGGCTGGAACTCACAGTCATGAGCCATTACAGACAGCATGACACTCCTATTCACATATTGTATCTTTTCTTCACACTAAGAATGTCCCAAAACTAAATCAAACCCAGCATGATTCTGTATTCTAGAGTCACTTATCCTTAAGCAATGTGACAAAGCTCTGTCTTTATCTTTGTGGATCCTGCATTTCCTGGCGGACTTTTACTAGCCTCAGCGGCTCACTGTGACCCTCCACAGAGCCCTTCTCTCTCTAGAGACAAGGTCACAGCCTATTGAGCCATTTTCATCACAAGCCAGTGAGGAGAAGCTATCCTTCCTGGCACAGTCTCCATTGTCTCCCAATCTCAGAGACTAATTAGGGGAGGCAGAAAGGGGGGAGCCCAGGCCCACCCTCTACTCTGGACTCCAGCCCAGGGACCCTAATAGTATCAGCTAAGATGGCTGACCTTTTATCCACAAAACACAATACAATTCCCTGGGCTACTTCCCCATAGCAGTCCACATTTCTTCAAACTCCACTTCACCCCTACCTCAGGGCCTCCTTCCTTGCATATGATATGTTGTCCACCACTCAGTCTCATCAACAGCACAACTTCCTTCCACAGCTCCTGGCACCCACAGCCCACCTAACTAACTGGGAGTTTTTAACTGGTTTCAGCCAGTCTCTGATTGGCTTCAGGTGTCCCAATCAGGCTAGCTGTTTCTACTCCTTTCTAGAAGGTTCCATTGGTACCAGGGATTTGTTTAATCTGAGACCAACATATCTATTCTCCAGCACTTTCCTATAGCCATCTGGCCTTGCCCCATCACAGCAAGTGTAATAGACCTCACTAGTACGGTTTAGCTAGTTAAAGACATTTTACATACCCATGTATCCAACTGTTCCAACCCGCCCTCGGACTGTTTCTCCTTCTGGGATCTGCACAGCTAATCCAAGATCTGAAAGCCTGATGTGTCCTGTTCACAATGAAATTAAACAAAAAAATTCAACAAGGAATGAATTATTAACATTTTCAAATATATGGGGTTTCCGTAGTATCTTTCACCCTCCATTCCTCCTCCCCCCAAAAAAAGTAAAATATCAATCACTTATTAGGCCTAAGACGTTACCTACACGGAAGAAAGGGCTTCTCCCATTGGCATAGGTAATATATCTCCCTGAGAGGCGATATTTAGTTCAACCGAAGAATTCTTCAGTCTATCTAGCGCTGGTCTATAAGGGGGGTTAGGTTAGGATGGCTACATCTCTGACGAGTATGGATTTTTCACCCCCTTGACAGACTTTGTTATCCTGAAGTAAATTCCACACCCCCAAGAGACACAGCCATAAGCTCTTTAATCAATTTAATCAAAAAAACACCTTGGTGTGGTCATATCCTTCCACTTAACAAATTGGAAAAAATGAGGCACAGAACTGATATGCTCAAGTTCACACAAGAAATTTGTGGTTGAGCATGGAACAGAATACTTCATATGAATACTTGACTGTAGGCTGAATAGGCTTTATGAGTTTCCATTTCAACTCCTATGTTTATTCAGCAACTACAGGAATGGCAATATAGTATCATATTTAAGTCTTTTATTATACTGTATTAAGCTTCTTAACTTCTTAGAGGAACATTGGAGCTTGCTCCATTTCATTCCTTACATGAGAAAGATTATGCAAAATTATCAGTTTCCTCTTGAAGACGTAAAATTAGAACAGAGTGAACACCAGAATATCCATTGCACAGGAAATTCTGATATTTCAACATTTGTTTCACATACTGAATCAAAATTTTTCAAAGAACAAGTTCCAAATCAAAATTTTTTGAAAGTATAATATTAAATTAAATATTTTCAAGTCAGTTCAACATTCAACTGCATCAGCCAATGGTTCTGCAATGCCTCAAGGAGTTGTAATTCAGTTGTGCCCTTATTCCTCTGCATAGGCCAAGCTCCCTAATCAGATTACATCTACTATGATCCATCACACTCAATTCCCATAAGGCATCATGTTGCTTAGGGGAGAGAGGAGACCACAGTGCACCAGGGGAGAGAGTCCACCCAGGGAGCCCATTCCATAGAGAAAAATGGGAGTGTAGTGGGGCAGCTGCCCCACTCCAGGTAAAAAGAGGTTAAAACAGCCCTGCATAGGGCTGTGGCTAGGGAAAGACAGCCCAGCAGAGGGCTGCACCTGAAAGCAGCTGGGGCAGAGTGGCCACAGCTGTCGCTGGGTCAATTAGGGCCCAGCTGGCTCTCATAAAAAGGCCCAGAGTTTGGTGCACAGAGAGTGTCTCCTCTGTCTGTAGAAGTTGGTGGGCCTGGCTGCTGGGGAGCTTGACAAGGTACCTAGAGTGGAGCAGGGCTGGGGCAAAGCAAGAGGAGCTGGGCAAAGCTCTGGCCTGGAAACCCCCAGGCTGCAGAGCGTAGGGGATGGCCCAATAAAGGGTACTGGGGCAGCCCATGGCTACAGAGACAGCAGGCCAAACCCTCCTTGCTGGTGATGAGTAGCAATTATATTGCAGTCTGCCCCAGTGAACAGGGGTAAGTGGTGACTGGCAGTTGCCTATACTGAGGCAAGGTGGGGATGGGGTTGGGAGTTCCCCCGGGGAGGGGAGACCCTGAGACTGTGGGGGTACTTCTGGGGTGCAGCACTCTAGGGAAGAGGGCACCTGGGTCCAGGGAGGAACATGGGGCCAGTGTGAGCTGGACTACAGGCTGCAGAGGGTGCTCCAGCAGCTGGAGAGAGCTAATTCCCCAGATGGACCTGCAGGAGGCGCCGCAGGGTGAGTCGTTGCACACTTACGGGGAGCAACACAAATTACCCAAACTGCAACTTTCATTAGATGTGTCACCACAGCCAGCTGCAATTTAATGTTCAATTGATTCAATATGAAATATTTTGATTCAGTTCAACAAACCAAAATATTTAGATTTGGGTTCTCTCAATTCCTAACAAACTAATTGATTTTTGTGCTGGGGGGGTGATTCAAAATAATGAGTCAAAAATCTAAATTTTCTCACACACAATCCATTCAATAGAAACTGTATTTTCATTGGAAATTTTCCATTTAAATGATTTCTCAAATCAGCTTTAGTAATAAGATAAAGAAAACACATTCTGATAGCTTTTAGGACAGTCTTCATACAGGTTTGTACGGTGCCTAGAATAGTAGGGCAATCTCAGTGGGGGATCTCTAAGCTGAACAGCAGTATGAATATTACATAAATTTTGCATAGTGCATTTAGAAGCAACTGATAAAATGAAGAATATCAAATATAAATTAGCACACAAGTGGAAGATCCTAGACACAAACTAGACTTGCACAAAAAATGCTTGTGGGAAGACAGTGATAGAAATAGACATTACGTAAATGACGATACCCCATTTTGAAAGTGTCACAAAGTCTTTTACTCGTGGGGGAATTCTGTGCTACTGTGCATGCCTGTATGAATTTTTGTTTGCAGATTTCAGGTAAAATTGTCTTCCAGTCAACCCTGTGAAGATCTCAACTAGCTACATTAGACCCAGCGCTAAAAGCTGTCTGAAAGAATCAAGGAATGAAACTGCAGTGTGTTCTGTTACTTTCAGTAAAGCAAGAACAGCCAATCTTTTTTTCCACTCATATAAGCATACTTGCATGCTAATACTTTATGTCTCTGGTATTGTAGAGAAATTGCTAAACCCCCTTAAATTTCTTTGCACTGTACTCAGAATACATTTATACATTTTTAGTGTACAAGCCAAGAAGTTTGTTTATTTACCACGGTCATCAAGGAGAATATTTTCAGGCTTCAAGTCTCTACAAAGCAAACAAAACAAAAAAACAATTATCTAAAAGGGAAAATTATAGCTACTATCACGTGTAGTTTTTGCAGAAACTACAAAATTGCTTTCCTTACAAAAACGAAACCTAAGTGTAAAGAGAATATAAGAATCTCAAGTTTTGCAACTTTATCTTTTATAATACATATTTAAACAACCTAATGCACTGACTACACTGTTTTATTGATCTCCTAAATAGTCTGCATCTAGCTGATCTCACTTGTTAAATACTCAGTAAAACCTGAACATGAGCAAATGCACATCACCATTATTCTAAGAATAATGAAATGAAGATGTACAGTATTGCCAAGAAATGGGTTAATTTGTGAATATGAATCTTGAAATATTACCAGAGTTAATTTGATTTAAATTGTTCATCTTCTTTTATTCAGAATTGTCCTTATTTATTATTACAAATCTGTGCTCTGTTGATATGGTTTCAGATTTTATCTTTTAATGAGAATTATTCCTATATTAAGTTTTCTGTTTTAGTTTGTGTGTTGTCTTTATGTTATGAAAAATGCATTCAGAATACATTTCCAGAAAAGACATTCCATTTTTCTGATCAAAAGTATATGAATATCCCCACAACTGGTCAAAACCCAGAAGTGTTGTTGTTACCACAGAAGCCCACAGTTTAGCACTTTTACTCAGTGTGTCAAGTGCCACGCCTAGCATATGCAACATTTATAGCTACATTTGGGTCAGTCAGTTTTAAGCCTACAATTTCTGTGGTAGTGGCCTGTGCACCACTGGTTGAATTTCCAAAGGGGTCCTCTATTTGGCATTTTTGTAGAGGTCCGCAAATGGGAAAAAAAGAGAGTTAAAAACCACAGATTTAAAAGACTACAAAAATAATGTTAGTCAAAAGGTAGTGATTTGGAAGGCATTTCTGTTTCACACTGAGAAGGTTAAGAATATTTAAGACTACATAAATTTTAGGCTGAAAAATCTAATCTATTTTAAGAATTCAAATTTATTTGGGTTAACTATGGCATGTAAATTCTAAACGCAATACTCTCTGCCTAATTGGGAAACAATTAAAACCTAACCATACTTAATAGCAATGACTGTTGCTAAATGGGGACAGGAGTTCATTTTTGGCTTGATTTTGACAGCCATTAGCTCAGTAACTTCTGGAGCTAAAATCCAGCTGTTGAATGGTGCCTAAGATGAGTTTCCAGGCCTGGTGGTTTCCTAGATATTGGACTTTGGAGGGGTCAATGTTCCCTTGGCCTAATGGTGCTTTTCCTTCTTGGGCTGTTATTTGAGGCAGCAGCTTTTTCTTTCTGCGGTAGCAACAGTCACCATCCTTACTAGAAACACAGGCTCCAATCCTGCATTGTGGTCCCTAAGTACGTAACACTGCACTTGAATGGACCACAGTAGAGGATCAGGGCCACAGTAGGCAATTTTAATATTGGGAATGGAGGCATCATGACTTGACTTTTTTCTGCAGCCAGGGAAACGTGAGATGATTGAAAAAGAGGCATAATACTAAAACTGGATTTTAAAAAAATAAATATTAGAAAAGGGCTGATTCTGTGGCTATCGCGTTCTACATGGAAGTACACTTATAAAAACTGAAACCATCATAAGACTGCACCAGCTGCACCTTAATGTTTGAGAAGTATACTAAAATCCCTAGATGAAAGATGCTGTAAGTACAGAATACTGTTAATATTCCTACTTAATGGGGGAACATTTCAGTGACCTAGTGATATGCAAAGAACAGCAGAACTAGCATGAGACAATGGTAAGGATATAATCATCACTAAAGCAGTTTTCAGTCCCTCCTTTTCTGTGATACATGTACAGAGTGATCCCATGTCCTGGAAAACCAGGAATATCCTTGTTTTTCAGGGTCTGTGCATGTATGTTTTTCAAAGCAGCATTCTGTCCCAGTTTTTGTAACCCTTTTGAAGGCTCTGGCCAGCTGCAGGAGCTGCTAGCCAGCAAGGCTGGACACTAGGTAGTCAAGTGCAGGGACCAGCTACCAACAGGCTGGTCACATTCTGCCATATTTCCTTCCTCTTCCATGAGCATGACAGACAGATGCTCTTGAAAACCTGGACTCTTTGAGGGCTAGTGCAGCTTCCTGGTCTTGTTTACAAGCTCTCTCCTCGCTCCTTCCCAGGCACATAATTCTATTTCAAAGATGCTTGTAACCCTACTACTAGGAGTAGGACAGGGAGACAGAAGGGGAAGCAAGTTGTAACTCTCTCTTCCCTAAGCACAGATTTTTCTCTTGGAAAAAATCTGGTCACCCTTATCTAGGCAGATGTCGTCAGAACAGCTTCACGACTGCCTAATCTTGGCTGTTAGCTTGTTCTTATATGCCAAAAACTTATGGGTGATACTCTCTTCAGAGAGTCTCACAAGCTGCCACCAAGCAGGCTCATTCCCAATGCAGGTAGTGCCCTCCTCCCAACTCTGGGATATCCTTTAAAACACAGTGGGCCCCAGTAGCTCCCTTGACAACATTACTATCAAAATAGTAGATTTCAGTCTCTATTCCCTTACTGGCATCAGTTTAACTTCTTTGGAACACACTAAATTAACTGGAGTAAAAAAAAAAAGAAGAATTAAGTCTAGTGACTCTTTTTAATGGCATAGCTATGGGAATAAAGGATTCTTCAGATTGCCAAGCAATTCAAATAAAAAATCTGAAAAATAATTTGATTCGGGTCAAAAAACATTTTGTTCAACCCAAACATTTCAATTTTCACCATTTCAAATATTTTATTTTAAAATATAAAGTTATTTGGACATTGAGTAAAAGAAATTGAAGTGTTCATGTGGCAATTAAAACAATTGGGTTAAGTCAAAACAAATTTGGTATGTTTCAATGTTAGTGAATCTGCTTTTTTAAAAAAAAAAACGAAAAAAAATCAACTCATGACTTTCAGTAAAAAAAAATTCACTCTCATTGGTGATGAACAAGGTATCCTAATAAAGGAAATTATATTGGTTCAAATTAAGCCTGCCACTTTAGGGATTAAGAAACCGACAGACACCACAATGTTTTCGGCTCCTCCTAGAGGAATTGCAATAGCAACTAAAGTTAAAATAATTCTCAGAAGTGTGTAGACATTGATTCTGGACCAACAGTGAAATTTTGGCACTGAAAGTTGCTTTATGGGTCAGAGCAATTCTCGTTAAGCAAAATGTGTTAAGATCAGTTCATTTTTCTTCCATTGCACACTATGGGCCCATCTGTACTGAAAAACTAAATTTTAAGTATGTTGAGCACCCTCACTGAACTTCATTTCAAGTGAAGAAAAGTTACAAGAGTTCATAAGCTCTGGAAAGTCAGGCCTTTGATAATTATACTAGATAAACAGCAATAAAACCAGTCTGGACTACAACATAACATCATCATTATTCGTATTATCGGAATGCTAGGAATCCCAGTCATGAATCAGGCCCCACTGTGCTTAGCACTGTATGAACACAGGACAAAATGACAATCCCTGTCTCTGAGATTACAATCTTGATCCTGTTCCAGTTTTCAGGATCAGTTCTTGAAAAGTTTTTAAAGTGAAAAATGTTGCAGTTTTATCATGTGTGAAGAACAGAGCTGAAGTTAACAGTTAATGGCCTCCAGAATGCTTTCCAAGTTAGCTAAAGGAGGAGCACAGTGTTTAATAAATCTATTGATGAATATTCCTCCTGTCCCAACCAAGTACAAGCCACCACTGGGAAATTTTCGCAATAGATTATTGAAAAAGTGGGCACTATATCTAAAAAGATGATTTTTTTTCAATTTAGGTATGTATTCCTAAACAAGGCAATGCTACTGATTTCAACTGGATTCATTTCAAGGATTACTCACGTGTAGAGAGAGACAATACACAAGAGGATTCAAGCTCTCTCAAATGGTCAGCACAATGCTAGATGATAAATGAGTGAAGTAAAATATTTATGAATTAATGGTCCAATTCTACAAGGCGTTGAGGATCTTGAACTACCAATTAAATCCATGGCAGTAGAGTGTACACAGTTTCTTTCAGGGTCAGGATCAAGGTTTGTACATAGTGTGGGATCTTTAAGGCAGAAAAAGCATTAAGAAAGACATAGATTTTATGAAACTGGACTACTGATGTCTTTGTGTATAATCAATGTAAGCAGATGATTTTAAATTCAAATATGTAAGAAAGATATGTCACCATTCAAACTTCCCCTCTGAACTTGGCCTCAGGAAAATGAAAGCCTATTTCAAAACAGGTTGGAGTTACGTCAACATAATGATAATCTAACAGATCTACTCTTGGATATTAGCTTTTTAAAAGCTAACAGCAATAGAGAATCTCTTGTGCTGGAGAAAAGTGTAGAGAGGTAGAGCATGTTAATTATTGCAGTTGGAGAAGAAAACTAATTTGTAAAAAACCAACTAGACTCAACTGAAAACCAAATGAAGTTGCATTAGGGGGATTAAGGATTTATCCACCAAATCCTATGTGGAGGAAGTCAAATTATCTACATAAATTTCTTCAAACTGACTGCCTTAAGTTTTAGGCTTCACCATTTCCACATAGATACATTCCTATTAAGCAATGAAAAAGCTCAAGGATTAAGACAGGATTTTAATCACCACAAAATGCAAGTGACCTATGTTCTGAACATAGCTGTGGAAACTGATTATATTTTCTACACAATTTCTATAATCAAATTTTACAATCTTCCTGATTCTATAAAGAAAAGCATTAGAAAACACTAATCAATTAACATTTTTTAAGGATAGGTTCTTCCCTGACAGGTAGAGTATATCAAAAGAACAAACATCTTTCTGTTTTAGATAAAAATGACTATTTTATATTGGAGAGAGAGAGAGAGATTTGACAGAGTCCACAGAGCAGTCATAATATCATCCAGATATTTTGTAGGTTTATTCTTCAGGGATCACTAAATCTCAGACCTTATTTCCAAATGCCTACTTTGTTGACCATTTACATATTAGGCAGTGACTGCTTTACAAAGTCTTACACTGTTCTGCATAGGTAGTATAAGTATTAGGACTGAACATAAGTCTTTCCTGAATGTGCGCAAATTATCCAATATACAGATGTGTCCTTATCTTTGCTCATTGGTTCCCTTACATATGAAGAAGTGCAGAAAGCAATGACAGAATAGTTTTGGTTTCTGACTGGGATGTAACTTTATCCCAAGTAATTTGCAGTGATATTCTGAAAGTACTGCACAAGAATGAGTGTGTTGTTGAACTTCAGACAGCTTTGTGAGACTTATTTCATCAATTTCTATCTCATCATTTATTATATTGCATAAGGAAGAAGAGGGACTCAAATTCAAGCAAGAACATACAAGATTCTAGAATTTTTAATAGATAAAAAACAGGAATCCAACAAGCAGGTAGGGCTCAAACTCTTAGGTTATGTTAATGTTTAGCAAATTAGGCTAAAACACTCATCAAGGCTCCACAGCTTTTTATTTAGCGCTGGGTTAAAAGATCCAGCCACAGGCCCCGCTGAGGTGGCAGCACTTCAGAAATGAGTTTGACAGTCTTAGCCTAGCTCGCGTCTTATGGTCATCTCAAAAACCACTACACAATTAACAGTGCCGATCTATGACTCAAAGAATGTTGTAGATTATGATTCACATGTATCTGCAGATTTGGATGCAAAAGAACATAAGAATGGTCAGACCATTAGTTTATCTAGCTTAGTATCCTTCCTTCTGACAGTGGCCAGTAACAAAAGCTTCAGAGAGAATGAACAGAATAAGGCAATTTATAGAGTGATCCCTGTCCTTCAGTCCCAGATTCTGGCAGTCAAAGATTTAGGGACACCCAGAGCATGGGGTTGCATCCCTGACCATCTTGGCTAATAGCAAATATGCTTCATGAATATCTCACTTTTTTGACCCTGTTATACTTTTGGCCTTCACAACATCCCCAGCAAAGAGTTTAAAGGTTGCCAGTGTACTTCATTTTGTTTCTTTTAAATCTGCTATCTATTAATTTTATTAGGTGAAGGTTATTCACTTTCTCCACGTCATTCATGATTTTATGGACCTCTACCATATCCCCCTTAGTCATCTCTTTTCTAAATTAACAGTCCAAGTCTTCTTAATCTCTCCTCATATGGAAGCTGTTCCATACTCCTATCATTTTTGTTGCCTCTCTCTGTATTTTTTCCATTTCTAAAATATCTTTTTTGAGATGGTGACCAGAACTGAATTCAGTATATTCAAGGTATGAGCATACCATGGATTTATTCAGAGGCATTATGATATTTTCGGTCTTATTATCTCTTTCCCAATAGTTCCTAACATCCTAACAAAAGGAATCAATTTTTTGACTGCTGCAGCACATAGAGCAGATGCTTTCACAGAGCTATCTACAATGACTCCAAGATCTTTCTTGAGCAGTAACATAATTTAGACCCCATCACTTTGTATGTACCGTTGAGATTGTTTTCCAATGTGCATTACTTTCCATTTATCAACACTGAATTTCATCTGCCATTTTGTTGCCCAGTCACCCAGTTTGGTGTGATCCCTTTGTAAAACTCTTTGGTCAGCTTTGGAGTGAACTATCTTGAGTAATTTAGTATTATCTGCAAATTTGCCACCTCACTATTTACCCGCTTTTCCAGATCATTTGAATACATTGAACAGCCCTGGTCCAAGTACAGATCCTTGGGGCATCCTGCTATTTACCAATATCCATTGTGGAAACTGACCATTTATTCCTTAATCTTAACCAAACATTTGTTTTAATCCTACCTTTTTAATCAGTTACTGATCCATGAGAGAACCTTTCCTCTTATCCATGATGGCTTATTTTGGTTAAGAGCCTTTGATGTGGGACCTTGTCAAAGGCTTTCTGAAATTCCAATTACACTGTATCAACTGGATCACCCTATCCACATGTTTATTGATACTCTGAAAGAATTCTAGTAAACTTGTGAGGCATGATTTCCTTATATATCTGTTCCCCAAAATATCATGTTAATGTGTCTGATACTTCGGTTCATTACTATTATTTCAACCAATTTGTCTGGCAATGAAGTTAGGCTTATTAGCCTGTAATTGCCACGATTGCATCTCGAACCTTTTTTTAAAAAAAAAATCTGTGTTAAATTAGTTACCTGCCAGTCATCTGGTACAGAAAGCTGATTTAATAATAGGGTACATACCACAGTTAGTAGTTCTTCAGTTACATGCATGAGTTCTTTCAGAACTCTTCAGAGAATACCATTTGGTCTGGTGCCTTATTACTATTTAATTTAAAACTTGCTCAGCAACTAATGAAAGCTATTGCTGTCATCCACTTCCATAAATGCTAATTTCACTCAAACCATTTAAAAAAGGAAAAGCAATCAAACACTGTTTATGAATTGACATATTGGTTCTTAATTAACTGACACACACTAGTACAGATATAGACAGTAGATAAGCCAGTTGATTGTTATGATAAACTACTAACCCATGATTTTGTAGTGAAGCCACAAGTCTGAAAGACCTGGATTTTATCTCTGACTCTGCCACTGACATCCTGAAATACCTTGGGCAAGGCACGTGACCTTTGCATGGCTCAATGTCTTCCCCTTTCCCAACATTTTAATCTATGAGGAAGAGACACCCCATTTTTTAATAATTTTATGCATATACTCACAAGACCAGGCCCACATCTGAATATTGCTATGTCCCTGACACTCATTTTCCAGGGAGAAGTCTGTTATTTTATAATGAGCATCCATCCATGGGTGACTATTTTAAACTTTGACTTTTTGGATAAGAATTTCAACAGAAGAGGGACTAGGAAACAGAATTTCCAATTTACACAATCAGAAAAAAAACCACCACACAATTCAATGGAACTAAGAGATCATTAGCACACAGAAATAGGTATACAAAATAACCTAACAACTTTGAAGCAAGAAAAGTCAATTAAAACCTATATGCAAAAATGCAGAGTTGACAAGTTTCAAGGCATGCATTATTGCAGTTAACACTCACCTGTACACAATTCTCTCTCTGTGCAAGTCCTCCAAACCGCAGCAGAGCTCTGCAGCATAGAAAACAGCCCTTTCTTCATCAAAGCCAGAATTTCCCATGTTGTAAATGTGAAACTTCAAATCCCCTCCATTCATAATAGTTAATACTAAACATAGGGCATCTTTAGTCTCATAGGTGTAGGATAAACTAACCTAAAGACAAAAAATACTTGTTGGTTCATTCATGACTCCCAATTTCATCCCTTCTTTATAAAAGTATTATCTACTGACTGAATTAGAATCAGCCAATTAGGCAATAAGTTAACTCTGCTAATGTTATGTTTGGACAACCAGCCATTTTCATTTTCCAGAGAGTACGGGGAGAACCCGCAAACAATCACCATTGTTAACTTTGAAGCAAAAGAGTCCAAACTGATTATCAGTCAAGACCAAGACCACAGTATGATGAAAACTTGTACAGGAGAGTGGCTTATGCCCCTAAAGCATCACCCAGACATTAGATCTCTTATTGAGTGTGGCCTTCAATTTTCAGTCCCCATGGATGAAGATAACTCGCACAGGGTACCTTTCCATGAACACTTAGAAATGAGTAATCACAATTTGTAAAAAGTGAGACTTGGAGAAGCACAGAGAGGCTGTAAATTGCCCCACATCAGACAGAGTCAATGACAGACTATGGTATATAACCCAGAATGCCCAACTTCAGGTCTCTTACTCTAGTCACTAGAGTAGTCATTTCCTTTCCTGATGACGGCACCCTCTAACAGTGAAATGAAGGGCTACATGAAGTCAAGCATATTATATCCTCTCATTGGTCAGCTGGAGACAAGTATCCAGAATGAAGCATCAGCAGGGCAGGCAGAGAAGTGAAAAAGCCATAGCGGGAGGAGGAGACAAACAAAATAAAAATACAAAGTGGAAAAAAGCTACATCAGAGCAGCCACAGGAGTCTGTATAGCATCCTGCATACAAAATACATCTCAAAATGTTTGATTAAACTCAGTACAAACAGAAACACAGATCATACATTGTCCAAGAAGTGAAGTATGGACAGTATGGTAAATAAAACACTCCATTATAAAGCCAATACCCAAACACTTAAGGTATATCTGGACTGCAATTAAAAACCTGCAGCTGGCTTGTGCCAGCTGACTCGGGCTCATGGAGCTTGCATTGTGAGGCTGTTTCATTGCAGTGTAGACTTCTGGGGTCAGGCTGGAGCCTAGGCTCGAGGACGCTGCAAGGTGGGAGAGTCCAAGAGCCTGGGCTACAACCTGAATGCGGACAAGCCCTGCAAGCCTGAGTCAACTGGCATAGGCCAGCTGCATGTGTCTAATTGCAGTGTAGACATACCCTAAGAGAGTAGAAGAGATTATGTGCTTTCAGAGATCTTTCAAGAGATAAAAAGTTGAGGAGATGAAGAAATATAGGGATGCTGTTCCAGACCACAGTACCTGTGGCAAGATTGTGTGGAAAGAGGTAAAACTAGAGAGACACCTTGTGGCTATTTCTAGACTACAATTCTTGCTGAGTCCGGTACTCAACTTAACTGGTAATTAAATGACTTGACACCACAAACATTTGTTCCAGTAAACAGAACACTGTGGCTTCTCCTAGAATTCAGCAGGGCCTTGATTGGCATTTACAAAGGTGTTAAGCAACTTGAGATAACTGGCAGTTGATTAACTTGCAGTAAAATCTCAAGCCTAGATATATCGTTCGTGTGAAGCAAGTCTGTGGAAATATTTAAAAATGCAGAAAGCAGTTTTAAACTGGATCCTATTCAGTGTACCTGTGCAGTGGCAATTTTCCTATCAAAACTGTGTCTCACTCATATTCCCCATCCTGCCCATGTGCTATACAATGTGTTAATGTCAGTGCATGTTTGGAGAACTCAGCTATTCCTTATTTCCTCAAGGTGCAGCAAGATGGAAGATCATTTGTTTCACACATGAAGCAAACTCTGAGATGTCTTCCTATACAAAAACTTGGGCAATAAAGTGACTGGCTAACAGAGGTACAAATGACTAGGCTGATACATCTATGCAACAGAAAAACTAGGTTAGAACCAAGTTCCAGCCTGATAATCGCATTCCAGCCCTGAATTTAAGTAGGGTTAACATGTGATACACCCACATTATTAGAAATAGTGTGTTAAATAGGGGCAAGAGTCAAAGAGTCAGTCATGTTATAACCTTATATCTGCAATGTAGTCAGGTCTTTAAGGTGCTCTGCTATTCCCACTAGACAAATACAACTCCCACGTGAAATGAAGTCTGAACTACTCTAATTCTTTCACATATAAATCCCATGTGAGGGAGATTCAATATTACATATTTTATTTCTCAGAGACAGACAGACTATGGTGGCTACCCTTATCAATTTTTCAGCAGATTCTATACTGACAAATTTTGTGATGCATAAGTTAGTCTTTAAAGTTAACTGGCCTTCATTTTAAAGGACTTGAACATTTTAGGTTTTTTAGCTAGCTAAATGCTCATTACCATGAACAGATGGGATTAGCATTGGTCACAGAATGGGAAGAGAGTCAATATTATTAATAGATTAACGCCAGAGGGAACACTATGAATATCTAATCTGCTCTCCCACATAAAAAACAACATATAATTTTTCCTATGATTCTTGTATCAAACCAAATAACATCTATTTGAACAAAAGCATATATTTTTGAAAGACATATTTATTCCTGTCAAAAGATGGAGAATCTATCACATCCCTAGGTAAACTGTTCTAATAGTAAATTATGCTCACTTAAAAATTTGCATCTTATCTCTAGTCTGAAGTTGTCTAGACTCAGTTTCTAGCCACTTTATTATACCTGCTCTACTAAATTAAACAGCAATTTTTCCCCATGTAGATACTTTTAAAATGTGATCAAGTTACCTTTTAAACCTTTTCTTGGATAAACTAAACTGATTTAGCTTAATTAATATCTCATTATAAGACTCCTTGTTTAATTTTTTTCCAGTCTGCCAACATAATTTTCTTTAAAAGTGTTGAAACCAGACTGGACATAATCAGAGTGCATAAAAAAATACTTTTTTCAAATTTGAAAACTGGATTTGTTTAAAATGATATTATTTTTTTAAAATAAACCTGTTTAAAGTTATATTTGAAATGACAATCTCCGTTAAGGTCTAAATTTACTAAAATCTATTCAAATAAATATACTGCATTAATGAGCCCTCCTTTAGTTATATATAGCATCAGAGAAAACTTCTAACTTCTGAGGTCAACTCAACCTGCATTAAGTATTTATACTATTTTCAGTTTTTACATTGGAAATGAATTTGGATATTTACACTTTTCCAAATGCAAGTTCTTTCAGTTTCTGTTGTGTAGAAAAGCTTTTGCCTTAATTTTTTTTTGTTTCAGTTAACTAGTAGGTGCAGAGAAAATGTTTTCTTCATTTGGACTATTTCCTTTGAAGTCAAGTAACACAACCCAGAGATGATAAAGCAGGAAAGCTTGTTTTCCTCTTTGAACCTATAAACAAAAATCAGGTGGGAGAGGCTGAAATCTATTACTTCTAAAAACCTGATGGATATGGGGTCAAAATTTCAGAGATATTTAGGTACCTCATGCAATCTTCAAAAGCCCATGAGCAGATTACATGCCTAACTCCCATTGATTTCAACAGTAATTAGGCACTTCCCCCAGTTTAGGCACTTTTGAAAATCCCAATATGCATCTAAGCTTTTAGGCACCTAAATACCTTTGAAAGCTGGCCCATGGTGATCAGAAATAGTCAATTCACTAACCTACTGTAAATATTTATTTACCATAACAGGGATGGTCAAACTATGGCTCGCGGAGCTCCCCATGCCCCCTCCCCCATTCTCCATTTACCAGACTTGGGGAAGGGGTGGGGAGGAGGACTTGGAACCTCTGCCTTGCAGTAGGGTAGTGGAATGGGGGCTTCTGCCTAGAGGAAAGGGGATTGTTGGGGCTTCAGTCCCACAAGACCCACCTGCCAGGGATCAGGGCTTCAGCAGGAGCGGAGCACAGCTGAAGCCCTGAGCCCCAGAAGGCACCTCGGGTGGGACAGAAGCGCCGAGCTCCAGCAGGCGCGCCGAGCTCCAGCAGGCATGCCCGGCTCTCCAACTTCTGAAGATTTTTGTATGTGGCTCGGGGCTTCAGTAAGTTTGGCTACCCCTGTAATACAAGTTAATTTTCTAACATATTTGAGGTAGTTTTATTTATCTAGATATATTTACCTAGGGAACTTTTAGCACACAGCAGCAGGTGCACGACAGCAGTTAGTGCATGGCACAATGGAGCATTGTAGATTTATATCCCAGCCTGCTGCATACTAACTATTCACCTAAACATAAAAAACAAAAGCAACCCACACTTTTAAATGTTGGCTCTGTGCAATTTCAATTGAATTCTAATGTTCATCTTGACACAAATGAGTAAAAAAAGTAATCTAGTAAAAAGAAGAGGTGTCATTCACTATTCTAACATAATAAAAATGTAAAAAAAAATTAAGAATTTGCATAAATGTATGTTAAGCTATGTAATTTCTTAAATACATATGTATCATTATAAAGCAGTGGTTCTTAACCTGCAGGCCGCACGTGGCCCAATTAGCACACAGCTGCAGCCCAGCTCAGCTGTGTGCTAAAGGATGTGGGACAGTCCACTGGCTGCTACCTGGCCCTGCATGGAGCGTTTGGGTTCCAGGCTGCAGGCTCCTGCCCACCCTGCACAGCACCGCACCAAGGTCAGGGTTCAGGCTGCAAGCTCTTTGCTGCCTGCCTGGTTCTGCGTAGCAGCAAAGCCCCCAACCCTGCACTGTCCCTTGGTCCCACTCAGCGGGGTCAGGGTCCCTGCCACCTGCCCCACGCCTAGCACTTTGCTCCTGGCCCTGCTCTAAGGAGGGGACTCTGGGTTCTGGGCAGAGGGGTTTAGGTGGCGGGGGGCACTGCGGTTCTCAACCTGCGGCCCAGGTAACACTTTGTGGGCCGCATATGCAGCCCACAAATGATAAACTGGTTGAGAACCACGGATCTAGATTCACAAAGCAACTTATGCTCCTAGAAAAACCACAGGAACAACAATGCAATCCAAAGCCTGAGTTAGGCATCCAGGCTCCTAGTACAATGAATGTGGGGGAGAAGTACTTTAAACTACAATTCACAAAAGTCAGCCTGCTAAGTGGGGTGCTGCCTGAGCTAGCCAATGGGAGGTGCTAGTGAGAGGGGTTTGTGCTAAGCCCTGCCACACTCGTACAGATAGGCACCTAAGTCAGGATTTTAGGACGGTGCCTATATCTATGATTCTCAGCTGTGAACCCTCTCTGGAAGGAAAGTACCTAAGGCCTTTTTTGCAAGAAGCCATAGGGAAGGAGGGTAGAGGAAAAGAAGGACCACCTCCCTTATAACTTTTAGTCCAAGCATGGATGTGGGAGAGTTCAAGTCACCCCTACATCCAAAGAGAAGGGATTTGAATGAGGATCTGCCACCTATCAAGTGAGTGCCCTAACCACTGGGCTATACGATATTCTGATGTGGATCACCCTCAGTCTCTCCTATTGAAGCTGATGCACTTTGGATAAACAATTTAATAGTGATCCAGCTAGAAAGAGAGAGAGAGAGAGAGAAAAAAAAAAGCACCAGTATAAGAATGATTTGATAGCCTGGATGAGTGCTTTAGTCATCAAACAGCACCCATGCTCCCACCCATGGAATTAGGACCCAGTCTTATGTGGTACTGGGCACACTGTGCTAGTCCCCTTTTGTTTCCTTTTGGGGCTGGAAAGGAATCATTCCCTCTCACTGCCAGATTGGCCCAGGTTGGCTGGGGTTTTTTTCACCTTCCCCAAAGCTCATTAGGGACCAAGTGGGATAAGTAAGAAAGTTAGGTCAAGATGTCACATCTTAGCAGGAGCAGGTATCCAGTGTCCGATTAGCTGATAAACCAGAGTTTGAAGGAGATTTAAGGGAAGGTCTCCTGTAAAGAAGCCTGAAGCTCCTAAAATTTGATACAGTGAGGAAAGAACCCCTTTTACCCAGCCTCCCTTAACTTTCATATGAGGGGCAGGCAGCAGGGTCCCAGCAACACATTACATCAGTTATTTAATGATCAGGGCTATGAGTTGGTCATAATTTATTGGGAACTGTCACGGTGAAAGAGTTGTGACATGGAAATTATGTTGAGTTAAAAAACAATCAGCACTCATTCTTTTACTTTATACCCAACATAGCTTTTCAATTCATGTCCCTTTCAACTTTACTGCATAGGCAATGAGAACTTTCCGACATCAAAATTGCTACAGAGTAGCTACTTTTCATAGTTCTCTTAGCATGTACATGGCATTATAGTGATGACTATGATTAAAACATCCACAGATATAAGAAACACATATATATACACACATTAAAAAACTTAGAGAAATAGGTGATCTTATAGACCTCTGGGGAATTATAGTTCTCACTAGTCTAGAATATTATACCACCACTGTGACTGTGTTGTCATTGACCTCATGGTTCCCATGCAATCCATGGTTGAACTCTGCAGCTCTCCATTATGACCTCTCAGTATTCATCCACTTACTATACTATTCACCCACAGCATTCAAAAGAGTCTTAAGTTAAAAGGTGTGTATTTTTGTTGGGGGAAAAAAAACTGATATAATGGAAACCATGAAAGTCAAAATAAAGGTCCAACCTCCTAAGGAGCTCAGGAGTAGCAGTAGGAGTCAGAACAAGTAAGTATAGTTGTGGAGAGGTATGGAGCAATAAGACTAAAGAGAACATTGCTAAATTGAGTGGCCATATTAGCAACCACTGACTGCAGCAAAACTAGGATCACATTGATCATTCAGATCACAGTCTGGCCCTCTTTTAAACAGGGAGAAATTTAACAGAATTATATACATTAAAATAAGACAAAGCAACTTGGCTGTAGTCTAGACAAAATTGACAGGGCAGAGAACACATACATCCCATGCAGACCTAAAATGTACATGGTAACATTGCAAAGATAATAGTGTAACTGAACTATTAAGCACAGTTGAGCCGATTTAAATTATGAAAGAGTACTGCTGCCCAGCTACCACTGGAAGAGACAGAAATAAAGAAAGGCCTATGAGATAAACTTGCATATATTTCACAAGGGCAAAAACATACTTACTACAAATCTACTATTCACTTTTTCTAAAATTCTTTTTTCGTTTAATGCCATCGATTCTCCTTTTCTCTTCTTTATTCTCTTTTTTTCTAGCTTTTTACAAGCATACATTTTTCCTGTTGCCCGCACTTGGCAAGCACATACCTAATTGAAAGAGGAAAGATGTCACATGTATCAGGTTTTAACACTGGAACAAAAACAGTTTTCTCTTTTCTAACCCTCTTGGGAGTCAGAGGACAAGTAAAATACAGGAGAACCAATTAAACCGTTCCATGAGTAGACACAGTGGGTTGTTTGGTTTTGGGTTTTCTGGGGGCTTTTTTGTAACAGTGGAAAAGAATTGTTACACCGAACCAACTGTCTTGTTAGATGCAAGTATTTAATAGTAAAAATACTGCCTGTTCAGTTTAGGCAATTGGCAAATTACAATTTATCTAATAAAATCTGTTATTTATTAAAGGAACGAAGAGTGTAAGTTACTCGTCTTCCCCGTGTTCCCTTCAAGTACACACAAGCAAACACAAGTAGAGATCTCACAGTACTCACCTCTCCAAATCCTCCTTTGCCTAGTACTCGGAAATATCTAAATGTGTTCTTGGTTACTGGTTGCCTAATTGACAGAATGGAATAATTACTGGTCTCATTTCCAATTTTTTTTTCTTTCAGAGCCCTGTTTGTTTCTGTTTCTTCCCTTGTCCTATATAACTTCCATGATCACCAGACTACCCAATAACTTTCCTTCAGCTGAGTGGATGAAAGGATTAGAATACAAACTGACCACCAAAGCAAAGGTGCTTTTGCTCATGGTCACTGGCTCCCCCTTGTGGGCAGTCACTACAAGCAGAATGTACAAAAAAAGTAGGGTCTATGCCTCCACTATGCATGTTGGTTGTTCTTCTCCTGCATGGTTTGTAAGAAGACAATGTTTCAAGCTAGGATTTTCAAGTGCTCACCACTGACTCAATTCTCTTCCCACTGAAGCCAATGCAAGTTCTACCACCTTGCTTAGTCTATGTTTCAGAGGTATTTGGTATAGTGGTCTGAATAAAAGTTTCCTAGTTTTCCTCCTGCACCTTTTCTAGCTTGCTTAAACAAAGATTTTTCCAGCCTACAGTTAAAACCATGGTTAGGCACCTAGGAGCCTAAAGGAGCGGGCTTGACTGTTAAAAGCACTTAACATCCAGCAACTGCCACTGAGCTACATGGAGCTTCTAGGTGACAGCTCTTCTGAAAAAATCAGGCCACTTATTTAATGGCTTAAAATATGGATTTAAGACCCTAAACATAGGCCCCTATTTTAAAAGTCTTGGTCTCTATGGTTGGCAAGTCACTTAACCTGTGCCTCAGTTAACCCATCTGTAAAACTAGTTAATTACCTTACCATACAGTGGGCTGTAATGATTAATATAATTGTATTATGATAGCACCCAAGGCCCCAATTAAACTCAGAACTCCACTGGGGGCTATGTACTATACAAAAACACATAGAAAGATTTTTAAAAGTTCAGAGTAGTTAAATGTAAAATGTTTTGAGGTCATTACACAGATTCTTTAATTATTAATACCATGTCTACTGCAGCTCCACTTGCTTGTCATCTCATCAGCCCATTACGTCTAGTCTTTTATACTGTATGTTCTTTGAGGGAGGGAATGTCATTTACTGTACTTGTACAATGGGGCACCAAATTGGCTGGCTCTTGTGTACTACTGCAATAAGTGTTAAATATAAAAATACCTTACCTTTCCAACCATTTCCACTGTAAAAACCGGGAGAAATAGATGCTTCGTTGGTAAGCTTCAAATGGTGCTCCACTTAAATAATCCTGGACAACCCTGTAAAAACAATCCATGTTTATGTTGGTGAACTGGCATGATCAGGGATGAGAAGCTAACCACTTCATTAGACACCAGTTTAGATATATCAATTAATTTCTAGGGAGATGGAGTGAACATATTACTGCTCTGTACAATGAGTTTACCATACTGCACTACACAATGAGTTTACTGTGCCTGCCTCAGAGAGACTGAGTAGTTAGTACAATTCCATTGGGAACTATGCCTGTAGGATGACTAGTGAGTGCAGAAGTAACAGATCTTGCTTATTTTAGCAGGTTGGAAACTTTAAAATAATTCTTGAGGAACTAGAGATCAAAATGACTGACCCGCCAGCAGATCTAATTTTAAGGTGGCATGAGAGGTGAGACGTCCCCACATAAGCATGAGCTGTTTGGGGATTGTGTGTAGAGGCCTTCACTCCCTTCCCCTGTTGACCATAAGGAAATCCAATTTTGGGACAAGAGGTGAAGGTGTCAGGTGTGGAGACAAAAACAGAAGCACTTCTCAGCAGCTTTCCAAGGTGAGCCTGATCAGAAGATGTGGCTCACCTTAAGAGCTGGTGTCACTGTCCTATCATGAGTATAGATGCAGTGATTTTAAAAGATGTCTGTACATCAGCAGCATGGTACTATTGAAAGAGGGATGAGATTGCAGTTTAGCTAAATCAAAAATCCTTGAAGAGCTCCCACTGTGCTTCTATTTTTTACCATATGCATTCCTTTCCCAGAAAGTCTCCATTACTATACCTTTCCCAGAGATAGCATCAACATAAAGTTACTTTGGCTGCAGTTTCTACCTCTGCCCATAATTGGTTTTAGAAGTATCACTGAACAGTGCAATCGCCAGCTTCCCACCTACTCCTAAAATCTTGATATCTGTGAAGTCAAGGGAATGAGTTATCAGACCCTGATCAGCATGATACTATGCCTCAACTATTATTTTAAAACTGGAATAATTGATAGAGTTTCACTTACACAAAAACATCCCAACCAACCTGGACACAGTCTATCAGGTTACACTACAACTGCCAAAAAACTTCATAGCAAAGTTGATCTCTGAAGACTCACAAAACAACTGACAACACATTTTAAATCAGAGTTATAAGCAGAACAGTTAACTAGGCCTTTGAATTCCCAGATGATGGTCAATGATACAAACTGAACAAAAGTATTTTGTGCCTTGAGATGAAAAACTCTTAAAAGCACAAACTCTGGTTTTACATAGTTAACCTGTTCAAAACAAGTACACTTAAAGGAGTAACTGTTAATAGTTTAAACATGGATTTAAAGGCAAAATTCTCCATTTAAGATCAGTTTGGCACTTTAAAGACCATTTCTCTCTGTAATATGTGATTGAGTATTCAATGATTTTTCCTGAATTCTTTTCAAGAATAATCTAGCTGGTGGGTGTGTTGAGAATGTTACTTATTAATACTACTAGACAGTAATTTCAGATGGATTTTTATCAAAACTGTCAAAGTTATTTTGGAATACAAGTTCCATTGCTCAAGTGACAGGGTTGCAACAATAATTTTGCACCCACATCTTTCATTTACAGAATGCATGTAATTGTGCCCACCAAAATAAATGCCTTGTTTGGCAGGGGGTGGGGAGGGGAATAAAAGCCTCTCTGCATCTATGCAGAGAGACAGGACCTCAGTTTTTAAAGACCAATACAGAGAAATTGTCTTGCATACAAATGCCTCACAAGAATATAGAACTTAGTGAATACTTTTCTGGGAATTGAACCTGGATCATTAAAACCACCCATTCAAATCTGATGGTTTGACTTTACACCACTTCCCTCAAACTAAGCAAGAAAATGCAAAACAAAACAAAAGGTAGGAAAGCCTCATCTTTCTTGCTGAACACAGACATTCACTGGAAGTCCAAAAAAGGAGGTCATCTGTTTAACTTCTTAATAGTGTGTATTCCGTGCGTCTTTTTTAATCTCTTATTCTCAAATTATGCAGAGTATTTAGTTTTCAGTTGCTGGGGAGATGACCCAAACTGTGACTCAAATGTTGCAGGCTTTCAGGCAGACATGATCAAGCATGCCTAGAAGAACCAGTAATATTAGAAGTGTAAGGACTCTAGAAGACTGAACATTTGTCAATATGTACCATCCTTTCAAGAAGAGTCCTTTGCCTAGTGTAGGTATTGGAAATGTTAATGTATTACTTGAGAACAAAACAAATTGTGCTAAATAGTCAGTAATATTAATCATGATCACTCATTTAAAACTGCAGAAGCGACAGAGTCCTGTGGCACCTTAAAGACTAACAAAAGTATTGATGCATGCATCCAGTGAAGTGGGTATTAGCCCACGAAAGCTTATGCTTCAATACTTTTGTTAATCTTTAAGGTGCCACAGGACTTTGTCACTTCTGCAGATCCAGACTAACACCGCTACCTCTCTGATTCATTTAAAACTGATTTTCAACAACCATGTTGAAATACTGTTGTTGGCCACAGTCATATGGATTTTAAATAGATATCCCTTTGTTTATCCCTCGACACTGCCCTCTTGACATCTAGACAGTTTCCAAAAAATTACTTAATAGAAGTTTTGGGTACTATACAAGTCTTGAATGATGATTTTACATTTTTATTCTCTTCCCCCCCCCCCTTTTTTTTTTTTTAAAAAAAAAAGGAAAAATAGTTTCTCTCCTTTACTGAAGTAAAAAATAGTCCCCTACAAATGAGAGGGGGAAAACAATGAAACTGCCTATTCACAAAGTAAAACTGGAATAAAGAGAAATATTTCTACAATCTATTTCAGCTATAAAATTTTAGTTGTTACTATTAATAACGGGTACAAACATTGAAGGAAGTAGTATGACTTTTTTCTTAGCTGATGTTCTTTGAACGCAATAAATCAGAGTATTTCCCTATCAACTTGATTGGCTCACAAGAACAAAAGAATTAAGAGAAATAGAAAGACAGGTTAACAAAACCATGCAGGCAGACTCTGCTGCCCATGAACAGCCCTAAAGACTTCAATTGGACATTGTGCAATCAGAATGCTCTGCCTCCATAGATCACTTTGAAGAACAGGAGCCTTTATCCCTTCCCACTTTTTCCACAAATATATGGGATTCATACAGTTACATTTCAGAAAGTTAGTTATTCATCCCCTGAAGTTCAAAAAAATTTGTCCTAAACCACATGTAAATGTTTAGGATTTTTTTATTTTAAATGATGAGCACTTCATCCCCTCCAGCAACTCAGATAGATCCCCAGTCACAATGTACAGTGAGGAGGCCCTCAGTCCTCAACAACTGAGACTGCAACAGAAATATTTAGCTTCCTCCAGCTAATTTATTCTGATATGCTGCTTTGTTTCAGTAGAGGTATAAGTTGCCACCATCTCCCAAAGCCAGCCACTAGCGGGTTCTTAAGAAGCAATAGTTTTTACTGTCCTTGAAGTGACAATCTCAGCTTCCAGAATCATATCTTGTCCTATTTATCTGCTACCTTGAGATGGAGAGCGGGTCAAGGACAACCCAATGCCTCTTAAGCTAGCAATGTAATTAGTGTTGCCATCTGTACTGAAAATTGTATGACCGTCCTGCTGTGTAAGCAATGGGCCTGCAATCCTTTTATAAACAGGCCGCTCCAATAAAGGATTTCCTAGCACAATCTAAAAACAAGACAAGGAAACTGCCCTCTACATCTAAACCTCTCTCTACATCTAAAATCCTGACATGTAAGAAGAAAAATATAAAGTTCTCCCATACTCAGTTTTTGGAACTTGTGAAAATACTTGACTGGTAGTGTAGTGTGCTATCTACTAAGTCATTATGGAGGCTCCAAAAACTTATTTAAAACAAAAGAGGGGATTTAACTCTGCTTTTAAGTGCTAATGTAATCAGTTTTAAAAGTGACATCATTACTGAATCCTCAAAAATACTAAAAGAGGGTTGCAAACAACAACAGTTGCAGAACTTCCAGAAACAAAAAAACATAGTTTTAGCTTGATAAACACATTTTTGGTCTGTATGTATTCTGCTCTCACATTGTATTAGAGTCCCAGATTCTATCTTTGGACACATTTGTGCAATTCCCACTAAAGTCAAAAGCACAGTAATAATCTCACTTCTGTTACAGCACAGAAGCAACTCTAAGAACAACATGAGTGCTGAATACACTACATAGGTAAACAAAGAGCATTAGATTCCTAGTTGTGTCCTCACCAGAATTTCATCTGATAGTGTCCCTTTAACCTTTCCCTGTACTCTCCCTGGAAATACAAATTGTCAGTGTACTTTTAGCCAACATTTTTAGTCAACATTCATCACGTACCTAGTGCAGTCATTAAAAAGATCTTTGCAAGGGTCCTGCTCCAGTCTTGTTTTACATTCATTCACTGTATCCTGAGGTATTTCCGGTAAGTGGACTGCAGACTTTACAGGATACAATGATACAAAAACAATAATAAAAACAATTAGTAATCTAACAAAGATAAAGAATCATAAAAATGTAGGGCTGTAAGGAACCCTCGTGAGATCAACTAGTCCATCCCCCTGCACCAAGACAGGATCAAGTATATACAGACTATCCCTGAGGTCTTTGTCCAACCTGTTCTTAAAAACCTTCAGTGATGAGGATTCCACAACTTCCCTTGGTAACCTAATCCAGTAAGTAATTAGCTTTTATAATTGAAAAGTTTTCCCTAATATCTCCTTTGCTGCAGATTAAACCCATTACTACTTGGCCTACCTCAAGTGGACATGGAAAACACAGACCACCATTCTCTTTATAACAGGCCTTACAATATTTGAAGGGTATCAGAGGGGTAGCCGTGTTAGTCTGGATCTGCAAAAGCGACAAAGAGTCTTGTAGCACCTTATAGACTAACAGATTTTAGGGATCATGAGCTTTTGTGGGCTAAGACCCACTTTATCAGATGAATGTTGTGGAAATCTCCAGAGGCAGGTATAAATAGCAGGCAAGAAAGCAAGGCTTTGAAGGCTTATCAGATTCCCTCATCAGTCTTCTTTCCTTAAGACTAAAACATGCCCAGTTTTTTTAACCTTTCCTCATAGGCCCTCATAATCCAGAGCAACAAAAATTATATCTACAATTTGTCCACATTTCCTAACATGTGCAACCCAAAACTAGGCACAGTAATCCAGCGAAGGTGTCACTAATGCTGAGGACAGCTGGGACAGTTACCACCCATGTCTTACATATGACACTCCTATTAATACATGGTGTTAGCTTTTTTTTCCTTCTTCCAGCTGCGTCATATTGTTGGCTCATGTTTTATCTGTGATACACTATACGCTCCAGATCTTTTACAGTACTACAGTAGAAGCTGTTTTATCTGGCATGTTGGGAAAATGGGGACTGCCAGTAAGTGAAAAATGCTGGTTAACAAAGAGGGAGGGAGTTTGGGAGCGGAGGAGTGCAGGGCTGAAGGTTGGAATGCCCCCATTCTTTGCAGTTCATCCTAATTGAGTGACCTCAGACGGCTCTCCTGGGAATCCAGTCACACTGGTTTAGAGAGCTTTCTGGTTGGTGAAGTGCCAGATAAAAGAGCTTTTACGGTACCTTCTAGCCAATTATTCCCCATTTTCTATTTGTGCATTTGATTTTTGTTTCCTAAGGCTATGTCTATATTTACAACAGCATGTAGAGTGCATACACTGCATGTCCTTGAGCACAGGTACAAACAGCAGTGTGGAAAGTGAGGCACCACTTACATAAGTTAAGTACAGAGACATGATGCTAGAACAGCATGGTCTTTCAACCAGTTTTGCACCACATTACAGGCATTTCATCCAGACCTCATTTCCCCAGTTTGCTTATGAGTATGTCATGTTGGACTGTGTCAAAGGCTTAATCAAAAATCAATATATATCACACCTGAGGCTTCCCCTCATCCACTAGGCCAGTAACCTTGTCAAGTTAGTTTGGCATGATTTGTTCCTGAGCAGCGGTTCCCAAACTTACTGAGACCGCGACCCTTTTTTCTTCTCCGGCGGCGTGGCGCGACCCTTGTACGTCCGCTGAAATGATTACTTCTGTATTCGGCGGCTATTTTCAGCAGACATACCGAGCGCTCCTGAAATAGCTTGGTATGTCCGCCAAAAGGCCGCCAAATCCAGAAGTAATCAATTCGGCAGCTTCTCAGCGGCCACAGGGACTTGTGACCCCTTGGGAGGCGCCTGGCGACCCCTTGAGGAGTCGCGACCCTCACTTTGAGAACCGCTATTCTTGAGAAATTCACGTTGGCTATTACTTATTATACTCTATGTGCCTACAATGATTGTTCAATAATTTGTTCCACTATCTTTCCAGGAATTGAAGTTAAGCTGACTGGCCCATAATTCCCCAAGTTATCTTTAAAAAACGGGAACAAGAGATGTGCTATGTTTGCCTTTCTCCAGTCCTCTAGACTCACCCATCCTCCACAAGTTCTCAAAGATAATTGCTAACTAGCATAATTGCTAACTAAATAATTGCTAGCAGTTACAAGACTGCTGCCGCTAGTTTCCTAAGTACCCTAGGATGAATTTCATCAGGCTCTGTCAATTTGACTACATCTAATCTATCTAAATATTCTTTAATTTATTCTTTATCTTTCCCTAATCTGGATGGGTTTCTTCCCCTTTGTTGTTAATATTGTGTTATGCCTCAGGTCACAATTAACCTTTTAGTGAAGACTGAAGTAAAACAGGCATTAAACACCTCAGCCTTCTTGATATCATCTGTAGCTCTCCTTTTCTGCTAAGCAGAGGATATACACTTTTTTTCATCTTTCTCTCACTCCTAATGTATTTAAAGAACCTCTTCTTAGTGGCCCTTTTATGTCCCTTGCCAGGCACAAGTCATTTTGTGCCTTAGCTTTTCCAATTTTGTTCCTTCATGCTTGTGCTACTTTTTTCTGTATTCCTTAGCAATTAACCCATATTTCTACTTTTGTAGGATTGTTTTTCACTTTCAAGTCATTAAAGAGCTCCTGATGCAGCCATATTGGCTTCTAACTATTCTTCCTATCTTTTTTTGAATAGGGATAGTTCGCAGTTGTACCTTTAATATTCTCTCTTTGAAAAAACTGCCAGCTTTCCTGATCTACTTTATCCCTTAGATTTTCTTCCCACGGGATCTTTCCTACTAGTGCTTTGAGTTTGTTAAAGTGTTTTCTGAAGTCCATTGTGCTTACTCTGGATGTCCTCACTCCTTTCTCTCCTTAGAGTTCATTAAATCAATCATTTCATGATCATTTTCACCCAAATTGCCGTTCACCTTCAGATTCGCAACCAATTCTGCTCTCTTCATCAGAAGTAGTTTTCTAACTGGTTTAAAAAACAAATAACTTCAGCTAAACAAATTTTAAAATCAGTTAGGGACACGGTGGTTAAGTGGCTTAAGAGGACTGACCATTTTTCACTGGTTTAAAGACTATGCCAGCTGTTAAATAAACTTCCAGAGAAGATGAGACTAATCCAGAGCCTGAGCATTTTTAGGACACCCTCAAGATCCATATCTTCCTCTAGAGAAAGCTTCCTCAACATAACCAGACCAACTGGAGGGAATAGGGAGAAAAAGAGGATGGAAGTTATATCCCTGGCAGAACTTCCTATAGACAGGATAGGGAGAAGAACAGAGACTCCTTGAATTCTAACATGGGCATCTCTAGGCAGATCTAATTTACCAGGGCAATAAATCCAATATTAATAAACTCAGTAGGAACTGTGGATGCCTAGCATCTTTTGAAAAATCATCGTCTGTGTTTCTCATATTGGACAGCCAAAACCTGAAACACTCCTGAAAATTTAGACCAATTTCTCAAGGCCACGCAACATGTCATCTGCAAAGCCACATCTAGAACTGAAGAGTTCCTTGTATTCCGATGATTCTCATGTCTCTAAACCACACTACTTTAAGTAATATGCTAAAACATCAACTTAGCTACTTTTTGACATTTAGAGGTTAGTGGGTTTTAGTCCAATCTCACAAAATTCTGCTTGCCCCGGACTAGTAATTTTTTAAAAAATTACCATAGATAGAGAAAAGTTAATGTCATAGTGCTAATGGAAAAATAATGGTAGAGGGCAGTCAAGCTTTGTGCTTGAGTTAATGAAGTTTCACAATAATCTTGAAAGGAAGCACTAGTCCTCATTCCAGAATGACTTGCAAAATTTTATTAGAGTTTCTCATTCTGAGAGCGATTTAATTCTTAGTATATTGAAAACTAAAACACCATCTGAAATGGTTGCAGTTTTGAGCTCTAATTTGTCAAACTGCATTGTAAGAGCTGATCAAAGTATTTTGCAACAGGATATATTTACCCCATTAGCGAAGTATGTGTCTAAAACTTTCAGACCACAATCTTTACGCTTTTCATCTGAAGACACTTCATACTCGGCCTAGGGAAAAGGAATGAAAATTAAATTAGATCCATTGTTACCGAGCATTGCAATAGTAACTGTGATGCCATGTGATTTCTATCACAAATATTGGGAGGCATCTCACCTATGGATTATAAACTGTTCTCATCTATGGGAGTTCAAGAATTTAGGGATTTTTTAGGATGCATACTGAAACAGATAATTATCCATACCATCTTAAAAAAAGTTACTGGTAAGTATGACAAAACTTTACCTTTCCTAAAACATACTGAAACTGGAGATTTGATTTGTAAAATCCCAGAAGCTATGTCTTAGAAGTATGCATAATTACACTGAAATTATATTTCACATACTAGGAAACCTTACACAGCAGGAGGAGGATGCGCATTGTCTTAGGCTGGTTAGTCTGACATCACTCATGGGCAAAATAATGGAAAAGCTGATATGGGATTCAGTTAAGAAAGAATTAAATGATGAGACTATAATCAACACCAGTCAACACTGTTTTATGGATAATAGGTTTTCAACCTGATTTTACGTTTTGAGATTACAAATTTGATTGATAATAGACTATGTAAAGTATTTGACTTAGTACTGCACAATAACATTCTGACCGAAAATTAGCACTATACAATATCAACCAAGCACATGTTAAATGTAATAAAAACTGGCTTAGTGATGGATCTAAAAAGGTAGTCATCAACCTCACTGAATGGAAGTGTTTCTAGGGAGATTCTGCAAGATTGGTTTTAGGCCCAACATTTTTTTATCAGCAATCAAGAAGCAAACATAAGAATCATTGCCAATAAAATTTGTGGTTGACACAAAGATTTGTGGAGTGGTAAGTATTAGCTAGGACATGGCAATCATACAGAGTGATCAGGATTGCTTGATAAACTAGGTTCATTCAAACAAAGTGTATTTTAATATAGACAAATGCAAGATCGCACATAAAGGAACAAAAAAAAAATGTAGAACACAACTACAGAATGGTGGACTCCGTTCTGGAAAACAATAACTCTGAAAAAGATTTAGGGGTCACAGTGGACAAGCAACTAAACATGAGCTCCCAGAGCGATGCTGTGGCAAAAAGAGCTAAGGCAATCCTTGAATGTATAAACAGGGAGATGACTTTACCTCTGTGTACAGCACTGAGTTCACGGATACCAGAATAATGCGTGCAGTTCTGGTGTCCCCATTTTTAAAAAGATGGGGAAAAATTGGAGAGTGTGAAGAAAAGAGCCACAAAACTGATTCAAGGGCTAGAGAAAATGTCTTACACATTGGGAGCTTAAATCTCTCAATCTGTTTAGTTTATCAAAAAGCAGAAGTGACTTCATTACAGTACATTCATGGGGAGAAAACATCAGGTAATAAAGGTGTCTTTAATCTAGCAGAGAAAGACCTAACAAAAACCAGTAGCTGAAAGTTGATGCCAGATACTGGGCACAATTTTATAAAAAATAAGTACGATTCCCCTTCTATTGATGTCTGCAAATCTACACTGGATAGCTTTCTGGAAGGTATTCTTTAGTCAAGTTCCTAGAGTAACTTGGAGAAATGTAATATACAGAAGGTTAGACTAGAGGAGCTAATGCAGGGGTGGGCAAACTTTCTGGCCTGAGGGCCACATTAGGGTTGCAAAATTGTATGGAGGGGTGGGTAGGGAAGGCCATGCCATCCTAAACAGCCTGTCCCTGCCCCCTATCCAGCCCTCTCCCACTTCCCACCCAGACAGCCCCCCGCAGAACTCCTGACCCATCCAACCCCACCTGCTCCTTGTCCCCTGATCGCCCGCTCCAGAGACTCCCCACCTTAACTGCCCCCCACAAGACCTCACCACCCAACCCCCCCTTTCTGCCTGCCCCCTGACTGCCTCGACCCCTATCCATCCCTCCACCCCCTGACAGACCTCTCCCCCGAGACTCCCACGCCCCACCCAACCGCCCTGCTCCCTGATTGCTCCTTCCAGAGACCCTCCATCCCTAACCACCACCCTGGGAGCCCACCCCCTATCCAACCCACCCTGCTCTTTGTCCCCTGACTGCCCCCCAGGAGCTCCTTTAGCTAACCCCTCCGGTCCACTTACCATGCTGCTCAGAGCAGCATGCCTGCCTCAGCGCAGAGACAAGCACACTGCCCTGCTGGAGCATGCAGCCCTGCCCCTCAGAGCGCTGCCTGTGTGGTGGCGTGGCTCCGGTGGGGAGAGGGGGTGTGTGGAAGGTTGGAGAGGGGCCAGGGGCAGCCTCCCCTGCCATGAGCCAGATGGGACAGTCCCCCAGGCCAGATGTGGCCCACAGGCAATTGTTTGCCCATCCCTGAGCTAATGGTACTTTTTGACATTTAAACACCTCCTCCCCCAAACTATGAATGCAGAGCTTCATCAGTTCAAAGATAACTGTACAGTACAAACATAACTGTTATCACTCCCCTGGGAGACAAGAAGGTATTATCCCTACCATATACAGAGATAGACTGCTCAAGATAAAAGTTAAAGAGACACACAACTGGAATCTTGTTAAACTGACTCATGATAGAGAAACAAGGTGGATGAGGTAATATCTTTTATTGGACCAACTGCTGGTGAGAGAAACAAGAAGTTGGTCCAATAAAGGATATTAAAGAGACTAGAGGGTGAGTTACTACCTTGGGATCTTTACAGCTACAATGACAATAGAGAATTCAGATTTCTGATACAGCGCTCACTAAATAGTAGATATTAATCTGTTTTTTTTTTAAATTCAAGCTCTAAATGAATGTCTTCGAAATAAATTTTCTGCTCATCTGTTGACATTTATGAGGGTCTATTCAGCAAAAAAGAAACTGAGTGAATGAGTGAGGGAAACATCAAGATTACACGTAAAATGCAGTTAAAGCATGGTGAAACATGGAAAGATTAAAAAATGCTAACAGTACAGTTACTGAAAGGGTAGGTGTTGTTAACAACTACAGCAGGTACATTTTCAAACAAGTGTTATTTCATATTCAGTGGTATCTCTAAAGGTCACATTTTCAAAGGGAGTTTGATTTGTGTGCACTTAACTTTAAATATCTAGGTGGCTCATTTTCAGAAGTACTAATACCTATAAATTCAAATGAAGTCAATGTGTACAGGCACTACACTTCTCTGGACTGAATAAATATCAGGTTCTTCAGAGTCTCAAGTTGAACACCCAAATATTAAGATACCCCAAATTATAAGCTATTTTTGAAAATTTGGTTCTAAATGACTTAACTTAAGTCACAATCAACAGCACAAGTAGGACCAGAAATCCAGATTCCCTGGAATCCAGTCCCATGATCAATCTAGTAGTTATCCTCAAGACACAGCTTTTCTGCTTGAACATTTTGATCTTGAAATTTTTTTAAAAAAAGTTCAAAAAAGTTCAACTATTAAACAGGTCAGTCAGTATTTCTGTTATCATGAAATTAAAATACCACCTACAGTGGAAATACAAATTCTGCAGCAATGATTGATCAACTGCAGCAGAACATTCGATGTCTTAACATTTTTATATTATGCCAAAGAAGTTAGTCACCTAATATAAACATTTAGCCTTATGGTTTTATTTCCACTAAGCAGGGACAAGCATTTCTTCTAATTTAGAGGAAGTTAAATAAAGCTTGCTTCAATGTAATCTAATTTCAAATATTCTGCATAACAAAAAACTTGAGAAGGAAGTTTGAGTCACTACCTCCAAGTGCAATTTCTTCACAGTTTAGTAACCCTTACGCCGGATATTGAAATGGATTTATGATAAGGGGACGACTACTTTTGAGGTGACTAAAATCTATTCAAACATTTTCTCAACTCTTCCTTTTCTAAGCTCATATAACTGCCGAAGAGGCTGAAACTAGGAGTCCATGGGGTGCTGCAGCACTCCCTGGCTTCAAGTGGTTTCCATTATATGCAAGGTTTACAGTTTGGTTCAATGGCTCTCAAGATCCCCACTATGAAAGCTGTCCCAGCACCACTGCAACTGCCTGAAGATTTTTCAAACCATCTTCCTGAGAGTTAATGATTATCCACCTTAAAACTGTAACAATACATAAACTATGTAGCATAGCTTAACACTGCCTTGCACTTGCCATTTCAGCCTCCCAACATATTTATCTTGTAGAAATCAAGTTGTCCCTAGGATAACAATAGAAAATATACTAAATCAGTGGTCCCCAATCTTTCTGCGGCCAAGGGCACATTCTTGCTCTGCTAGGTCCTCTCGCACCCAGGGCATGTCCGCCGAAGTGCCTGCTTCTGCTTTCAGCAGCATTTCAGCAGCACTACAGCGTTTGTTCCTGTGTTCTCCGAAATGCTGCCGACAGCAGAAGCACGAACTTCGGCGGCATTTTGGCAGACTCACTCCCGCGGGCACACAGAAATTCCCCGGCAAGCGCCATGGCACCTGCGAGCACCGCGTTGGGGACCACTGCACTAAATTGAGAGATGCATTAGGCTCTTAGAGGGTTTAAAAACAAACAAACACAGATCCTCCTTCCCTGACTCTATACTGTATTTCCGTGTCTCAATGTAGCTCCTGCCTGAATACGAGAAAAAATTAAAATCCTATGCTGGACAGCATATGCTGAAAAACTAGATACAGCTTGTGTTCTCAGGACTCTGTGTAATTATGATATGCCAAAGGAGAAAGTTTATAGAAAATTAGGTGATTATTTGACTAGAAGAAAACTGGCCTGTCTACTTCACACCATTACTTTTGTTTGTTTTAAGAACTTGAGTTACTTAGTGAAGCCCAATCCAGAAAAGAAAGAGGGATCCTGGTTGGTTGAGGACCTATCTGGAAGAGGTGGCAGATATTATTACTGGCCCCACTGACTAAGCGGGCATGCCAGCCTTTAGACTGTAATGTTTGCAACTTGGGAGTTATGTTAGAATAGATTTTGAGATGCTTCTAGTTTAATCTGGCAACAGCAATTCTCAAGAATGCTTCCTCTCCACCACTTTTCAATTAGGGGGGAAAAATTGCCAGCTCTCTCCTCAGATCTGGGGCTCACAACAGCTATCCATGCCTTTGTGAGATCCAGACCAATTTAAAAGGAATATATACAAAGCTATACAAATATATTTTGAGGCCCCTGAGAAGACACAGTTTGTGCTGAAAATGGCTGGTGCTTAATTAGCAGAATGGGTCTCACACGAAGAATGACATGCGTGGCAAAGACAGCATTGCCTTAGTGTTACTTTCTAGGAATTGATTTTGTTCCTGTTATCTTCAGTAGTCTATACCACAAAGTTAGATCAAAACGAACTGCCTTGAATTGATGTCTACGCTTAAAATTTGTCTCCCATTAATGTATGTTCTCCATTACAGAGACATAGTAACACCACTTCCCCAAGCAGCATTGAGCCATGGTCAATCTACTGAGGTCAACAAGCCGAAATTTAGACACTGCATTACCTATGTCAACCTTAAGAGTCCTCCAGCAGCTGTCCTAGAATGCCCAACACAGACCACTCTGGTCACAACAATGAACTCCACTGCACAGGAGACACAGAGACTGGAAGTCCAACCCACCCCCTTTAAAAACCTACACATTTTTTAAATGCCCTTTCCTGATTGTCCATCTTGATGAACACAACTGGCAGCTCTCCATTGCTGTGTGCAACTGCCCAGCTGACTATGCCAGCTATCTTCTCACTACCTCAAAGTGCAATTTCTTCACAGTTTAGTAAACCTCACGCCGGATATTGGAATGGATTTATGATAAAGGGACGACTGCTTTTGAGGTGACTAAAATCTATTCAAACATTTTCTCAACTCTTCCTTTTCTAAACTCCAGCCTGGAGTAGACAGGAGATATTGGCTGTTGGCCTGTGGGGAGAAAAGCCTGTTCCAAGCACAGCTACAGACCAGACATAGAAATATATACAGCTATGAGCAGATTGCACACAGGATGTAGCAGAAGGCATATGACAGCAATCAGCACCAATACCATGTGAAAGCAAAGGAACTGAAACACTGAACTGTTGGTCCTTCATCAGTTGAGACTGAACCAAATCACAAGAAGTCTTCCAATCTTCTCTCACTCTAGCCATCCTTTGCCCTCCGTGGTAGCAAATAGTCCCACGTCTTTGGAGATCGACCGGGTGGCCGTTTCAACTCTCACGGATACTACTCGGATACAGCTGCAGTCCATCTGTTATCACTGAGTCGGGCCACATGTCTGAGCCTGCTTTCAACAACAACGTCTCGCACACCAGACTGCTGCCTAATTGTTTCATTGGGGATGTGATTGCAAAGCAAAATGCCCAGAAGTGTTCATTCCATCGCTCTCTGTGTGACAGACAATTGATGTTCTTCAATCTTTGTCAACGACCATGTTTCGATGCCGTATAACATCGCTGGAAGCACGGTCAAGTTAAAAAGATTTGCATGAATTGTTTTGCTGATCTTTCCCTAGAGGATGTCTCTGATGCTGTTGAACACGCATCATCAAGCTTTTTTTCTGTGCAACAGTTCACCTTCTCAATATATGCTGCAGAACACTTAGCAGCAGCGAACTCACTTACTTTCTTGCTACTGAACAGTGTGATAACTCATAGGATCAGTAACAAAACCATGTAACAATCATAAATGTACACCAACCACCACAAAAGTAATTGGTGCATTGTTAGTGTCATATTCTTAGATATACTTCAAACACCACACAATTCATAACACGCCCCCAAACAACAGGGCCACATACAACACAGTACACCACAATGCATTACTGTGGTTTGCTATTAAATTGTTCTTTCAAAGCCTCCCTGAGCTATATAGTTCTGTGCTTAGCTTCTCTAATAGCCTTTGTGTGCCTATTCAAACTCAGTAGACAGCCACTCCACCTCAACCCTATGGCAACCTTCCCCTCTTTGCTTCACAGACATTATGCAGGACGCAACAGGCAACTATAACCATTGGGATATTTTTCTCAATTGGAGGCAACCTTTTGAGTAAGTAAAGCCAGCATCCCTTTAATCTACCAAAAGCATTTTTAACATTCTGCATCTGCTAAGCCAGCAGTTGGATATTTCCTTGATGCTGTTGAGGTGCTGGTATATAGCTTTGTGAGCCAGAGGACTTAGGGGTAGACTGGGCCCCCCAGGATCACTGTTGGCATATCAACATCACCAATGGTAATCTATCGGTCAAGAAAGAAAGTCCATGCTTGTAGCTTTCTAAACTGGCCTGTGTTCTTAAAGATACAAGTGTCATACCCTTTGCTTGACCAGCCAACTTTGACGTTGATAAAGCATCTCTAGAGATCCACTAGTGCTCACATAACCATAGAAAAGTAGCCCTTTTGTTGATGTACTCTGTGGCAAAGTGGTCTGGTGCCAAAATGCATGCCATCTATTGCTTCACGCAGTTCAGGAATCACATTGCTGCAAATCCATCCACTACATCCTACACATTGCCAAGAATCACCATCCTACACATCAGGAGATGATTAATGGTCCTGCACACTTCCATCACAATGGCTCCCCACAGTGGATTTTCCAACTCCAAAATGACTGCCTACTGATCAGTAAGAACCTGGCATTGCAAGTTTCCACAGCAGAGAAGTAAACGACAATATCTCTGTCAGTGCAGCTCTCATTCTGATGTTACAGATCTGGGATAAACTCCGTATATAAATCCAGGACTGCGGACTTGCACATCCAAAAGTTCTGCAGCCACTGCTTATCATCCCAAACCTGCATTATAATACAGTCTCACCAATCAGTACTCATTTCTCAGGCCCAGAAATGGCACTCTGTCATTTACAGCTGCTCCATGAATGCCTCCAACAATCTTGAACTGATTCTTGCTAGGTCCCATAGCAATCTGCCCATCATGTTCAATCATCTCTTCTTGCAGCTCTGCAAATATCAGAGTATTGTGTGACTTGTGTTTGCAATTCTCATGGCAATAGTTCAGAGCGCTGCAGGCTCCATACTTCTATCAGCGATGGTGGAGAATGACAAGTCCCACATGGGTTTGAGGGATTTTCAAAATAGGCATGAAAATTATAGGATAGAGATGACATTATGTGGTGGAGAAAGTTACATGATAGGAACTTGTCCCCACAGTCCCAATCACCCCTGTGTGACTCATTTCTGCCCCACCATGCATTGCCAAAACTTCCTGAAAGACATTGTGTTGGAGAACAGTGAGCTGAACACTGGACAACCTACTCATGGTGCATTGTACTCTGCATCAGCACAATCATTCCTGGGAAGTATATGCAGTACCAATGCAAGAAGCTAAGTACACATGCGCACAAGCAATATAATATAATATATTAACTGCGAAAGCTTTACATCAAGGTAACTTGGGTCGACAAAAGTTTGTAGTGTAGATGTATCCTTAGGCTATGTCTACACATACAGCTGTGCAATTGTAGTCCTACACTGTAAACACAACAGCAATGGGAAGCATTCTCCTATCACAGTTCATCCATCTCCCTGAGAGGCAGTAGCTAAGTCACCGGAAGAATTCTTCCATTGACCTAGCGCTATCTATGCTGGGGATTAGGTCAGCAAAGATATCTCTCTCAGAGGCATGGACTTTTCACATTCCTTAGAGATGCACACGTCAATGTAAGTTTTCAGTGCAGACCAGCTTTTACAGAGCACCTAACTCAACTGATATCAAGTGAGATACTGAAACCTAGATCTGTACATAAGCAGGAAGAGCATTTTCAGTGAATTTAAGATTTCCCTCAATGGAGCCCAAATTTATTGACTTCTAAAGCACACTACAAGATGTACAAATTTACTCCAGATTTTGTCAGAAGTTTTAGCCCTTGAGCGCATTGAGTTTCTTTTGCTGAGTTCTCTTTAGTTAACACTGAATCAGTTTTGCTACATTTTAATGGCTGTGGTATTAGTATGCATTTGGAATTTGAGATTATGGCAGGCACATTTTATAAAACACAAAAATAGGCTATTCCCTACTTGGGCCAGTTCCTAATTCTTCAGAGAGAAAGGTTGGGAAACTTCTAGGCGGAGTCTACTGCTTACCACTGCATCCAGGAATTCAATGCATGTCTTCAAATCTGGCCTAGTGTCACAGAACTGTCTGAAGAGAAGTCTCCCTATTGGCTGCTTGTCACAGAGCTGGTTATAGTTTTTTTCTGGGTAAAAGAAGAAATTAAACAAATGACATCATTACAAGCCAGAGTGCTATCAGCCTCCACCCCAAACCCTGCTTTGCCTCCAGCATTTATAATGGTGTTAAATAAATACATAAAAAGGTGTTTTTAGTTTATAAGGGGCGGGAGGGTCGCATTCAGAGCCTTGCTAGATAAAAGGGGTCACCAGTACAAAAGTTTGAGAAACACTGATTTAGAGCATTTATATTGCAGATTCCCATTTAGATAGGACAACCAAGATTTCATGCAATCATCATTAACATGTCAGAGGATCAGGACTAACCAGCTGTAAAGGTCATAAAGTGACAGAGACTTGTTTATCACCACCATACACACAAACACACACATATATTAAATTAGCTGTTAATTGCCAATATATTAAGGAAAAACACTTACTACGGTCCTGTATATTACACAGTGGAATGCCAGCCCCAATGCAAACAAAAGCAACCTGATTCTGTAGACCTTACTCACATGCAGAGTCTCATCACCATAAACGGGACTACTCACGTCACCAAGTACTGTGGGATCAGCTCCCCTATTTGAATTCCACTATAATCATTTGACCAAAACACCTGTGGTCCATATATATTCATCAGATAGGGTTAGTAAATCATCATTGATTATTCGTATTATTGTAGCAGCTACTAACCCTAGCCATGAACTAGGGCCCCATTGTGCAAGGTGCTGAACAGAAAGACACTCTCTGTCAAAACAGTCTTACACTCTAAGTTATGCTTGGAGGAAAGTGTAAAAACCCCTATAACAAACTATTATGCAATAACAAGTCCATCAGAAAGCGTCTTCCTAAACCAAGCAGTTGGCCAACATCCTGGAACAAATACGAAATCAGCATCTCTACTCTTCCTTCGGACAGTATGCACATTAATGATGCACATTAAGGAAAAGGGTGTGTTTTTTTAAATAGTTTTTAAATAGTCTAAGGACAACTGGATCTTTAATTTAGGAGCCTGCCAAGATGGGTTTGGGATGTTTTGCTGGTGGGCAAGGGAATAAAGGCCAAAGAGAGAAAAGTGGGGCAGGGAGGACAGGAGAGACCAAAAGCAGAACAAGAAAAAAAAAATTGGATTACAGTATTAAACAGAATAGTCAAATTCTGGGGGTGGGGAAAGAAAGCTGATAGTTCCTGTTTGTCATACAGATGCCAAAGCTGATTAAGAAGTTTCATCTTGGTAGTTTTATTTGCAACATCCGTGTCCAAAGTAAGAATTAATGCACTTTCATGGTAGCCTGGTGCTTACGCAAAAGCTTTCCAGTTCAAAAGGTTTCCCACTGAAGGGGTTTACATTCTGATTTCAATTCTTCAGAGCTAATTTAAAGAGGCTTTAAAAACCATAAACAGAAGAAATATCCAATCTGAGGCAATTATAGGTCACTGCTTCAGAAAGGCATGTTGTCACAGTCACAGCAGTATACCAGATTTCCTTGAATAGGCCACTCTAACACTGTTGCTAGTAACTCGTTACCATCTGCAATTTTAACATTCTGATGAAGATGCTTAGTTTTTGAGACTCAAACCAGAACATAATGATGTCTTTAAATCACAAGTTAATGAGATTTCAGTAGCAGTTTTCTTGGGCACAATCAACAGTAGCTGTGACATTTGCTTTCCCCTCAGGGTTCTCAATTAAATTAGAGGATTTGAGGTAGGATTACAAACTAGCAAAATATCTAGTCAGAAAGAAGAAAAACACCTTCACTGGATAATGGCATACTCCGACGAGAAATTAGACTTGTGTATTATATACACACACCTACCGATTGAATGTCTAAGATCTTCACAATAACTCAGAGGTGGTAACTTTAGCATCTCCTTCCATTTCTTACTGCGTCCATTCCGTCTGCCACACCCTCCTAAAAGGAAAACAAAGCCCTATGTAAACAAGAGTAGTCTGCAAATCAATCCAATGCTACAATATGCTCTCTCCTCTGCAGAGCATCTATTGTAGCCTTGGGTCATTCTCATTTCTACAGAGAAGTGCCAAATATTTTGCAAGTGGACTGGACTATTTTTTCCTGCAAGCAAGGGTACCTAAACAAGCAAATGTGAAGTCTCATAACAATTCCCTCATTGTCTTTAATATCTCTTGTGCATTCCAATATTCTACATGTGCAAAAACATTTAACATTCAGGCACTTTGTATTTGTATGCTGAACATCATCCTTCTGAACCTACAATTCAAATTAATTCTTAAAATTAGACGTAGATGACCCAGTCACAAGCTCAGAAAAACTTCCATCTATCCAGACGTGCATATTTTATAAGAAAATTCACAGCTTTGGAGAATCTGAAAATATCTAGATATATCCAGCAGGTATAGGATAGGCCAGAAGTCTATATCTGAGCCTGGGTAGAGCTAGAGACTATATTGAATTTCCTTTCTTTATTAGCATCACAATTTCAGTATCATATTATCATTAGTCTTTACAGAGAGTAAATACAATCCCACATGTATATTGTGATGCCATACAGCGTTCAATCAACATCTTGAAGGTGCAATTTCCAAGGGTTCTCAAATGCATCTGGCTCTCTTTACCTCCTTCAAAAAGGAAGCAAAAAAGTGACAGAACAAGGGAACAATGCAAGACTGAAGAAGTCAAAAAATCAGGACCATTAAATTTAAGGAATTAAGCACTCAAAACTATGCAATGTTAAAAAAACAAATTGTGTGTAAATAGCCTTTTCTATTCAATTTTCCATATAAGAATAAGCATTAATACTACCACTATTATGACAGCATTTAGGGGCACAAGTCATAGACCAGGATCTCACTCACCACTGTACAAATACATACTGTATGTTTTATGGTACAGACTACAGTATATAATATACAGGGTAACCACCATGACAGAATTAACTGCTGTAGAAACTGAACCTTTTGAAGGCTATCAACTTTGATGTTATATCAAGAGTAGTTTTTCACATTTCATAAATACAAACAGCATTTATTTATTAATTATCTCATAAAAGGTATATTTAATTCACTTATTGTAAGATGAAGGTAATAATATAAGAGATTTTAACCTCTCTACACTTATCAGACCTTAAGACCTCTATTTTCTTAACATAATGAAGATGTATAGATCTATACATTTTGTGGAGAGGCTAAGTGATCAATAGATATTCTCATTTAAAGAGAGATTCTTATGAAATGTATCAGTTTAGGCATATCAAAATATTTCACAGTGACATAAACTTCATGCTTCACAGAGGTTTTTAAAAAGCATTTAATTTTACACACTGAACCAATACAAACGTGTTCCGCATGACAGAGCAGAAGTAGACAGTGAGATATTTTCAAAGCCATTCCCTTTAGCAATGAAAATATCACAAGATACCGTTAACCACACTTGGGAGGGGACAGGAAGCGTAGCTGTGCACAGCACAGTTACAGGATGCATTAGATTTACCTTAGTGCTCTGTTTTTCTCTAGCTCTACCCAGGCTCAAAATTCACCCCAAAGGTGCAATATTACAAGTACCTTCACAATCAACCATCCCAGTTTAGGAGGATATCTTCAATGCTCCAGTAAAAAAAAGTTTAATGTCTGTCTGTCTGATCTTTCAAAGAGACCCATCTCTGGTCTCTTTGAAAGATCAAGTGGGGGGCCTGTGAATCCATGGGAGGTCAACTTTGAAAAAAAATGCCAAGTGGGGTAAGACTATGTATGGTAACATGTCTAGGAACCCTATCAACAGGCATGCATGTGCTAGGTTCCCAAATGCCCCATTGGTCTTGGGTCCTGCTGAACTAGTTCTCTGTTCCCATTTGTCATGGAATCCCTGGGCGATGCTCTGAAACTACTCCATAGGAAGCCAGTCAGGACTCTGGGGGATCCTCCTCTGTCTTCAGGGCAAGAAGCTCACACGGCTTCCACCTTCCTGGGTCTGACCTCGCAGCATTCAGCAGCCTCTGCCCCTCCATGCATTTCCCAAAGCAAGTCCATCCAGGCAGGGCTCCTGGGGAAGCCAGAGGGCCCTGCACCCCAACTCTGCAGTCATACATGACTCTCAGCCAGCCAGTAAAACAGAAGGTTTATTAGAGATGTCAGGAACGTGGTGTAAAACAGAGCTTGAGGTACAGAGAACAGGATCCCTTAGTCAGGTCCAGGAGGAGGGCCGGGGGGTTGGGGGAACTGTTGTGAGAATGACGTTATGGTTATGATTGAAGAGGCACTTTAATAAGAACATGTTTTCAAGCACTTACAAAATAGTTTACCAAAAAAACATTACTCCTTGGGATGAAATTTCTCATGTTTACATTCAGGGTAAAGAGGTAGAGTTTTTCTTCTAGGAAAGTTGAGTGAGATTCTGTTAGATCAAGGGTGAGCAAACTTTTTCGCCCTAGGGCCACATCTGTGTATGGAATTTGTATGGCAGGCCATGAATGCTCACAAAATTGGGCGTTGGGGTGCGGGCTCTATCTGGAAGCGCAGACTCTGGAGTGGGGCCAGAAGTGAGGAGTTCAGGGTGCAGGAAAGGCTCTGGGCTGGGGCAGGGGGTTGGGGTGCAGTGGGAGTTGAGGGCTCTGGCTTGGGGTGCAGGCTCTGGGGTTGGGAAGGAGATGAGGGGTTATGGGTGCAGGAGGGTGCTTAAGGCTGGGACTGCGGGCAGAAGGGGGATCAGAGCTAGGGCAGGGAGATGGGGTGCAGGGGGGGTCAGGGTGCAAGCTCTGAGTGGTGTTTAACTCACGCAGCTCCCAGAAGAGGTGGCATGTCTCCCCTCCGGCACGGATAGGCAGCTCTTCACACTGTGCTGTCCACAGATGTCCTCCCTGCAGCTCCCATTGGCTGTGGTTCCCGGCAAATAGGAGCTGTGGGGACAGTGTGCAGAGCCCCTTGACTTCCCCTATAGGTAGGAGCTGGAGGAGGGACATGCCACTGCTTCCAGGATCTGCATGGAGTGGGGCAACCCCACGACCCTGCTCCCCAGCTGGAGCTTGAGGACCAGATTAAAACATCTGGAAGCGGCCCCTGGGCTGTAGTTTTCCCACCCTTGTATTAGATCATTTTTGAGTTAGCAGGGCATGATACATTATATGTTTCTGTAGCAGGGCAGTTAACCTGCTCCTAAAGGAAAAGGCTAGGCTGATTGGGGAAGCAGCCACAGCTCGGGCCATGCCCCAGTCAGGCCACCCCTGGCCTCTTATTAGGGTTCAGGGAGGAGCTGGGTCAGTCTCTCTCTAGCTGTGGAGAGAGAAGGACCTAGCTGCTGGGGAGAAAAGGGTATCTGGAGCAGAGCAGGGGAAAGGTCAGAGGAGCTGGGTTGCTCCAGCCGGGCAAATCCCTAGACTGTGGGCCTTGCTAAAGGCCAAAACAGGTACTGGAGTTGCAGAAGTGCAGCCTGGGATTAGGCAGAAGCAGCTGGTCTGACCCCCTTTCCAGTGCTGACTGGTTTACAGGCTGCAGTCTGTCCCAGTAAGTGGGGCTAGATGACTGGCAGTAGCCACTGAGGCATAGTGCATGTAGAGGGTTGGGGGTTCCCCTGGGAGGGGAGACCCAGAGCATGGTGGGTACTGCTGGGGCAGCACCCTAAGGTAAAGGGCACCAGGGTCCAGGAGAGACATGGGGCCAGTGACAGGTGAGCCAGCAGAGGGTGCTCCGAGCTGGACTCAAGTTAATTCCTAGGACAACAGCAGGAGGTACCGCACCAGTGAGTCTCGACCTTGTTACAGTTTCCAGCTGTTTTTTTTTTTTTTAACATTCATGGAATATCAGGGTTAGAAGGGACCTCAGGAGGTCATCTACTCCAACCCCCTGCTCAAAGCAGGACCAATCCCCAACTAAATCATCCCAGCCAGGGCTTTGTCAAGCCTGACCTTAAAAACCTCTCAGGAAGGAGATTCTACCACTTCCCTAGGTAACCCACTCCAGTGTTTCACCACCCTCCTAGTGAAAAAGTTTTTTCCCCCAATATCCAAGGTAAACGTCTCCCAGTGCAACCTGAAACCATTACTCCTTGTTCTGTCATTTGGTACCACTGAGAACAGTCTAGTCCATCCTCTTTGGAACCCCCTTTCAGATAGTTGAAAGCAGCTATCAAATCCCACCTCATTCTTCTCTTCGTCAGCCTCTCCTCATAAGTCACGTGCTCCATCCCCCTAAGCATTTTTGTTGCCTTCCGCAGGACTCTTTCCAATTTTTCCACATCTTGTAGTGTGGGGCCCATCTTGTAGTGTGGGGCCCAAAACTGGACACAGTACTCCAAATAAGGCTTCACCAAGGCTGAATAGAAGGGAATGATCACGTCCCTTGACCTGCTGGCAATGCCCTGACTTATATAGGCCAAAATGTAGTTAGCCTTCTTGGCAACAAGAGCACACTGTTGACTCATATCCAGCTTCTCATCCACTGTAACCCCTAGGTCTTTTTCTGCAGAACTGCTGCCTAGCCATTCAGTCCCTAGTCTGTAGCAGTGCATGGGATTCTTCCATCTTAAGTGCAGGACTCTGCACTTGTCCTTGTCGAACCTCATCAGATTTCTTTTGGCCCAATTCTCTAATTTTTTCTAGGTCCCTCTGTATCCTATCCCTATCCTCCAATGTATCCACCACTCCTCCCAGTTTAGTGTCATCTGCAAACTTGCTGAGTGTGCAGTTCACGCCATCCTCCAGATCATTAATGAATATACTGAACAAAACCGGCCCCAGAACCGACCATTTGGGGCACTCCAGCTAAACATGGATCCATTGATCACTACCTGCTGAGTCCGATGATCTAGCCAACTTTCTATCCATCTTATAGTCCATTTATCCAGCCCATACTACTTTAACTTGCTGGCAAGAATACTGTGGGAGACCGTATCAAAAGCTTTGCTAATGTGAGGTAATAACATGTCCACTGCTTTCCCATCATCCACAGAGCCAGTTATCCCATCATAGACGGCAATTAGGTTAGTCACACATGACTTGCCCTTGGTGAATCTATGTTAACTGTTCCTGATCACTTTCCTCTCCTTTAAGTGCGTCAGAATTGATTCCTTGGCTCCATGATTTTTCCAGGGCCTAAGGTGAGGCCGACTGAACTGTAGTTTCCTGGATCCTCCTTCAACTAATAATTTTTTGAAGAAAAGATAGTAGGGGTTTTTTTTTGCTTACCTTATGGGCCGTCAGTGAAAACAATGATGTTTGTTGCGAAGAAGTCCTACGTGTGGCAACGAAGAAATCTTGTTTAGAAATAAAGTTTAGGAAGCTGCGCATACTTTCCAAAGCAGCAGATTATTTTCTTCTACAGTCAGCCAGAATGTGGTCACATTAATGTCCATTTATTTCAGTGATTACACTACTTCTAGTCTTCCTGGCAATAGGCATCAGTAGAGAAATTGGACTCAGTACTATATGATCAAAGTGTTTATTAGCAAAGTAATGGTAAGATACTCCTAAATAAGATCCGTAAGATCTATGCAATAGGATCCAGTGACTAAAGCAAGGGTGGACAAACAACCAGAATTCATCAAGGCACATTGTCAAAGAGCCACAGTAATAAGACAGCAGCCTCACATCTGCTCCTCAGCGCCCAGCGCCTCCCACTTGCCGGCAGCCCCCAACCACCAGTGCCTACTCCCCACCGCAATCAGCTGTTTCACATGTGCAGGAGGCTATGTGGGGGAGGAGCAAGGGCATGGCAGGCTCAGGGGAAGGGGTGGGGGCAGAGCAGGGAGTTGAGCAATGAGCACCTCCCAGCACATTGGAAAGTTAGCATGTATAGCTCCAGCCCCAGAATCAGTGGCTAGGTAAGGGGCCGCATATTAACCTCTGAAGAGTCACAGCAACTCAGGAGCCAGAGGTTGGCCACCCCTGGACTGAAGCACTAGAAGACTTTGGGCAAGTCACAACATCTTTTTGTGCCTTAGTTTAGCTACCTGTATACTGCAGATAAAGATCCTATCAACCTTTGAAAAACACTTTGAACTCTATGGTTGAAGAGTACTCAGGACGTGCAATACTTCATGTTTGCTTACACATAAATACTTGCACAACTAACTCCAAAAGCTAAACAATCAGATAACATTAAATGAGAAAGTCAAGTCAGCCCCCCAAGCAGAGCTCTGAAAACATACAACTGTATCAGAAACACACTACATGCATATGTGATCAAAGGGTTCGTCTTCATCTTTTTGGAAAAAATTCAGTGACAGGCAATAAGAAGAAAACAGATACAGAGTTACAATTCCCCCTCCATCGGCCATAAGCTCACATAGTACATGATGTACAGGCACAAACCCAACAATATATAGTTATATACAGCACTATGGGTACCCGCACGGCCCCACAGTATGCCAACATTTTAATGGCTAACTTATAACAGTGCTTCCTCAGCTCTCGTCCCCTAATGCCCCTACTCTCCTTGCACTACACTGATGACCTCTTCATCGTCTGGACCCATGGGAAAGAGGCCTTTGAGGAATTCCACAAGGATTTCAACAACTTCCACCCCACCATCAACCTCAACCTGGACCAGTCCACATAAGAGATCGATTTCCTGGACACTACAGTGGAAATAGGTGATGATCACATAAACACCACCCTCTACTGGAAATCTACTGACCGCTATACTCACCTACGTGCCTCCAGCTTTCATCCAGACCACATCACATGATCCATTGTCTACAGCCAAGCTCCAAGATACAACCACATTTGTTCCAATCCCTCAGACAGAGACAAACACCTACAGGATCTCTATCAAGCAGTCTTAAATCTACAATACCCATCTGCTGAAGTGAAGAAACAGACTGACAGAGCCAGAAGGGTACCCAGAAGTCGCCTACTACAGGACAGGCCCAACAAAGAAAGTAACCAAACGTCACTAGCCGTCACCCTCAGCCCCCAACTAAAACCTCTCCAGCGCATCATCAAGGATCTACAAACTATCCTGAAGGATGATCCTCACTCTCACAGACCTTGGGAGACAGGCCAGTCCTTGTTTACAGACAGCCCCCCAACTGAAGCAAATACTCATCAGCAACTACATACCACACAACAAAAACACTAATCCAGGAACATATCCCTGCAACAATCCCCATTGCCAACTCTGTCCACATATCTATTCAAAAGGACACCATTATAGGACCTAACCACATCAGCCACACCATCATGAGCTCATTCAGCTGCACATCTACCAATGTGATATGCCATCATGTGCCAGCAATGCCCCTCTGCCATGTACGCTGGCCAAACTGGACAGTCTCTGCACAAAAGAATAAATAGACACAAATCAGATGTCAAGAATTAACATTCAAAAACCAGTCGGAAAACACTTCAACCTCCCTGGACACTCAGACTTGAAAGTGGCAATTCTTCAACAAAAAAACTTCAAAAACAGACTCCAATGAGAAACTGCAGAACTGGAATTAATTTGCAAACTGGACACCATCAAATTAGGCCTAAATAAAAGACTGGGAGTGGATGGGTCAATACAAAAACTAAACTAATTTCCCCCTAGTGTTACTCACACCTTCTTCTCAAATGTCTGAAATTGACCACCCTGATTACCACTACAAAAGTGATTTTTTTTCCTCCTGTTGAAAATGGTCCTCTTTAATTGAATTGTCTCGTTATAACTGACCCCCACAGTTGGTAAGGCATCTCCCATCTTTTCATGTAGAGTGTGTGTGTATACACACACACACACACCACACACAAAATCTTCCTACTGTATTTTCCACTTCATGCATCTGAAGTGGGTTTTAGCCCACGAAAGCTTATGCCCAAATAAATTTGGTAGTCTAAGGTGCCACAAGTACTTTCATTTTGTTAGACATTTTATGCAGAAGCAGAATACATTGTAAGACTCAAAGAGCTGCAGTTTCTTGCCCTGACCCACTCTTTGTGGCCCAGCTTGCCTCAATTACATCATGCTGCTTGAAAGTAAAAGCAATGGAGATTTCTACCAGGATTCTGCCGCTGCACCATTCTTGGAGGCTTTTATATTAGCCTTTGGTTTGTAGGCATCTGATAAATTGGAAGCTCCATACTCCTAGATGCTGGCAGGTAAAAGGAACTTTCCTTCTTCCTTACTCTAATTCAGGCCTGCACAACTCGGAAAGCAGCGAGGGCCATATTACTGCAAAAAAACCAGCTGTGGGCTGAAAAGCCCCACCCGCGCCCCGCCCCAATCTGCTTCCTCGCACCCCACTGCTTGGCTTGCCCCACCCCTACTCACCCCTCGCAGACCACACAGTGAGCCCATGCGGGCCACATGTGGCCCCTGGGCTGCATGTTGTGCAGGCCTGCTCTAACCCATCACACAAGCCTCCTCTCAGCAATCTCTGTGGAATGGTTGAGTAGGGAAAACATACCCTTAGAAGCTACTTTGGAGTTTTTAAGTAAGAGGGAGTGGGAAGAAGCAAGACAGACATAAAATTCTTCTCTCTTTCAATAGGTTCACATTTATCAGACATCCACAAACCAGAAGCTGATAGGAAAAGATCCCCCAAAAGAGTCTGGGGCCGTATCCTGGCAGAAATAACAGCAGAACAGCAAGAAACTGGCCGATGTACCAGTCCCACTTGTATAAGCAAAATGTGTGCTAGATGCAGAATGTTCAAGGGGATAATGAAACAACCTCCAAAGAAACAGAAGCATCAGGGAAGGCAAGTTAATTTCTCTCTTCCTATTTCACATTACTCAGTATGGTCTTTGATTAACTGATTGGATGGAATAGCTGTGTGAATCTGATACTTCCTTAAAAAGCCAGAAGGAAAAAAATCAGGAAGTGACCCTTTTAGGCTCAAATTTTTTGGGACAGCCTGTAGAAAAACTGTTGTATTTGATCTTCTTTGTTAAAAAAAAAAAATCTAGGAAGAATTTGTTACATCTCAGATCTGGATTTTAGAGACTTAGTGCATTACATTTTCAAAAAATTTCATATATAATAATGTGCACATTTATGTGGCTAACTGATGTGCACAGTAACTCACAGAACCCACAGTTGAAGCCATTAAAACAAGTAATTGGTCTTTTATATCAACTGCATGTCCAATCTCAGTAATCATGTGAACAGTTAGAAATGCTAACGCATAAACATTTTAGTTTGTGCAATTTTTATCCATAACCTACAACTCTCCTATATTCCCTCAAACCTGCTCATCCAGTAAATTTACCTCAGTTGAAACTAGGTTTAGCTAAACTGACCTAGAATTTAGTATTGTTGCTTTACAATAGGATATAAATGAATGTAACTATGGGCCACATTCTATTGTAATACATCCAGCAGAGTATTAATTAACAGGATAAAGTGAAACAAAACAGATGCAACTTCCATTTTACATATCAGAGAGGTAGCCGTGCTAGTCTGGATCTGCAGAAGCGATACGTAAAAGGACAAATGGACACAAATCAGATATTAGGAATGGCAATATACAAAAACCTGTATGAGAACACTTCAATCTCCCTGAACACACAAAAACAGATTTAAAGGTAACCATCTTGCAGCAAAAAAACTTCAAGACCAGACTTCAAAGAGAAACAGCTGAGCTACAGTTCATTTACAAATTTGACATCATCAGCTCAGGATTAAACAGAGACTATGAATGGCTAGCTAACTAACTAAAAGCAGTTTCTCCTTTCTGTGTTCACACCTCCAGATCAGCTGCTAGAAGAGGACCTCATCCTCCCTGATTAGAGATAACAAGGTAGTTCAGCCTGATTGAACTAACCTTGTTACCTCTAACCTGGTTCTTGCCTACTTATTTATTCCTGCCTCTGCATACTTCCACTGCATGTATTCCATGAAGTGGGTATTAGCCCACGAAAGCTTATGCTTCAATACTTTTGTCAACTTTACATAGATAATCTCTCACCCTCCCAATTATATTTAACAAGTGTTTTAAAATTCCAAATCTGATTCTGTACCTATGCTCTCAGGCATTTATTATAATTTATATTATGCTAGCATTACTGGCTCTAAGCTTGTTTGGGGCCTGCAATATAGAGCAGTGGCTCTCAACCTTTCCAGACTACCGTACTCCTTTCAGGAGTCTGATTTGTCTTGTGTATCCCAAGTTTCGCCTCATTTAAAAACTACTTGCTTACAAAATCAAAGTGTCACAGCACACTATTACTGAAAAATTGCTTATTTTCTCTTTTTTACCATATAGTTATGAAATAAATCAATTGGACTATAAATATTGTACTTAGAGAAGTATAAATAAGTATGAAATTTTAGTTTGTAGTGACTTCACTAGTGCTTTATATGCAGCCTGTTGTAAAACTAGGCAAATATTTAGATGAGTTATTGTACCCCCTGGAAGGCCTCTCCAAAACGCTTCAGCCTTTTTCTTGAATCATTATCTCTACAATCTAGTGGCCAGTCCTTTATTACATGTCAGAATTAGTTACTTCATCCTACCAGCTGACACCAAGTTTTCCCTCACAAGCATCTCAGATAGAATACATTAAGTTTTCTGTTGTGGGTTTTCTAGCATTTGCAAGTTTCAGAAATATAGCAATACGAGTTTCACAATTGTTTGCTCTTATAATTTGTGAGAGAACGTGTTACCATTCTTGTAGAGATTGTTGCCTTTTTGTTGAGGAGTACTCTAACCTCCTCTATGAGAGTATAATCTTACTGAACAGAGTGCTGAGATACCATCTGAAAGGAGTCTCACACCCAGCCCGTCTCATGGTTATTTCCATAACTGGCACATATACATTTTAAAATACCTATGTATGTGTCAGTTATGGAAATAACCTTGAGATGGGATAGGTGTGGAAGACTCCTTTCAGATGGTATCTCAGTACTCTATTCAAGAAAATTATACTCTTATCAAGGAAATTATTATATATAAATATATATCCATATTTTTATATATGTATGTGTATATGTGTGTATATATACACATACACACCTTATATGGAGAGGACGCTTGCTTGACTTACAACCATGGGACCACAGGTCCTTATTCACTATATTCAGAGCAGCCCATGTTTGAGATTTTTAAGGCCATGCTTCACAAAGCCCTGGCTGGAATGATTTAATTGGGGTTGGCCCTGTTTTGAGCAGGGGGTTCGACCAGATGACCTCCTGACGTCCCTCCCAACCCTGATATTCTATGATTCTATGTATGGGGTATCATCATCCATCACCCAACGGATGCACGTGGTAGCCCCAAACTACAGAAGGAAAGGGGGAAAAGGTAGCAAGACCTTGTAAAAGGTATTTACAAGAGCTAAAAATGTAATTTTTAAATGAAAACTTAGATTCTGCAGAAACTGATGAGTTGATTTTCAAGACCTCTGTTTTTAGAATACAGATTCATTCTCTCTAATCATCTTTATTTACAGTCCCTGAAAGCACAGTTTTGTGTATACCCCAGTCTCACTTGCCCATATGCTCTCAAGAAATAAGATGAAAGGTTTTGTTCATTTTTCTGTCAGTTATTGGGGCTTAGAAAAAACCCTCCTCATTGGAATTTGTTTCCTACTTGCAAGGTCTAGTAGTATGTCATGTCAGAAGATGTCTGCCCAGGTATCACCACTTATAATATCTTGAGATAATAAATACCTTCTTACCTAAGGCAAAATCCTGCTTGCCTTAAATACTGAAGTCAATTGGAGTACTCCTAAGACACTTTTTGCATAGGAGATCAAATGTGTACTCTGGGGCAGGAGAGGGAGGAAGGTAAGGTTATTTAGTCTTCAGAAATAGCACCTAAACTGGTAGAATTCCAACAACAAAACAAGGAAATGCACACTAATACCTTCCTAACAATTGGCCTGATGTTCAGTCAGACTTGGAACTGGTCAATACTTACATTGACTAGCTATGTCGCTCAAGAAGGGTATGAAAAATTCACATTTCTGAATGACATAGTTATGCCAACCTAAATCCCTCCACAGACAATACTACGTCAACGGAAGAATTCTTCCATCAACCTAGCTACTGCCTCTTGTGGAGGCAAATAACCTCCCATCGGCGTAGGCAATATCTACACTGAAGCACTGCAGCTGCAACACTGCCTGCTGCTGTGCCACTATGGTGTTTCAAATGTAGACAACACTTAGACATCTACGTTTTCTTTACAATGCTTTGGCAGTATAAAGTAAGTGTAAATTGGCCCAATGCATTTAAGAGTCACTCTGGGGGCCAGAGCCAGAGCCTTAGCTAGGATGACCCGATTTTTCATTTTGCTGTCTGGACAAGGGGTGGGAGATAATAGGAGCGTATATTAGAAAAAAGACACAAAAATCGGGACTGTCCCTATAAAATCGGGACATCTGATCACCCTAGCCTCAGCTGGTGTAAATGAATATTGATTTAAATGGAGCTATAACCATTTACACCAGCTGAGGATCTGCTCCTCTGGCATATTTATACACCAAATTATTTTAAGCAATGAGAAGAGGAGCAAGATAAAGATCTAAATTAGTGTCACAAAGGAAAACTATTTATCACAAGCTACACTACATTTCTTTTTATTTGCCTTATGGAAGACTGAAATGAATGAGGCCTACATATTTATATTCAAAAATGTATCAAGCTAATGAAAGATGCATAAAACTAACAAATTATTGATACAAAAGCAGTGACAGAACAAGAGCTAAATGGCTTTTCTGAGCTTTTACAAAATTATTTCAGAATAATCAGTTTATATTTGATAAATTATTTTTTTTCCCAGTGGATTCCCCCCTTGTCTTCCAGGAAACCTAATATTACAGGAAACATTTTTGCTAGAAAAAGCAAGTGTAAGTATTCATTTCCACTCTTTACTTGAAAGGTAGAAGAAATCCAACTATTTTTTCTTTTAAATATTAAAATCCCTACAGGAAAGTTATGTATAAAAATGTACAATTTCTCCAGAAATTACAAGTATTCTAGCTTTGCTCTCATAGCTCCCATAATTGCTTTTACAGTTGTACAGCCTTTTACCTCAGTTGCTTATATAGTATATAGTATAGTGCCCACTATATTTGAAGCAGCTTTCCAGCTTTCTTTATAATTTCTCTCTTTTCAATACCTCATCACTTCCAGCAAACAAGGGTTTTTTTTTTTCAGATGAAACAACCAACCAAACCCTAAATATCTGAAGCGTTATTTCTATTTCTTCTGATGATTATGTAAGTACTCTTAATGTACGCCATGCACGGGGGAGGGGAGGGTGTGTCTTACCCTCCCACATAGGTATAAAGCCATGCCACCCCCGTTTGATTTTTAAAATAAATAAATAAAAGTATCACTGACCCAGATATAAGCCAGGCAGATTTTCACAAGAACATGAGATAGGACAAGGAGTAATAAGAAGTTCCATCTTTGACGTAATGGCCAGATATACACAATGAGCTATTGCCTAGCTGCTAAGTTATGTTAAAAGTAAAAAACTACAGTGAATATTTCCCCATAACAAGGAATTGCTGTAGTTGCTAAATCGGGACATAGCTACAGCAATGTTATGTGATCATGAATGCAGAAGAGGTGGTCCACATGACATTTTTTATTAAAACTAGTTCCAAGGTACTAGTTCTCAATGAGAAGTATATAGGACAAATTTGGAGTTTCTAGACTCAACTGTTTTTGGATATAATGTGAAAACATGAAGGTGCTATAGAGAAAATTGCACTAGTGGATTAATAAAAACTGGCATCATTGTCAAGCAGACTATGTGTCACTAAATTTATAATTCAAAGGCATATTATGCAAAGATCTCGGGAGACAATCAAAATCTTTGGCTGTTCAGTGGCTGGGATAATTGAGAGTTTAACTAAAATTCAGCTAATTTATTTGAAATTATTCCTTCTGATTCATTAAAGCAAACCATACTTTAAACGGCAAGTGTTTCTGTACCCACGTATCTCTTCTAAATTGTCAACATAGCAGCAGAAACACTTTATACTTATTTTGACAAGCAATTGGCAGTACCTTTGTACTATCAACTGCCAACATCATTTGAGTCAGCCAAACAAAAAAGAGGAAAGAATTCTGAAGTTATTTTGTTTTAAGTCATTATTAGACCTCACAAAATCCGATAGTTTCAAGACAGCATGAAGCATGGCCTAGTGATCTGATTTAGAATCTAAGGCTATGTCTATTCTACAGACCCTACAGCGGCACAGCTGTACTGCTGCAGCTACCCTGCTGTAAGGTCTCCTGTGCAGCCGCTCTATGCCAGCAGGAGAGATCGCTCCCACCAGCATAACAGAACCAACCCCAACAAGCAGTGGTAGCGATGTGAGCAGGAGATGCTCTCCCACCGATATAGTGATGTCCACACCAGACCTTGTTTTGTTGATGAAACTTGTGTCAGTCAGGAGTGTGGTTTTTTCACACCCTTGACTGACAAAAATGCTAGTGTAGACAAAGCCTGAGAGTCAGGAACTCCTGAATTTTAATGAATGCTTTGAAGTAGATGGTCTTTGAGCTATGGATTTGAGCAAGGCATGCAATACTTCTGTTTCAATTTCCTTATCTGGGAAATGCACATAATAGCCATCTACCATCTACTGTGAAGGATTAGCGTCTGTAAAGTGCTTTTAAGATTAATATTTTGCCTACCCCCATCTGTGTCATGTGAAAAATCTCAAGTTGGAAGAGCTGTGCAATCCATAATCAAGAATATAGTCCTTTTTCCTCTATCATGGCTTTGGGAAGTGGAAATGGGTTTAACTTTTCGCAAGAGCACAGTAAAGTAGGAAAAATAATTAGCAAATTCAAGTGAAATATTTATACTCTAATAAAAGTAATGTAACCTGCTCCTATCCAACCTCATGCAATTTCCCCATTTCATAGGATGAATTATTGATGTACTCTAACATTACCTGAAAGATCCTTGGAGCTATGCCACTTTAGACCAACTGAGGATTTGACCCTTTAGGTAAGAAGTAGCAACTATGTACTTCCCTAGTCTCTCCTACCCCTTGACACTCTGCAATGAGAGATGAGAAAAACGGCAGCAGAGAAGGAGGAGAGGTCTCAGAGATCTCGATGATTTTTGCCCCACCTGTCCATCTCTCTCCAAGTGAACAATTACTCTGTTTCTTATGTATCTATCACCACAATATCCAAGTCAGTTTCATGCACTCACAGCCCTCACACCAACTCAGGATAAAGGGGACAGCAACTAAGCTGCTTTGGGGTGTTTCCAATGAAAGCAGTGAAAGAGATCTTCCCCACACCAACGAATGCACTCCACATGTGGCAAATACATTATAGTTTGAGCAGCACTTTGAAAAACGTAAGACACATCAGGATGCCTCCAGGACAGAGACCTAAAAGACTGGAGATAAGACACTCCCTACTCATCAAGTGATCAGGATTCCAAGCCAAAATATGTTGTACTTGCTTATACATATATATGGGTATATCTATCTATATATATATAGGTGACCAGACAGCAAATGTGAAAATTGGGACTGGGAGTAATAGGAGCCTATATCAAAAAGACTCAAAAATCGGGACTGTCCCTATAAAATCGGGACATCTGGTCACCCTAATATATGTAAGGGGAAAAAGAGAGAAAAATAGAAGCATAATGTTTACACAAAGTCATTACTACTCTCAGTAAATTTAACCTTGGGTAGGGTTGGTCATATCAAGCTAGGTGCTGTCAATAAAGTAAAAACTGACAGTAAAAACTCTCATTTTGGTCAGTCATACCATCATAATTTATTCTATATATAGTGGAATCTAAACTAAGGAGGCAACCCTATGTTAAGCAGCCACTTGAAAGTATTCCCAGTTGCCACTCTATCCTTAGTGGGACCTGGCTCCAAGCTCTATTCTGCCCATGTGCTGTCCACACTCTCCCCATTTCTTAGATCACACTAGTGCAAACTCCAAACCCAGACTACAACACCACAGATGTATATTTTCAGTGGAACTAATCACTCATCTAGGCTGAGGCGGTCTTTTTAACTAACATTGGGAGGTGTATCTACATTGTGATCATTATTCTACTTTCTAATTCCAATTTCAAAGCCGAAAACTGATTTATTTTTTCTGGTTCAGGCTGCTTAAGGCAGATTTCAATGGATACACATACAGTATACATGCCAACCTCATTTAGAGTGGGAGTGACTTGCAAAACTTATAGGGCCAGATTCCTCCACCCTTACTCATTTTGAGTCATCCCACTGAAATCAGTGGAACTACTCAGTAAGCTACGCAATGCAATTAAAATAAGGAGGATCAGGTCCAAAGAGAACAAGAACAGTGGAGCTCACAGTCATGATCTACTAAGGGCAAAGAGGGTAGTCTAAAAGCTTTCATGTAGCCACTTATGCAAGTCTGGGGAGGCTTTCATGTAGCCACTTACGCAACTGTGCATTCAGAAAAAAAAAATCTATTTGAGAGAATAAGATTTCAGACTTATTTAAAATAGGGTTGCTCAGTTGAGAAGCCACTTCAAACTTAGGAGACTCTCTGCAATTACGTGGTCAGACACTTTCATACCAGGCAATATAAGACACTCAGACTGAAACTGCAAACGGCATTCATCAATTTTAACTGTCAGGGATTTTGAGGCCAAGGCAAAAGTTTCTTAAAGTTTTTGACAAAGTTAGAGCCTATTTCAGTTGAATAGGTATCATCCTCCTTCTAGTAACACCCACCTTCCAATAATCACTTTTTGAATTAAAGAATAAGGTTAAATCTCTCTCTGAAACATCCAGCAAAGTCATTTGCACCCAGGAAGGTGGGAGAGCAAAGAAACATTAAAAACTGTTTATAATTAATCCCAAGCAAGGGAGCTTTGGCACGTGCCTTTATTATTTGAATGTTTACATCCTACCTTGCTGAAGCTGAGGAACAAGTTCTCCTCCCGGTTGACGACGCTCCCTAGCCCTGACAGCGACCCCGGTTCACCCCCACATCTTACCTTCAGGCGCCCCCCCCCCCCCCCCCACTCGCTGGTTCCTTTCTCCACCTTCACTCCCATGCTTCTCTTTACAACCCCTTCGCCCCCTTCCCGCATCGAGTCCTCCCCTTCCCCACACCCCTCTCCTCGGTCCCCATCTCTCCTCCTCCCCTGGCAGCTGTGCTCCTCTCCGCCGCCGCCTCCCTCTCTTCTCACCCTAAGTCCTCCCGTCGTTTCCCAGTGTCCCCTCCACCCCCAGCACCCCGGTCCCTCTGAGCCCCTCCTCGGCGCGCACATCCCGCCTTCGCCCCCTCCCCTGCGCTCACCTTCCCTGGCTTTCAGCAGCACCGTGTTGGCTACGATGTTCTCGATCTCCATGATCGGGGCTCCAACCCCGCTGCCTCCTCAGAGCCTCCACCTCCTTCGCCCCCTTCTCCTGCCCCGCCACCGCCGGGACACCCGGGCTCCACTCATCCGGCCCCGAGGGCTAGTGCTGGGCTCTCCTCTCCCCCATCACCCGCTCCTCACTCACTCACTGCCCCCTCCCTCCTCTGCTCACGGGGGCGGAGAAACGGGAAGGGCGGGCCGGGGCCTGCCCATGTTGGGCAGGACTATGCCGCGCTCCCCCGCCCCTTACAGCTCCGCCCCGAAGACTACAGCTCCCAGCAGGCAAGGCGCTCCCCCGGCCCGGCGGCCTCTTACGTCAAAGCTTGCCCGTTGGTAGCTACGAGAGTAAGCACGCGCGCTCGGTGGAGTGTTCCCGGCTGGGATTGACAGTTCCTCGCCTCGCCCCGGAAAGGGTGGAGCATTGCATGCCGGGATGTATAGTCATGCATACCGTTCCGATCTCTTCTCCTACACAGCCTAGCCGCTACTACCACTAAGTCCCGCGGGATGTCGGGCTCAACTCTCGCGAGAGGTGTGGCCGCGTTGCTGCTTAGCTTGCTCTGTATGTAACGTGAGTGGTAGTGACTAGAGAAGCTGGACGGGCCGCTTAGGGACCCTGTTCTCCCCTTTAGATCTCACGATATTTAGAAGGTCTCGCGCGAGGTGGTGCGTTCAGACAGCAGTGGACAGCTTGGGGCAGTGTAAGCTCGGGGGACCCTGGTCGCCATTTTGTTTAGCGTGGCTCCCCCCACCAGGCCCATTCTCTCTATCTCAGGAGCCTGTACAAGACCGTAGTCCCTGGTTCTTTATGCTGCTTAGTGAGTATTGACCCCACCCACACACTACGATGGGGAAACCAACTAAGCAGAGGAGAAAGGGCCAAGTGGCTGCCAGGGCCAAGGGCCCGAGTGGGGCAGGGACGGCGCTGGTGAAGAACAACCCTTTCGAGGTGAAGGTCAACAAGCAGAAGTTTAATATCTTGGGGAGGAGAACCAAACACGACGTGGGGCTGCCGGGCGTCTCGCGGTCCAAGGCTGTCAAGAAGGTAAGACTTGGGGGAGGGCACTCATCAGATGTGGACAGGGTGTACTGTGGATCCCAGCACTCTGGAGCAAGCTCCAGCTGCCAGATGGGGGCAGTGGTGGTGCACACCCACAGATTGTGCAAATAATGGTACATGAACTGCTTGAATTTGGGATTCTGTAGCATGGCTCAGAGGGTTTGATGGCACAAACTTCACCAAAGCTGCCCTTATGTCATGTTGGGGTACAGCCCCATTCTCAAACTCTGTAGCCCTGGAATAGAGTACAGGCCAGTTAGTAGGGATTTTTCCCCAGCCTTTGTTGTTTACTTGCTCTGTGACTTTTGGTAAGCCACTATATTCTTCTGCTTGTTGATGGGGTGATGATAACAATGAACATTGGTATTGCAGGATTATCTAAGGGACCCAGAGAGGACTGGAGCCCCATTTTAGTTAGTGCTGTATAAATGTTGATATACCATCCCGGCTCTGGAAAATTGTCAAGCAAAAAGATTGCTCTGTGTCTTGATTTCTCTGATTTGCAAATGACATTTACCTCACTGAAGGATTGTGAGACTTAATGTTGTAAAGTCCTTTGGGACCCCCAGATGAAAAATGCTGGGACTGTTCACCTTGGAAAAGAGATGACTAAGGGGGGATATGATAGAGGTCTATCAAATCTTCACTGGTGTGGAGAAAGTGAATAAGGAATTTTACTACTTCACATAACACACAAAATTGCCATTACTCAAATTAATAGGCGGCAGGTTTAAAATAAATAGAGGTTCTTCGGACAATGTATAGTCAACCTGTAGAACTTCATGCCAGGGGATGTTGTGAAGGCCAAAACTATAACAGAATTCAAAAAGAACTACATGAGTTCCTGGAGGATAGATCCCTCAGTAGCTATTAACCAGGGCAGGGATGCAACACAATGCTCTGAGTGTCCCTTGCTCTGCCAGAAGCTGGGAGTGAATGACAGGATGGATCACTTGATGATTGCCTGTTTTGTTAATTCCCGCTGAAACACCTGGCATTAGCCCCTGTCAGAAGACAGGATACGGGGCCAGATGGACCATTGGTCTGACCAGTATGGCTGTTCTTCACTACAAAATCCTATTTTGTGATTATTGTGATATCGATCAAGCTACGCTGGTCAAGCTGGTGTTGTGGAGTAGACAACATCAGGATGCAATGTGGTGATTCCTCAAAATGCTCCTTTAAGGGTGTTCATGAGTTCATACAAACTCACTGAGACATTCTGAGTTTTCATGTCCCACACCGTGACATCATCTCTAAAACTGCCTCCTACACTGTTCGTGACCGTCCCTGCTGCTGATATCAAGGTCAGAGCTCTGTCTTCAGGATGAAGTGATTTATTAATCACTAAAAGCTATAGCCACATTAGTTGAATGGTGAAAATACATGAGCCTTTGTTTCCTTTCACCTTGCTAAGGATCGTAGTCAACATCTAATAAGTGCAGGAAATCTGACATAAATGCCCCCAAACTGCCTCATAAATGATTCAGACTTACAGTCCAAGAAAAGTAATATTGTAGCTTGCTGGACTCACAGATGAGGGTATGTCTGTGCTACAGTGCCACAGCTGCAGCTCTGCCAATGTAGTGTAGACACTTACTGTAGTGATAGGAGGGGTTTTTCCATTGTTATGGTAAATCCATCTTCTCGAGAGGCAGTAGCTAGATTGATGGAAGAATTATTTCATCAACCTAGCTGCATTTACAGTGGGGATTAGGTCAACCTAACTATGACACATGAGGCATTACATTTTTTACAGCCCTGAGCGATGTATCTAGGTTGACCGAAATCTTAAGTATAGACCAGCTTCAGACAAGATTCAAAGTTCCCCAAGTGGTCTATACCAAGGTTTCTCAGTGACCAGTCCGTGGCAACCTCCTTGCCAGGCCTCAGATTTCCCTGACACAGTTTAGGAAGGCAGCAAGCCAGTCCCCGCTATCAAAAAGTTTGCGAAACACTGCTTTATATCGCAGTGGGAGTTTAGGCCCCAAGCCTGTAAATGTTAACTTCATTAATATTTATACTCTCTTTGATTTCAATTTAAAGATTTGCTTAAATCTTTGCACTATGGGGCCTTAGACATTTTTAACTTTATGGGAAACACAGTTATCTGAGATGACCAAGAGGAATAACCCTGCTTTACAAAGTTCCTGTACCCAAAGTGAACATTGATTCTTTTTTTTAAAAAAAAAAAAACTTTAAAGTTTCCCCTCATTGGAAAGGAAATGGTTAGGCAAGTGCTGAGATAAAACTTCTGCTTTTCTTTTAAACTCTGTGGTGTTATCTATCAAACTACCCTTACCCAATTTGTCTGTTTCATCTGTCAGTTGATGCTCTATTCTCTGTATCCTAAATAGTGAGCTCTGGGGGAAGGGACAGTCATCTTTGTTACTTCTTTGTATAGTGTCTGTTCCTTGATTAGGATTCCTTGGTGCTACTGTAATATAAATAATAGGTCACAAACTGCAGCATTAGAGTGGTTATTCTGATTTGACACCAAGTCCATAGCCATAAGCGCCACCACATTAGAGAGCATTTTGACTACATACATATTTACTGGGCTTCCAGACATACATCTGGTGCATCCCTTACTGAAGGCACCAGAAGTACTTCTCATTCTGCCTCTGCAAATACAGCATGATGACGCAAGTGCAGTACTGGATTGTATTGAATCTGTATTAAAAATTAATTTTCTTTTCCTTCACATTCTCACTGCTATACCAGGGGTGGCCAAACTGCAGTTCATGAGCCACATGTGGCTCTTTTACAGTTAAAGTGTGGCTTGCAGAGCCCACATGGCCTCCCGCATTCTCCACCTACCAGACTGGGGAAGCTAAGGCTTCTGCCCTGCGGTGGGCAGGGATGGGGGGGCGTGATATGACTAGAGCAGGAGTGAGCAAACCTTTTGGCCTGAGGGCCACATCTGGGTATGGAAATTGTATCGTGGGCCATGAATGCTCAAGAAATTGGGGGGTGTGGGTTTCAACTGGAGTTGCGGGCTCTATAGTGGGACCAGAAATGAGGAGCCCAGGATGCAGGAGGGGGCTCCAGACTGAGGCAGTGGACTGGGGTGTGTGGGGAGGGTGGGGGCTCCCGCTGGGGGTGGGGGCTATGCGGTGGTGCTGGAAATGAGGGGTTGAAGGTGCAGGGAGGTGCTCCGGGTTGGGACCAAGGGGTTCAGAGGCTGAGAGGGGGATCAGGGCTGGGGGTTAGGCGTGGGAGGAGATTGGGTGCAAACTCCAAGCAGCGCTTCCCAGAAGCAGTGGCATGTCCCCCCTCTGGCTCCCACTAGGAGGCACGGCTAGGTGGCTTTGCATATTGCCCCCTCCACAGGCACTGTCCCTGCATCTCCCATTGTTCTGCAGTTCCTGGCCCATGGGAGCTGCAGGGGCAACATGCTGAAACCCCTGGTTCCCCCTATGCATAGGAGCCAGAGCGAGGACAGGCCTCTGCTTCCAGGAACTGTGCGGAGCCATGGCACGCGTGGAGAGGGGCAAGCCATGGACCCTGCTCCCCAGCGGGAGCTCAAGGGACGGATTAAAATGTGTGAAGGGCCGCATGTGGCCCCCAGGCTGTAGTTTGCCCACCCCTGGGTTAGACGCTTCTGCCCAGCAGGGATGGGGCAGTCTCAGGGCTTCAGTCCTGCAGGAGAGGTGCCTGCCAGAGCTTGGGGCTTCAGCGGGAGCAGCGCTGAAGCCCTGAGCTCTGGCAGGTGCACCCGAGATCATGAACTTCTGAAGATTGTTGTATGCAGCTCAAAGGGTCAGTAAGCTTGGCCACTCCTGATATATACCATCCATCAGCAAACAGAATTTAGAGATCGCCTTCAAAAGAAAAATCTATCTGAGAAATAATACAGCATAAGAGAAAGTGTTGTTTAATTTATCATTGCGTATACTTTGCAAACCCTTGAGAAGCCCTGAATGAGATAAAGTTGTTGTGAATAAAGGTAATCAATGAAAGGGTCTGCCTAATATGTGTCAAGAGGGAGAAGAAAGGGTTTTTTTTTTTTTGCCAAAAATATTACAAAGAGAAACTACATCATGTTAAAAATTCATTGAAAATTATATACATGTACATAAAATGGATGGAAATGGAACATAAATTCTACAGTGTCTCATATGAAGTAAGTCTTCAATTATTTAACAATCCTGACATCTACAGATTCTGCATCTGTGACTTGGGCGTAAAAGGCTATAGCTAGAAACTTCAGCTATTTTGCTGTCCACAGTAGTTTGAGAGTTCACAATAATAATGATAATTAACAATAGTTTTTCTCCCCAGGAATCAGTTAAACAATTTTTTAATGTTTTATATTGCCACTGGCTATATAATACCTAATATTGAAAGTAGCCAGCTTGCTGAAAATGTATTGGCTGTGATATTGCAATGTGAAAGCAAGAGATGATAAATTAGTTTCCTGCTGCTTTAATATTGGCCTGGGTTTTACCAAACTTTAAAATAGTTAATACTAAACAAGACATTTGGTTTTCCAGTATGTTCTTGAGGGTTTTTTCTCTTTAAGAAAAAGTCAAATAAAGTCCTAAAATAGATACTATATTAACAGCACTAGAGAGAGGTGTAGCTCTCTATTTATCTGCAAAACTGATACAATATAGACATCCTCACACTGGCCTGCCAAATTTCCCTACTCTGACCTGCCAAATATACCTCACTACTGACCTAGAGGATCTGGTTTCAGGGTGAAATAGGTAGCTCAGTATCTATACCTAATCAATTACTGTCCTCTCCTCTGAGGCTGCCAACAATAGTTTCAGCTAGTACTCTGCTTGAGGTTTTTTATATATAGATAAATTCTTTCTTGTACCTGAGGAACTGGACTGAGATGACAGTTCTCCATTGACATTGTTTATAGTTGTTTTAGGAGTATAATAAAGTATACTAATCATTGAATTAAATAAGGGGGGAATTAAATTTACAGTATTGATTTTTCTGGTCTTTTTATAGTCAGCAGTAGTGTTCTCATATTATGTGTTTGAATAAATTAGGCCTTAATTGGCTTCAGGTGTGCTTTTGTTAAGTTAATGCTTTGATTTGATTTTCAGCGTACACAAACTTTGCTGAAAGAATACAAAGAGCGGGAAAAGTCCAATGTATTTAAAGATAAGCGTTTTGGTGAATATAATACCAAAATAAGCCCAGAGGAGAAGATGATGAAGAGGTTTGCTTTGGAACGACAGGTACAGTATAGAAACGAAAAATAATTTTAAAGAAAAACAGATGTTGACATTTTCAATTTACCAAATAAAGCTTTCTGTAAATAATTCATTGCTTGGCCACTAAGGATTATATTTAAACCTATAACATGGCAACCATACCTAAATTTCATTTTTTTATTTCCATACATTGTTTTCTGAAAGCCTATCTGAACCTTTTATTCGATCTAAATGAATTCCAGAATTAGGTCTCATAAAAAAAATTATAGAAAATTTCAGAAGTTTGGGTGGAAATGAGAAAACCAAAAAATTTTGGCCAAAAACTGAAATAGTTTGGTTGTCGGGGATTTGGGGATTTTTATGAAAAATCTACATTTTCTATGTAAAAGACATTTTTCATGAAAAAAACTGTTTTGTCAAAAATCGGTTTTTCTGTTGGAAAAAGTTTTTGCCCAGAAAATTTGTGACCAGCCCAATTCAAAATAAAGATTATAAAGCTGAATTATTTTAACATTTACAAAATTTTGATTTTGAGGAGTTAAACTAGACAAAATCCAATTTCATTCCCACAAAATGTAAATCCTTTAATTGTCATTAAACACTATTTCATGTTCTTACTGACAATTCTGAAAATGGCCATTTCCCTTGATGGCTCATGAAGCTCATTTTAGGGTCTTGCCACTTGTAAGACAGTGATCCCCAAACTTTTTACCTCATGCTCCCCCTTCCCCTTGTTCTCCCCCCTCTCCAGGAGTGGGGTTGAGGCTCCGGGAGGGGAGGATGTAAACAGGGGCTAAGGCTGGGGCCACAGCTGAGGGCGGGGCCGGCAACGGAGCCAAGGCCAGCAACTGGGGCCAGGAGCAAAGCTCAGTGGTACTCCCTCCTCATCCCCTGTGAGGGCTGGTCAAGACCCCAGCCTCACCCCTCTGAACGTTCCTCCATGCCCTCCTCGGGGGGCTCACCCCACAGTTTGGGGACCTCTGCTTTAAGAAGTGGAATCTAAGCTTGCTTTTGTAGTAATTTTTACTAGTCATTTTTAAACTAATAAAATAAGCCCTTCCCCAGAATACTGTGCCTGATTCACCACTTACTTACACTGGTTTAATTCTGTAGTTTTCTATGATGGATTTAATGGAGAGTAAAAACTGGTGTAAGACACTCACAGTTTTTCACTTCAATGTATCTGAATGAAATTGAAGGCTTGTTAATGCTGTTAAAATAACAGAGAAATGAAATAGGGTTCTCCTGGATTAAACTGAAGATATTAGCTTTTTTGGGAAGGACGGGGAGATCTTTAACTCATATTAATCTGAAAAATGTCTCATTACTAAATTGGTTGGTTTTTCACAGCAAAATCATGAAAAGAAAAGTATCTATAATCTGAATGAAGATGAAGAATTGACCCATTATGGCCAATCTTTAGCAGATATTGAAAAACTTAATGATGTTATTGATAGCGACAGTGATACTGAAGAAAGAGGAATATTGTCAGGTGCGAAAAATCAAACTGATACCTTAGTACATTTTTATCCAATGTAATTTTCATTGTTAATATAGCTGTATGAATTGTTGTGTACTCTGCTTTCATTGAAAAGTAATGTAAAGAAAAGGTTCAGATTTAAATCAGCCTTCTGTTCTCTTTAGTCTGATAGAAAATGGTTATTAGAACTGGATAAGTGCCAATATCATTGTAATTCTTAACCATTCACAATTTTAAGAAATATTGTACATATTTCATCACATCATAATTGACTTTTCACATATGGATTATCCTTAAAGTAAGTGCATTCAGAATTAAAATGAACTCTGAGTTAAAATCAACTATTTAGAGATGTAAGGATGCTTGCAAATATGGTACATTATAGGTGGCACCAATAGGAACACCTGTAGTTGAGACTACCTGATACATTCCATTATAAGATGACCCTATTTTCAATTGCTTTATAACTTTACACACACACACACACACACACACACACACACCCTATGGGCTGAATTGTTTTTGGGGTGAAAATTTCAGCACAAATGGGGCAGCCATTTCTCAAAACAAAGTTAGGGAAAAATACATTGTTTTGTCCATGTTAAAACAAATAACATAATTTTTTTTGTTGTTTTTTGCATTTCTTTGGACCAGATTACGAACCCCCTACTTACAATAGTGAGCAGTTACTCACACAAAGTATCTCATTGAAGTCAGTAGGATTTCTTTTGTCAATAAGTGCTCACTAATGTGAGTAAGGTGTTTGCAGTCTGGCCATTTGGGTATAGCTGTTCATTGGAGATGTAAAGTAAAATTCTTTCCATACTGATTTTTATCTTTTCTTTTTGGCAAATCTGGAGCTAGTTTCTGCAACGCTAAGGGCTTGGCTACACTTGCAGATGTAGGGTGCTTTGGATTAAACCATCCTTCGGATAGTGCACTAGAGAAAGCACCGCAGTCTGTCCACACTGACAGCTGAAAGCGCACTGGTGTGGCCGCATATGCAGCACTTGTAGCTGCACTGGGAACGGTGCATTATGGGCAGCTATCCCAGGATTCAAGTGGCTGGAACATGCTTTTCAAATGTGTGGGGGGGAGGGTAGTGTGTGACAGGGAGTGTGTTATGTGTATGTGAGGGGGGAGAGAGTGAGTTTTTGCGGTGCTGAGAGTGTGTCAGCATGCTGTCTTGTAAGTTCAGATTCCCCCGCTCCCCGCCTCTCACTCACTCAAAGCAAACAGTAAATGTTTGCTTTATCTCAGAGCAGATAAGCAGCCAGCTGTCTGACACGGAGCTTTGAAATGGCACTTCCTCATGGGATGTTTCCGGAGGTCAGTCAGAACGCAGTAATGCAACTCCTCGTTCACATTGACGTTGGGGCATCTCAGATATTATCCCTCTCGCCAAAGGAGTACGAGGAGCGCTCCAGCCGTGGAGTCAAGCACTTTGCGTCCCTTGCCAGTGTGGATGAGGAGTAAGGTAGAGCGTTCTGGGCAGCTTTATTGCAGTATAACATGTAAGTGTAGCCAAGCCCTTAGTCATGTGAGTAAACTATATTTATGCAAGTATCTCCCTTGACTTGGAGAGGTTTACATGTATAAATAAATATTCCTTACTGAATAAAGGTAGTTTGCAACTATGTTTGGCTAGATAGATAGGTAAAAGCCAACCTGGTTGCTTTCTGTGTACTTCCTTTAATTTATGTATGTCTTTAATGCCAAAAGAAATATGCACACCTCTTGCAATAGTGTTTGTGAATGTTCTGCTAATGAGTAAATGGTAGGAGTTCATGCAGTGTAGGCCCCACTGGACTACTGCACCTGAGCAAAGCAAATGGTAGGATCATGGCCTTAGTTGCATTAAAACAGTAGCTGATTTCTTTTTAACTTGATGAAAGATAGTTTTAAAGAAAAAATAAATATTTAATTCTATAGTCTACTAGATTATAAACACTTTACATAAAAATTTTGTTTTAAACAGATTTCAGGTTATTTCGTTTTAGGGTACTCCTTGAATAAAACCACTGAACACACACATTGTGTCTTACTTGAAAGTTAGGACAGGGAACACAAGCAAAAAAATCCATTGTTGAGGCTAACATACTATCCTAGGTTCCTCTGACGGGGCATATGTCCTTGTGATGTCTGAAGCCCTGGTCATGCAAACCCTTCTGCATATTTGTAGTCCAGTGGAGTCACCCATGTTCTTAAAATTAATTGTTTCTAAATATCTGTGGGATCAGTGCCTAAGTTTATGTGCTCTTACAAATTAAACACAGTCAATGTCTGGTGATTAAAGCACGTTCTATTCCTGGCATAGACCTTTTCTGGAATGTTGGTCAAGTCACTTGACTTCTCTGTGCTGTATCTTTAAAATAGGAATAATAATGCTTATCTTCACATTAGTGTTGTGAGATTTAATTAATATATTAAAGTGCTTTGAGGCCCTCAGATAAAAAGTGCTATATTGCTATCTTAAATCAAAAAGTATATTGCCTGTATGTATTTGAAAGGAAACTTAACAAAATTTGGAAATCCAAGGTCACAATGGGAATCTTTTTCTGAAAAGTCTTATCTTAGCTTAGGCCAAGCATCAATCTTTAACCAAGGTTTAAACCCCATTTCTGCAGATAACTAGCTATTTTATTCTTATATGGACCTCCATCAGTTGCTCTTGTGCCTTAATAATAGGGAAATAGCACCCCAACAGCTTAAGGACAGCATAAATCTATAGATTCATTAATCCTTTCAGTTCTCTCTTTTCAGCTGAGCTAACTGCTGCTCACTTTGGAGGGGGTGGAGGCCTCCTTCGTAGGAAAGCACTCACTGGAGAACAAGATGAAGAGGACGAAAAACCTAAATCTCGCAAGGAGCTCATTGAAGAGCTGATTGCCAAATCCAAACAAGTGAAGGTGAGTTTATAGCCTTTGAATAAAAAAATCTGGACAGACAACATTAAGTACCACAGCATTTTCCATGTGAAAACTTACAGAAGGCAGAAAACGTTCAATAAAACCATTATCAACTTTAGGACATGGAAACCACCACATCCTCTCTCTTCACAGGAGAACAGTATTGGTGGCACAGCAAGCAGAAGGGTATGGCTTTCTAAATATGGAGCCAAAAGATGATATACCTGACACTGTTTACCTTAGGCAGACACTCAATACAGTTTTCCCATCCGTAGGTTCCCAAACCTTCCACCTATGAACTCTGTTAGCATGGCTAACTTGTTTGCCATGCTCTGCCCTTGAGTCACCCATTGCTGGTTTGTGCTACTTCCTTTGGCAGGGGTGCTTAACGCTGCAAAATAGGAGTTGATATTAAGCTAGTAGAAAGTACTAGCTTAATATCAACTCCTAGTTGATATTAAAGTGATATGAAACTAGC
>ML677326.1:14673453-14719575 GCA_007922305.1 Dermatemys mawii | reverse complement strand
TATTATATATTATTATATACATGTGGACCTCATTTGCTCTTGATGCTGCAGGTGATCTTCCTTTACTCCTGGGAGAATTCTGCACTACTGCACATGCACAAAATTATGTCTTCTGCAGATTTCTTTGCTTCCCTGCAGAAAAATGACTTTCTGACAGGGAAGCAAAGGGAAGCCACAAAAGCGGTCATGCGGCCCTCCTCAGCAGTATGTTTTGGGTGCCCACGCAGGTAGCAGAGGGGTAAATCACTGTGAGGCATGAGGCGGGACAGGGAAAGACCCCCTACCCTGCGCCGGGTTCACCTGCTAGTCCTCGGTGGGCTGGGGAGGACAGGAGTTCCTCTTCCTCTGCATAGCATCTTGGGCTGTGTCAAACCCACCCCCAGATTTCTACTCTGGCTGGAGGAAAATATGCAAACTCTTTCCTCCCTCCCTCCCCTATGCTTCCTGCACCCATTGCTCTTCAGCTGTAGGGGAATCACTGTATAGGAGCTGTTCCCCCATCCACCCAAACCCCATGCATCCAGACCCCCTCATACCTGACCCTCCCGCTGAGCCTCACCCCGCACCCCAGAACTCCCCGGATGAGCCTCACTCCCTCTGCACCTGAACCACCCCAGCGAGCCACCCACACCTGGATCCACACCCTACTGAGCCCTAGCCATCTGCATCTGGATCCCCACCCCACTGAGCCCCACTCCTCCAGCATCTGGACCTCCCCACCAAGATCCCCCTGGCAAACTCTGTCTTCCCCCACTCAGGCCCCCTCTCCACCCACTGAGCCCAACCACCTTACTTGGACCCCCCCTGCAGAGTCTCATTACCATTATACCCATAACCCCTCCAACAAGCCCCGTGCATCCAGATCCCGCCCGTACCCAGACTGCCCCACACAGAACCCTCTGAACCCACGCCTGGATCCCCCCACACTAGGCCCCTCCATTGCTGAGTCCGTGTCCCAGGGAGGAAGCTGAGCAGTGATATCCCACCTCTGTGCAGCCAGTAGGCTGTGCTCCCCAATACCATGCTGGAGCCTGCATAATTATCTGACAAATAAAATCTGTAGAATTTTAAAATATCGTGCACAGAATTTTTAATCATTTTGCCCTCAGGTGTATTCTTTGTTCAGTTACTTGCATTACTGGCCAATTGAATAATAATTATGTTGTATGCATATTTTTATTTTTCTAGAGAGAGAGACAAACTCAGAGAGAGAATGCCTTGGAACTCACAGAAAAACTTGACACTGACTGGAAAGAAATCCAAACCCTTCTCTCCCACAAGACCCCCAAGTCAGAGAGAAAAGATAAAGAGGAGAAACCCAAGGTAAGGTTTGGGCAATGCAGTTTTGTTTTGTTGCAACTGATTTGACTCAATTACTGGAACCAAAGTAGTGATTGAGAGTTAAGGGGGAAGTTGATCACTAGTTATTTGGAGCTGATCATTTCTAATTAAAATATTAAAAATAAATGCCCTGTGTTTTAGTTAAATTGAAAGAATTCTACAGGCTTTGAGGGAGTTTCATGTCAGAATTGTGAGGTTGGAAGGATCTTAAGTAGATACTAATTTTAAAGAGATAAAAGGATTCATATTAAGTGTTTTAAGACTTACATTCCCAGTAAGTGCATCATAACTATCTACCCTTTGTTCTTTATCAATAGCTGTTGAATTTGAGAGAGATTCCTTACTGGATAAAAATATGAACAATATTCTGGTTTATTTTTAAGGCAAACATTTTCCTGACAAGTAAGCATCTGCTTGAAAAGGTCATTGGCCGACTTTGTAAATGCCTTCGAAATGTCTTTTATACACAAATTCTCTAACTTAGCAATAGCTTTCTGTGGCAGTAACTTCACTGCTGCTTCAACTGGCCTATAAAATCTCTCTTGAGACTTAAACAAATAAGGGTGAAAGTATTAGTGATCTGGGTAGATTCATTGTGAAAGTGAACCCAAAAATTTTAATGGGTAGACAAATCTATTATGCCATGAATAACTCATCAGGTATTTTTTGCTAGGGATAGGCATAATGGGTGTTAAATTGAGATGTTAGACCCTTGTGCATTTTGTTTTGAGATCTGTTGGATACAGAGAAAATGGGGATCAGCACATTCTGTTGCATTCATATGCAGTTTGGGAGATGAATTCACAATCTGGTTTAGTATAAGAGGTAAATTTTGTCAGACTTGTATCTCTAATTTTTTAGACAAATGGCATAGTCTAGTAGATTACACGTGTGACTGGGAACTAGGAATTTCTGAATTCCAGTTTCATCTCTACCACTGACTTTGATGTGTGGCTTTAAGCATGTTGATTAACTGTACCTCAGTTTCCCTATCTGTCAAATGAGGATAATGCCTTCATAACAGAGATGTAACTCATGTTTTTTACAGTGCTTTGAAGATATAAGTGCTATGTAAGCTATAATTTTATTATTAAATATCTTGTTTGTATTTTTGAAGGGATATATTTTCTTATGACTTCATATTTACAAATGTATGTACGTTTTGTAGAATTAGAATTTTCCTGGAGGGGGAAGTCTTCATTAATTTCAATTTCCACCTGTTAGTCTTTCCCTTGTCCTGGTACAGTGGAACCCCGCAATACCACGACGATCGGGGTCCAGAAATATCGAACACGGAGTCACAGTATTGCGAGGTTGCACTACGTCAAAGCACTGCCCGCTGCCACTGTCAAGAGCTGATTTGCGCTATCACGGGGCACGGTATTGCAGGGTTCTGCTGTATTGTGTTGACCTTCCTTTCTGCCTTTTCCAGAGCCAATCATAGTCATTCCTGAATGAGCAAAAGGCTTCCTGTGGAGGAGCACAGAAAAGTAATATATTTATTAATTATGAAATTGTGTATTTCTTTAGCCTGATGAGTATGATATGATTGTTCGAGAACTTGGGTTTGAGATGAAGGCGCAACCCTCTGACAGGATGAAGACCGAAGAAGAATTGGCGAAAGAGGAACAGGAAAGACTCCAGAAATTAGAGGTATCAGAGTGCGTGTTTGTGTTGTAGCACTCCCATTGGTAGTAACCTCTTACAGTTTTTTGAAATTGCTTAACCTCAGTTTGAAAGCAGTCATACTAAAAATTGCAGGGGACGAATCTGAGAGTAAGTCCCTTGTCCTATTCTAATGGCACTATTTGCATCACTACACTGATTTCGTGATTTACCATTTTTTTTTTTCAGGATTTTTAATTTGACAATTAAAAAAATGGGCCGAATATTTGGTTTATAAGATTACATAGCAAGAGAACTAATTTTTTTTTCAGTTAAAAACAAGTAGCACATTGGCTATCTTTTATATATCATTCAGACCAGAGATGTGCTTTAAATTTTGTTAGATGAGCCTGTTTGGTGCACAGGAGCTGAATTAACATCTGGGCAAATCCTGCACAGCTTCCCTCCTGTAGCTGCAAAGAGTCCCCCGGCAGTTGCTTGGACATGATTCTGCTCCGTTGGGGGTAGGAATTGCCTGGGCAGGTTTGCATGTTCCCTACACAATATGGAGCTCAGTGCTCCCTGTGCATCAGTGCACAAAGAATGGGTTTAGGTAGAGCCAAAAGCCTTCTGGTAAATTGATCTGCCCCGCATAGAAGGATCAAATTAGGATTATAGGCAGACTAATTTGAGTCCCAACCATCAAAACAAGAAAACGCAAGAATTCAGGCTAATATGTTATAATATCTATGGTTTTTAGTTTTCCTTCCTTCCCTCTGCTAGGTGAATAATGGTAGTTAAGAATTTCTTTTCTGTTTGATTTTCTTTTCTTAATTATCTGTATTTTCTCCAAAATGTTCATACAAAGTAATTTTGGTCATGTGTACTATATTATCCCTCCCCTGAATTTATTTTAAATCACAGGCTGATAGACTGCGTCGAATGCATGGAAAAAATGAACAGGAAAATAAAAAGAAACACAAGCATATGTCAGCTGACGATTTAGCAGATGGCTTCATCCTGGATAATGATGACAGACGTTTACTTTCTTATAAAGTAAGAATTTGATTGTTTTATAGTGCCTTACAAAGTCACTGAAATGAAGAGAAAATCATTTCAAATGAAACAGAACTCTTTTCTGTTCACTTTATTATTTCTATCTAAGTGCTGCACTTTCCACCTGAACTTCTTTCCCTGTAGTAAGGCTCCTTTGGCCACACTGGCAACGTAAAGCAGCCTAAAGCCAGGACAGAGAACTGCCCCAGTGTAGGGAGATCACCTGGTAGTGTACTGAGCATTGTAACGCCTACATACTCCACTTCTATGCAACCAGCATAAGGGCTATAACTGTGGCTTCCTTCCACCCAGAAGGATCTGGCTGGTACACAACTTGAAGCAGACTTTATTAAATGCCTCCTCCTCCTACCCCTGGGTTGTGCTGCGTATATCTTAGCTGCAGCAGAGGATCAGCACTCTCATAAAGTCACTTTTGTCCTTCATATGGAGGGATCACTGTGTTTTGAATAGATTGACTTAGCTTAATGAGTACACTCTCTGAAAAATGACCCTGTAAACACAGCATAGTGGGGTTTCATGTTTGTCTTTCATTTTCTCAATGTCAAATATACTTGGTTAACAAGAAAAACAAGAGCTCAGTTACTGCCAATTGCACATGGCATCTGACAAACACCTTCATGTATATTCACCAGTAATAAAGATCCTGTAACTAGTTATATTGTATGAGGCAGACTATAGATAGATTCCTCTCATGGGTCAGTATTAGTTCTACGCTGCCTACGGGAATAAAAGGGAGTAAAACTTTAATCTGGGGGAAAAGTTTTCCTTGTCTTACATCCTTTGTAATCTCATTGTGAGCAGTTGAGTTACAAAATGTGCAAGTCAGAACAGAATTTGGCCCACCCTCAGCTCTTAAGTCAAGTTGTTGGGGCTTCTGACACCTGGATTAAGCCCAAATTAAGGGCCAAATCCTCCTTGTCCTATTTGTACAAAAGTCCCATAGAAGGCAACTTTTAAATATAGTTGTTGTCTTCCATTTGTGGTGCAGTTCTTCGGCTATAGACACTGTTCCCTGGCTGCCCATCTTCCAACTTTTCCCCAGCATTGCTTTCCCTGCTTGTCGCCCAACTGCTCCCAATCTACCCAAGCTTTCTTCCTCTTGGTTTCTACTTCTCCATCTTCCCTCTACAACTGATACCCTGTCTTCTTTGTACTTTCCAAGACAAACTTTCATCTATAACCAACTGATCCACCTGATATAACACTGGATTTTAAATAAGATTCAATTTGCATCAAATTCAGAGATGAGAGGGTCATATTCTGATGTTTATTAGTAACACAAGTAAGGGCATTATTTTAAATCATAATTTTAAACCCAACAGTATTCCTGTAAGCTATTGTATAGTTTCTTTTCTCTATTAATAGGGCGGAAAACTAAATGTTGGAAATGAAGAGGAAGAAGCTGGGAATGAAGAAGAAGAAGAAGAGAGAGAGAGTGAAGAAGAAAGTGAGGGAGAACCTGGTAGGGAAGATGACGAAGAAGCAATTGTTGAGGAAGATGATGCTACAGATAGTCCCTCTGACCTTGAATCTGACATAGGGAGTGAGGAAGAGGTTACTGGAAATGAAGAACAGAAGAAGAAACACAAAGGAAATGAAAAGAATTTGCAAAGTGAGGAAGAACAAAATGCTAAGATAGAAGCTGCCAGATCTGAGCTTCCATACATGTTTACTGGTAAGATTCCCATTGACTGAGTACGTAGGGGGTGTTAGGTCTATTTGTTGGAGCCCTGTGTGTCTGAGGCTTCAAATCATAATTGCGCTCCTTCAGGGCAATGAGTACTGGACATGACTCTTCAGTTCTTGAAAATGCGACTTCTTGTCAGCAAGCAGAATTTCTCTGAGTAGCATGAGAAATTCGTTTTCTGACCAGGAGCTGAGTAGGCTCTTTCTACTGCATCTTTCAGCCCTAGAAGTGAAAGACAAAAAGCCTTGATTGAAATCAGGTTTCATGTAAGATTGTGCCCAGTGTTTTCTCAAGACCAAACATACAGTCTGCACATAATGGTGTTGTCAGGCAGTAAAGAATACACAATAATTTTCTAGTATGTATTGAAAACTAGGAAGAGGTATGCATTGGTTCTGGAATAAAATCAGCTTGTCTTAGAAGAAGCTCACAGAAATGGTATGGTGCCCGTTTTTAACATATGGTCTTTATGGGGCTTAGTGTCTCTAGAATAGATCTGTGGTTGTGGAGAAAGAAACTATTCTCCATGCTGTACAGGATATTCATTCTTGTTAACTGAATATTTCACCAAACTAGTATGCCAGTAGGGAATACTGAAGTACAAGATTTAAATGAAATATGCTGAAATTAGATAACCATTCAAACCACTTGCCTGAGTGTTTGCAGTTTCCATTTGATGAAACAATAACATACATTGAATAAAGTAGTTTAAATTGAATCCAGCAAAGAACTCTAAGGAAATACAATGGTTAAGGTTTTATAAAACACTATGACTGGAACATATTTTTTTTCCATTAGTGGGTAGGCTCTTATATTTCTTAGGCCATGGTTACACTGGCACTTTATAGCGCTATAAAGCCCCCACGAGCACTATAACCTCCTCCCCGTCCACACTGGCAAGGCACGTAGAGCGCTGTAACTGCTGAGTTATAGCGCTATTATTAATCCACCTCCGCATGGAGAATAAGGGCTGTAGCGCAGCTGCTGTAGCGCTACAGCAAGGATGTGGATACCCACTGCGCTACAAGTAATCTCTGGAGATGCCTAGAGCCATTTAAGGCAATTGACGTCTCTTCCCTTTGTTTTGAACTCGGCTGGAGGAATGCGGAAGTACCTCTTTAGAGTTTCTTTCTTAACTCGGCAGATAAGCAATGCAAATGTTTAAGGAGGGAGCCTGTGTGAAAACAAAGCCTTCTGTGAATGGAGGCTCACTGACAGGCTTTCAGAAAAACGGAAAAACCACTCTCTCTCTCCCTCCGCATACACACAATGCGTCCCCCCTCACCCCCCTCGTTTAAAAAGCATGTTGCACCCAGCTGAATGCTGGGATACCTGCCCTAATGCGCTGCTCTTAATGCCACATTAAGTGCCCCAAATGTGGCCATGCTATACCGCAGGAGCATCTGAGTGTGGACATACAATAGCGCTATACATATTACTGTATAAGGGGACTGCTATAACCTATAGCGCTATAATCTTGTAAGTGTAACCATACCCTTATATGTTCCATACAGAATGCTAGGTTAGTGTGACTTTAAAATTGCACAGTTAGTGCTATTATAAAAACACAAGCCGAAAAATATAGAATTATGGGAAAATGGACACTGAGCTTTTGGGGCAGGGGGTGTTACAATCCAGTCTTTAACTACATGATTGAATACTATGTCACTAATAATACAATATTAATGTATTTTATTAATATTTAAAATACGTTAACTTAAAAAGATTTCCAGCAGTTTTATTCTTTTGTTCTGATTTGAAATAGTTATTTTCAAGAATTTTGTTAAATATAAATTAGAAAATATTTTACTATTTTAAGTTCAACTGGGTATGCTTGATTTTTGTTTTTATAATAGTTCCAGAATCCTATGAGAAACTTAAATCTTTACTGTTCGGAAGAATAATGGAAGAGAAGCTAGTTATCCTAGAGAGGATTCAGAAGTGCAATCATCCAAGCCTTGCAGTGGGAAACAAAGCAAAGTTAGAAGTATGTTTGAGTTTTTAAATGAATTTTGAATGCTAAAGTGAGTTTTCTAAGTTTTCAAGGAGCAGTTTGAAATATGTTGGTTTTGTGTTCACATTATTTAAAAAAAAGTTATCCAAAATGTACATATGGGAGAACCTAGGCAGTGTTCATTTGCCATGTTCTGTCTAATTGTTTTTCTGTGCTTTTAAAAATATCTATGTTTAAATACATATAGACACACATACAAAGAAAAAAGAATAATGGTTTTAACATGGTACGCTTCTTGCAGAAACTGTTTGGCTTCCTTCTGGAGTACATCGGGGAGTTAGCAACTATGAAGCCACCAGAGCTCAGAACAATTGACAAATTGGTCCTGTAAGTAATACAACATGTTGACTTTGGCCCCTTTGTGGTGGTCCAAACGGAAAAGAGAGTTTCCTGGTAATAAAACATATAGTGCGTTACTTAAATTCTCCTACTGTCATTGAAAGCTACTGGTTTTTTATTTACTTTATTGTGTTTTAACATTGTTTCTTTTAGTGCCTTAGTCATTAATTGTATTTAAATGCTTCCAACATTCCAGAAGGAAATTAATAGAATTCTCAGTATGCATGAGACCTTCCATAGGTGTTAGAGCTATAGAGTTATGTAAGTAGTTTCACACAAACTACTGTAAAGAAAAGTTAGATTACTAAGTGAAGCATTTCAAAGTTGGGCAATGCCAGATTTATGGTGGTTCATGCAACTTTAATTTTGTCCTGTGTCCATCCAGTGTACTAAATGAGGCAGGGGACCAAGTGCAAAATGTGATCACTTAGAGACTGTATCATAATGCATACATGTAAATCTGGCATTATCTAATTTTCATGTGATTTGGCTTTTCAACCTGAATAATTTTCTTTCAACATAGAAAATGTGATTTCCTTATGTGTGCTTTTATTTTATTTTATTTTATTTTATTTTATTTTATTTTATTTTATTTTTAAGGAAAGAGTAAAAAATGTATTATATGCAACTGAAACAGTCCCCCCATCATGCATCATAAACAGGATTTGAACTTGAACTGTCAACATTGGAGTGCAGACTTGAGCTGCAGGACTATCTGCGTTAGCTTGCAGCAAGAGAAGGTTGTTATCCCAGAGGGGAGAATGGGCCTCTAGCACCATGGGCATTTCCAGGCAGTGGTGCCAGAATCCTGGCTTGGTTTAGCACTTTTCTTCCTGGGAGATGGATTGCTGTTGCCCCTAGAAGATAGAAAAGGAAGGCTGGAGCCAGGTTCTCAGTCTGGGGTTTGTGGTCAGGGAAGGGGGAGCCTGGCTTTGCTCTCCTGTCACCTCACTACTACAGTTGATCTGAGCACTCCCAGATGCTTCCTGTGCAGCATACATGCTACTGGCATCACTTTGGTGGTAGCATGGGCCAGATTATTTAGAATGTTCCCTGTTATTTTGGCATGCTACAAATTTTTCCTGAGTCATGCCAGCAAGAGAGAGGAAATGGTGACTTTTAGCAGTTTACATCTCAGCATAACCTGAATGGAATTTCATGGGACAAAAAAATCACTTTTCTAGCCTGAGGACTTTGTCCCTGCTCAGTTCCAAAACCCTGCTGCAAACAATGGAGGAGTTAAAGATAATTTTTTTGAGGTGGTGGGTGGAGAGAGAAATATTTTGTAATGGAAGGTATAAAGCAACCTAAATACATAGGTTACTACCTCATTCTCCTTATAATAATATGACCTTAAAATGCCACATCTGGGAAAACACAAATAGATGATGAAACTGTGTCCCATTGCCTATTGAGCAGAATCTAAGCATCAGAGCATTCTGAACACACATTCCGTTTACTTCAGTACCTAGACACAATAACTCTAAGGGTCATGAAATTCAGAAAAGTCTTCAGATCATGTTATCTTAACATAGTTTTTGAGTACAATAGTATATTTATGCATTAGAAATTCATATTTAAAAAATCCACAAACCTATAAGTGAGGGTGTATTTCACAAGCCCTAATGAAAAATGTCAATCTAGTAAACAGAAGCACAGCAGCCCTATGTGTGTGCCAGTTAATTATCTTCTGCAGAAATAATGTCATTCAGAGTTTAATTGACACTTTGTATTTATCCTAGCACAAATAACATGTCCAAAGGTGCAAAAAAATCATAGTTCTTTATTAATATAAATGGTGTAATTATATGGTAATTTGTGTTTCTTGTTAATAGGCCGTTGTACAATCTTTGCCAGATGTTTCCTGAAGCTGCAAGTAACAATGTTAAGTTTGTCCTCCAAGATGCTGCACATGACATGGAAGAAATGATTGAAGTCAAAGGCCGTGCACCATTTCCAGGGCTAGACATGGTAATTAACACATTTTGTTTAGAAAAGTCTGTTGCATTTTCCGTTAGTGTAAAATACCAGGGTGACATTAAATCTTGTTCTGCATTTCACAGTTTATAACACTGCTCTACAGCCAAAATGCTTCTGAAATAAATGTAGTCAAGCTTTACTAATTCTGGGTCACTGAGAACGAAACTGATGCTTAAAATTGTTGATTGGCTCTAGTTTTCAAGATATGCTATTGGGTCAGTATATACGACCCTTGACATGGGAATGGCGGAGGATAAGTGAGTTATAAAGGGAAGGGATCTCAATTTAAACCAGAAATGACTAAAATACATCTTTGACTGGATCTATGAATAAATCTATGACTGGGTTTGGACAGTACTTGCTTTTTAGGCAAAACAATGAATGATGCAATCTGAAGCTGGTATTGCGTCATACATGATATGAATTGCATCATGTTATTCCTAGAAGTCATGGATGATGCAATCATAACGAAGCTTACATCACTCTGCTGAACAAATTGCCCTATATCAGCTCTAGAAATCGTACAGTGTCATGCTCTCTTATTTGTCAGTGTTTGATTTTGCAAAGGGACACGTTTCTGTTTAGCCAAAGTGAGCAGAGATGCCTCGTACTTGTGTGAACAGTGCAGATAACTTCTGCTATGTTTGTGGTGAAGTGACTTGCATCACAAGAGCGCAGTATAACCACTATGGGTAAGAAAGCCTATCACCTTTATTTTGGCTGCAAAATTGGAGATCAGGACAAGAGGTGGGCCCCACACATATGCTGCAACACTTGTGCAACAAACCTTCGCCAGTGGTTGAACAGGAAAAGGAAATCTATGCCTTTTGCAGTGCCAATGATTTGGAGAGAGCCAGCAGGTCATACCAGCAATTGTTACTTCTGCGTGGTGCCTCCAGCTGGGAAAGGTGTGTCAAAGAAGAAAAAGTGGACTGTGCATTATCCAAACATTCCATCAGCTATACGCCCAATACCCCACAGAGAAGGACTGCTGGTTCCTGATGCACCGGAATCATTCTCACTTGAGTCAGACGAGGAAGAGGGAGAGGATGAAACTTCTGGTCTTGAACCATCAATGTCACAGGACCCACATTTTCTCCTATCCTCCTCCTCTGAACCACACCTCATAACACAAGCTGAACTGAATGACCTTGTCAGGGATTTGGAACTACCCAAGAGTAAGCAGAGCTGTTGGACTCCAGACTACAGCAGTGGAATCTCCCGGCAGGTGATGTTAGGGTTTCCATGTTCCGTGACCGTCAAAAGGATCTTGTCCCATTCTTCTTCATGGAAGGTGATCTTGTAGCCTGCAACAACATCGATGGTGTGATGGCAGCCCTCAACATCGTTCACGATCCAGATGAGAGGAGACTCTTCATTGATTCATCGAAGACGAGTCTTAAAGCTGTTTTGCTGCATAATGGCAGTGTTTTGCCATCAATTCCAGTTGATCATGCAGTCCATATGAAGGAAACCTATGACAACATGAAACAACTTTTGAGGTGCATAAACTATGACCAACATCAGTGGCAGCTTTGTGGCAATTTGAAGGTTGTTGGTCTCTTGCTCGGTCTGCAGACTGGATACACAAAGTACTGCTGTTTTCTCTGCGAATGGGATAGTCGTGCAAGAGATTCCCACTACATCAAGAAAGACTGGCCACCCTGACAGTCATGGGAGCCTGGGAGGAAAAGTGTTCAGCATCCACCACTTGTTGAATCAAGGAAGATCTTGTTACCACCCTTACACATCAAGCTGGATCTGATGAAGAACTTTGTCAAGTTCTTGCCATTGACAAAACACAAGCAGCTTTCAAGTACCTCCGTGGAAAATTTGCAAGGTTAAGTGAAGCTAAGATAAAGGAAGGTGTCTTTGTTGGTCCTCAGATTCGTGAACTTCTTCAAGATGATGCATTTGACCATGCACTGCATGGCAAGGAAAAGACGGCACGGAAAGCCTTCCAGTCAGTGGCAATACATTTTCTCGGAAACAACAAGGCAGACAACTACAGGTTGTTGGTGGAAAACCTCCTCAAGGCATACAAAAGCCTTGGTTGCAACATGTCACTAAAGATACATTTTTTGCACTCTCATCTAGATTTTTTTCCACCAAACTGCGGAGCAGTGAGCGACGAGCACGGCGAGCGATTTCACCAGGACATTGCAACAATGGAGAAACGCTATCAGGGCAAATGGAGCCCATCAGTGCTTGCAGACTATTGCTGGACAGTGACAAGATGCTCCATTTAATGAATACAAGAGACAAGCCAAGAAGCGCCAAGTAGACACTGAATAGGACTAAACTATGTACATAATAGTTTTTTGCCTTTTGTTTCATAATACATTTTATTTCTATAACCCTTTTGCTGATTTGTAAAGTGTTACATAAACAGTACAGGTGAAATATTATCATGTAAAGCAACCATAAATACATGAAAAGACCTAGGTTTACAATTTATGATTAAAACTCTACTATCTACACAATATACATAGACATAAAATGTGTAAAAACTTAAATATCTTAGAAACAGTAGCCAATCAGTTGTTTTAATTGTCATATTTGAATTCAGCACATCAAAATACATAATAAATATCACATTTTATCTCTGAAGCAGACGACTTCTAAAAAATTGTAGACCAGTGTAATTCAAAATATGACACATTGCAGCTTCTGTGGGTTTACTATGCCCTGAATTGCCTGTCTTGGAATAAATTAATATTACGGAACAGAAGCATGGCAGCAAATGTATTAAGTGAGAGGAGAAAACCCTGTTTGATTCTTAATTAACTGATTTGTAGGTTTTTTTATTCAGTCTTAAAATATCTGAACATTGTTTTGCCTGAAACTTGAGTGCGTATTCTGTGTGTTCCCTAGAACACTTAATAACATTGCTAAAATTACTGCCACCTAGAACAAGGCAAGGTTGTCCTTCCTATCTTTGATCACATGAAAAAAAAATTCTCAGTTAAATAAACTTTTTAAAATAAAAAGTCTCCACAGAGATTTAGTATCCTACAATGCAAAAACTTTTCTGCATCATTAACAAACAGAATAATGTTTCGAGATGTAGATATGATAGACAATAAATTAGCGACCTTGGAATGAAATAGTTGAGCATTGCTCTTTACTAGTGCTTCACAGGTCTATTGGCTACCGTAAATCTGTGAATAGACTCTTCTTCCAAACTATAGGAAATTGGATACTTGGGAATTCAGGATGGGATGCATTTAAAATAGTGACAACTCATTGCTTGATAAGATGCTTAAAGGACAAGCTATAAGTCAGTGTTTGATTCAAAGGGAACTGCTTGCCTCATCTCTCCAGGCTTAATGAAGTAGTACAGTAGTGAAGACTGCAATTAGTGTGTTGGAGTAATACAAACTAAGAGGAGACCATTAGCAGATTTAAGAGATTTTTAAGATTGGGTAGATTGGTTTTTCTTGAGTCATTATTCCAGTGTGGTTTGGGCAGTGCTTGTGGATGCATCATGGAAGACTGTGTCCACTTCTAGCTTCTACATTTACTATGTCACTGTCACAGTTACCAGGTTAAACTGAACCTCTGACCTCTTCTGATCTTTTGAGATGGAACTCTTAGGCTGGGCCACAGGCTGAAGTCTTCTCTGATCAACCATGATTTCCACAGCAGACCTGATTTTTCATCAGTGCTTGCAGTTCAAATTTGTGCCATGATGTCCTTATCTGAGGAGCCATTGTATTGCCTGTTTGTTCTTTCAAAAGCTCCCACTGAAGTAAAGCAATATAGACACGTAATAAATTATTCCACTGCTCCGATTATGTTGTACAGTCTATCTCAGTAACCAAGTTACATATCAATTATTACTTCTCAGTATTCTTGAGATTACTACATAGCAGTTCCATGTTGAGAGTCACATTATATGTAAAACCAATTAAGATACTCAATTATTTACTGTATTCTAACTTTTAAATCTGTTTTGTCTTTTTTTTTTTTTTTCCAGCTCATTTATTTGAAAATTACTGCAATACTATTTCCTACCTCTGACTTCTGGCACCCAGTAGTAACACCTGCATTGGTATATATGAGTCAATTACTTACTAAGGTATGTCTGTAATATTTTGCTTCAGTCTAAAGCTTCAGTCCTTCCATTTCTTTCTTGTATTGCAATTAAAAATGCAATGAGATTAAGATACACATTTAGAACTTTTTTGAAAGAATAGTTAGGAATATATTTTGGTAGTATGTTATATCAGTAACGGTCAGGAAAATATTTTTGGATGAGGAGTTAAGTTCCACTTAGAGTAAAGCCTTTCTCTTAAAAGATCACATCCACTGAGTTGTCATACAAAAACTTCACACTTGAAATTGAGTGCCTGGAATTAAATAAGGATGTTGCTGTAATAGAAACTGGATGGAAAGATGATAATCAGTGGGACACAGTAATGCCAGAGAACAAAATATATGTGACAGAATAGTTCATGCTATTGGGATAGTGGCATTATATGAAAGAAAGTAGAGAGTCAAATATAGAAAAATCACAAATGAATCAAACTGTACCATATAATCTCTTGGCAAGAAATTCCATACTTGAATAAGAGTATTGCAGTATAGTAACTCCTTCATTTAATGTTGTAGTTATGTTCCTGAAAAATGCAACTTTAAGCGAAATGATGATAAGCGAATCCAATTTCCCCATAAGAATTAATGTAAATAGGGGGGATAGGTTCCAGGGAAGTCTTTTTCACCAGACAAAACACTATTATATGTACAAACACACCACACATACAGTATAAGTTTAAAAAAAACAATTTAATACTGGTATACAGCGATGATGACTATGAGGCTTTGTTCAGGTGGTGAAGTCACAGTGGGATATTTCCTAGGGAATGCCTTACTACTAAATGATGAACTAGCAATTGGCTGAGCCATAAAGGGTTAACTTGTTAATGTAGCCTCCGACTCTACAAGGCAGCATGAATAGAGGAAAGGGAGACAGCATGGCATACAGAGACACGTGCCCTGTGTTTGAGAGCGGGGGAGGGGGAGAGAGAGAGAGAGAGAGATGAGCATTGGTCCTTTAAGTATGCTGACCCCACTCTTAAGTACATCAGCTAGCTGACACGGCAGCTGCGGCCAGGAAGCTCTCTCCATCCTGAGCCCTGTGTGTTTCCCCCCTGCTCTATGGAATATGGGGCAAACGGGGTTCAGGAGTAGGGGGAAGGGGACACCCTGACATTAGCCCCCTTCCTCTCCCCACTACCCCACGCAGCAAGCAGGAGGCTCCGGGGAGCAGCTCCTAGGCAGAGGGCAGGAGCACCACATGGCAGTGTGGGGAGGGACAGCTGAACTGTAGGCAATTGATAGCCTGCTGGAAGACTGCTGTATAGAGAACTTAGGAGAGCGGGGAGCTGATAGAGGGGCTGCCAGTACCCTGGTTCCAAGCCGCCACCAGCTAGCTCCAATGGGCTGCTCTTCCTACAAGCAGCTTGTGGGTCATACCCTGCATGTCTGTGTATAGCTGCAGCATGCTGCAGTTACATTGTGGCCTCCACCAGTCTTGATTTATCATTTACAGAGTGACCACAATACACTTCCAGTCCTGAATTTTCCCCCAAAATGTGTGTGGTGCTTTTTCCAACTCTTTCCTAGACAGTTCAGAAATTTTAGGTCTGTTGCCCCTGTAACAGAACAATAGTTTGCTACTTTAAATGGAGTTATCCAAACAATTCAGTTTAAATGCAACACTGGATTAGTTAGATAAAACTTGTTTTATTCTTTAATCAAAGTAAAAAGAGGAAGTTTGAGTACAAGTTTAAGGCATTAAAATCAGAAATGCTTACAAAACAAATGAAGATAAAATGCTTCCTTGTACTAAAACTTAACAAACTAGACGTGGTTCAAGGTGGACTCATTACCACATGATCCCAGCAACAGGGCTGACTAAATCAGGATCTCTCTGGTCAGGATCTCTCCCAAAGTCAAACGGCTATTTCTTTTGCCTGAGGTGATAGAGGTGGATAGGGAGAGAGACCTTGGCGTGGTTTTGTTCCTCATTTCTGTAGTCCAGTTCCCCATTGAAATGCATTTTCTGAGGCCTACCCATAAATCAGAGGACAGCAGTCTTCGGCATGCAGCCCATCAGGGTAATCTGCAGGCAGGCTGCAAGACATATTGTTTACATCAGGGGTAGGCAACCTATGGCACGTGTGCCAAAGGTGGCACGCGAGCTGATTTTCAGTGGCACTCCCATTGCCTGGGTCCTTGTCACCGGTTCTGGGGGCTCTGCATTTTAATTTAATTTTAAATGAAGCTTCTTAAACATTTTAAAAACTTAGTTTACTTCATATACAAAAATAGCTTAGTTTTATATTATAAACTTATAGAAAGAGACCTTTTAAAAAAGTTGAAATGTATTACTGGCACGCGAAACCTTACATTAGAGTGAATAAATGAAGACTTGGCACACCACTTCCGAAAGGTTGCCGACCCCTGGTTTACACTGACAGTCTGCAGGCAGGCCCCCTGAAGCTCCCAGTGGCTGCAGTTGGCCCCGTTCCCAGCCAATGGAAACTGCAAGGGGCCTTGTCTGCAGGTGATTAACATAAATAAAATGTCATGCAGCAGATTACCCTGATGGGCTGCGTGCTGTTGCCAACCACTACCCTAGATAAAGTTTATTTCCACTATGAGGATGGAGACAAGAAGGCATGTGATGAAAGAGGTTCCATGGTATTGCTTGCTAAAATGCAGAGCTGTTAGTTCCAGTCACCCTTCTTTATTAAAGAATGGCCACTTGACAGGTGATTACCCATCAACTTTGATCACACCTGGCTAGAGGTGTCTGCTTGTCTTTTGTCTGTGAGGAACCAGTTTATCCACTCCCCAGATTTCTCTGATAACCATATTTGTTATAATTTCAGTTCATATTCATAACTTTACATATTATGTTACTACATACATTTCACCATGATATTACTAACCAGTGAGATATTCGTTTTCAAATGATACCTCACAAAATGATGCCCCTACACACTATTGTACAAATTATTACAATAGTGTGTAGGCTGTGAATACTGGGGTGAATTTCAACCCCAAATTAAAAAAAGCAACAGAGGACCAAAAAAAAATGCTACCATCTCTAAAACACTGAATAAAAAAGGTGTTTAGAGGCAAAAAGGCATCCTTTTAAAAATTGAAAGTCAGATCCTACTGAGGGAAATAGAAAGGAGCATAAACTCTGGAAAGTCAAGTGTAAAAGTATAATTAGGCAGGCCAAAAAAGAATTGGAAGAGCTATTAGCAAAAGACCAAAAAAATTAACAGCAAATATTTTTAAGTACATCTGAAGCAGGAAATCTGCCAAACTGTCAGTCGGGCCACTGGACAATCAAGGTGCTAAAGGAGTTTTCAAGGAAGAAAAGGCCATTGCAGAGATACTAAATGAATTCTTTGCATCATTCTTCATTGGAGAAGATGTGGGTGAGATCCCCACACCCGAGCCATTCTATTTAGGTGACACATCAGTGAAACTGTCCAAGATTGAGGTGTCAGTAGAAAACATTGTGGAACAAATTGATAAATTGAACAGTAATAAGTCATCAAGACCAGATGGTATTCACCCAAGAGTTCTGAAGGAACTCAAATATGAAATTGCAAAACTGCTAACTATGATAGGTTACATATCATTAGGCTCTGTACCAGAAGACTGGAAGATAGCTAATGTAACTTGATTTTTAAGAGATGCTCCAGAGGCAATCCTGGCAATTACAGGCTGGAGAACCTAACTTCAGTACTGGACAGATTGGTAAAAACCATAGTAAAGAGCAGAATTATCAAGCAGATAGATGGACATAATATGTTGAGAAAGAGTCAATACTGCTTTTGTAAAGGGGAAATCACGCCTCACCAATCTATTGGAATTCTTTGAGGAGGTCCACAAGCACGTGGATCAGTATGATCCAGTTTATGTAGTATACTTGGACTTTCAGAATGACTTTGACAAGGTCCCATACCAAACTAAGCATCCATGTGATAAGAGTAAAGGTTCTCTCATGGATGTGTAACTCCTAACGGGGTAGGAATAAACGGGTCAGTTTTCACAATGGAAAGTGGTAAACAGAAGGGTTGCCCCCAAGCATCTGTACTGGGACTTGGGGTGTTCATCATATTCATAAATGATCTGGAAGAAAGGGTGAACAGTGAAATGGCAAAGTTTGCAGATAATACAAAACTGCTCACAATAGCAAGTCAGAAGCTGACTACAAAGAGTTACAAAGGGATCTCTTAAAACTAGGTGACTAGGCAAGAAAATGGCAGGTGAAATTCAGTGTTGATAAATGCAGAGTAATGGACCTTGGAAAACAACCCAATATATACAAAATTATGTAAATTCTAAATTATCTGATACCACTCAAGAAAGAGATCTTGAAGTCATGAATAGTTCTCTGAAAACATCTGCTCAATGTGCAGCAGCAGTCAAAAAAGCTAATAATGTTGGGAGCCATTAGGAAAGTTATAGATAATAAGGCAGAAAATATCATAAGGCCGCTATATAAATTGTTGATATGTGCACATCTTGAATACTGTATGCAGTTCTGGTCGCCCCATCCCAAAAGTGATATATTAGGATTGGAAAGGGATTGGAGCGACACGGTAGAGCCAATTAGAAGGGAGATTAAGAAGACTGAGACTGTTCAGCTTAGAAAAGAGACAGCGAAGCGGGAGATATAAGAGGTCTATAAAATCATGAGTGATGTGGAAGTGAATAGGAAAGTGTTATTTACCCCTTCACATAACAAAAGAACCAGGGGTGCTCAATGAAATTAATAGGTATCAGGTGTAAAACAAACATAAGGAAGTACTTCTTCACACAATATACAGTCAACATATAGAAGTTGTGAATACCAGAAGTATAAGTAGGTTCAGAAAAGAATTAGATAAGTTCTTGGAGGGTAGGTGCATCAATGATTAGTACCCAAGATGGCCAGGGATGGAACCCCATGCTCTAGGTGTCCCTGAATATCTAATTTCCAGAAGCTGGGACTAGACAACAGCAAATGGATCACCTGATAATTGCCCTGTTTTATTCCTTCCTGCTGAAGCATCTGGCATTGACTGCTGTCAGAAGACAGGATACTGGGCTAGATGGACTATTAGTCTGACCCAATATAGCCATTCTTATGTTAGTATATAAAGTCTGTGAGAGTCATGGAATACAATGGGTAGATGATCCTATTCATTAGTGATGCCACCTTCCATATATGCCAATAGCTCTTATTTAAGAGAGGCAGTTGATTTTATTTCAAAAATATCTATTCTGTCCTTCCAGAACTTGTCTACTACATTGGAATATATTGAACAAAAGTGTCTCATTTTTCAATCCTAAAGTCCTATTTATATAATTGAAATGTGCAGATTCGGTTGCTCCTAGCTCATCTGAGGTGCAGAGTTACTTAGAAATCGGGTTGTTGTTTAGTTCCTTTCTAAAAGTGGACATCACTCCACTGCGATGCAAACTGTAGGACTGAAATTTAACAACAACAGACGTGCAAATAATAAAATAAGTATCACAGAAACAATGCAAAGTATAAAAAGGAAGTAATTCTTGTTGCGCTTTAGTGCCCTGTAATGGTTAGAAATGGTTAAAGTAGTTTTGACAAGGTTTCTACTGAATGCTGCACATCCTCCCTTCACGGACGTAAGGTGTCAAATTTTACTAAGGAGGAGCAACATGTATTAAAAATGACCCCAGTAAAAAATGTATTGGCTAATTTTTTAAAAGCTGCTAAAAATGACCAGTTGTTTAGATCAGACATTTTTGTGAAACTTACTAAAATCTCTCTTTAGAGGTTATTTTTGTTCATGGCATAAAGCCTTAATTTTCATACTAATATGTTAATGCAGTGGGTGTTTTTATTTTTGGTTAGTGCCAAGTCATGACACTGCAAGATGTCATTAAAGGACTGTTTGTGTGCTGTTTGTTCCTGGAACATGTATCACTGTCTCAAAGATTCATACCAGAACTTATCAATTTCCTCGTTGGAATACTTCACATAGCTATACCCCAAAAACAACCACAGGGTAAGTTTGCTTGGAGTGATAAATATGAATGTGCATTTGTGTTTATACCTCAAGCCTGCTTGCAATTAAAAATTCCACCTTGAGAGCTTAATGTTCCCTGTGAAAGACCAAGTCATCTCCTAGATCTCCTGAGCTCAACAGGAAACTAAGCTCTCAAATGCTGCAGTTTCCAGGAGATCCACCAGACACAAGCGCCATCTGCATGGAAGCCGCCTTCTTCCACACTGCTTCCCAGCCCCCATAGAAAAACAGCTCCTTCCCCTTTGGGCACCACTGTATAGTGAGAGAGCCAGTGTAAGGGTATGGTTACGCTTACAGGATTATAGCGCTATTGGTTATAGCGGTCCCCTTATACAGCAATATGTATAGCGCTATTGAATGTCCACACTGAGACGCGCCAGCAGTATAGCATGGCCACATTTGCGGCACTTCAGGCGGCATTAAGAGCAGCGCATTAGGGCAGGTATCCCAGCATTCAGCTGGGTGCAATGTGCTTTTTAAACAAGGGGAGTGAGGGGGGACATGTTGTGTGTATGCAGAGGGAGAGAGCTAGTGGTTTTTCCGTCCTTCTGAGAGCCTGTCAGCGAGCCTGTCAGCGCGTGTCTGTTCACAGAGGGCTTTGTTTTCACACAGGCTCCTTCCTTAAACATTTGCATTGCTTATCTGCCAAGTTGAGAGAAACTCTAAAGAGGTACTTCCGCGTTCCTCTAGCCGAGTTCAAAAGAAAGGGAAGAGACGTCAATTGCCTTAAATGGCTCTAGGTATCTCCAGAGATCACTTGTAGCGCAGTGGGTGTCCACATTCTCGCTGTAGCGCTACAGCAGCTGCGCTACAGCCCTTATTCCCCATGCAGAGGTGGATTACGAGGAGCGCTATAACTCCGCGGTTATAGCGCTCTACGTGACTTGCCAGTGTGGACGGGGAGGAGGTTATAGCGCTCCTGGGGGCTTTATAGCGCTATAAAGTGCCAGTGTAACAATGGCCTAAGTTAATACTGGTAAAGTTAATTTCTGTGGAGTTGTGAGGATAGCACAATTAATGCTACCCACTCTTCACCTGATAACCAGAATGCCAGAAGAACTGCAGCGGGGCTTCCATGCAATCAGCATACAACGGCAATGTATGCCACTAAGCCAATATTCTCCCTCCTTGCATACCAGCCTGGATTTGCCTGCCCTTGCACTCGTATTAGCAGAGGGGACAATCTGGCCTGAAATGTAGAGTAATCTTCATATTTAGCACCTTGCAAAAACATCATCTAATGAATACCCTGTAGACTAAGCCTATCTCTTTAATTTGGCCTTCTCTGCTTGTTCATGATTTACATACCAGCCTCTCTTTCTGTGGGCACTCTTCCTCAATGCCCCATTTCTAGGTGCAAAGATGACGATATGTTTTTTTCCCTCTGTCATGGAATTTAGTGGCAGTAATTCACCTGTAAGGGAAAGAGGAGAGTTGTTGCCAAATCATGAAAATGAAATGCTTTGCTTACAATACTTTCTCCATTGTTCAAACTTTGATATGATTTATTGTCTATGGATCTATAAGTTGTTACCAGTGTGAAACTTCCCTACAAGTAGTGCTGGTTTCTAATTAGTGTTTTTGGTGAGGGAAGTTAAAATGTCTGTTAGTGGTACAGCAACGCTCCTCTCTCTAGATATTAATTACTTCCATGTAGAATATCAACATTTCTGTGAGAGATATTTTAAATCTTTGGTATTTGAAGCATATTTTAAAAATCCAATCATATTTTAAAAATTCACATTAGAACTACTGAGATATTTGCTATGCAATTCAATATGGCTTTGGCATGTACCTCCCAAATACTTGCTTCAAATGATTTCCTGGCAGCTTGGTTGTCTGTTGACACAGGATATTTAAAAATGAGTTCACACCTAATTTTGTGATACATATTGATATGCTATCATACCAGTATATTCCTTAACATTTATTTTTAACAGCTAGTAACATAATTTAATATAACTCCATTATTTTAACATTGAGGTCCTGATTCATCTGCCTTTCATATGAGGAAGTGATGTGGAACAGATCCTAAGGTTGAGGGAATGTGTCTCAAATGCAAATTCAGATGTACGTAAGGCTTTAGAAAAAATACTGTCTGCCACTGTGTTAGAAGTAGAGCAGATAAGTATAATTTAAACATTCAGGCCCTGATGCTGTGGACAGTTGTGCACGTGCTTTACTTGACTACCATGAGTAGTCGCACTGACTAACTAGTACTACTTACAGTAGTAAAGTTAAGCATTTGCAGGATTGCGGCCTTAAAATCAAAACCTCATCTATCTTTACCTTATGAGTCATCTTTGTACTTTCAGGGCAGAGATTCTCTTCTTTCATACGTATAAAGAGCCATTTGCATCAATGTCAACATAATATATAAATAACTTAATAAAATTTTATTTTTGTTGCTAAAAGGTTTTGAAATGAGCTCCTTTCTAAGCCTGCAGAGCTTAAAAATATGTTCATTGCACAGATTTATTTTTCTTTATCAGGATTGGCAATTTCCCAGGGAAAACTAGTTTAGGACAGGGTGCTGGTAAATACTGACTTAAAGCCAATTTAAGCCAGGAAACTGGGGGAAATTATTGCATCATTATCTAGCAAGTTCAGCAAGCATAGAACATTTTTTTCCAAACTTTGGCTACATCCATTCAGAACTGAGGAACAGTTTTGGTCTATCCACTGTGTCAAAGTTGGATTTCCGCTACAGAATGCTACATGACCAAATGACCCTGGCCTGGTAGTCTGCAACTCTGCATGCTTCTGATTGGTTAATGCTTGAAGCCTACAACTCTACATTATTGTCATTTTCATATAATGAAATATCTTTGACTTTCATTTATATAATATTGAAAACTGAAATGTGAGTCATGACAGATATAACTTCCTTGAGAAAAATTCCGAATCAAAATGCATACCAACATTCCGATGTGCAGTATTATAATTACATGTATTCTTATTACATCCACTGCAGTTTTACTTTAATTTAGGGTTATACAAATGAAAACTATGAATCTCTGGTTAATTTGACTATGTAATTAAAACTAAGTGTAGTGTGGTGTGCATTAAACAGATTTTTAACATAGAAAATTCCTTAAACTGGGGCTAATTAGTTTTTCACTGGTGGTAAAAACTACGGTTTAACCTGGTAAAACCCACATCCTGTAAATACCATGTCATCCCAGTTTTTAGATAACCACATCAAACTAAGCTTCCTGATTCTCCCCTACCTGTGAAACCTTTCCTGATACCATTATCCCTACCACTCTGCAAGTTCCCTCTCCCAGCTGATCTCTTATTCTAGTCCCTACAGATGCCTCCATCTTTTTTCCCCTAACCCCTGCTGACTTTACTACTGGCCTAATGTGTCTGTAAAAAGATTAGCATTGTGTATATTTGAAATAGCCTAATTTTAATAAAGGATCTTTATAAAACTATTAATTTTCTATAAATCAACTTTTTCCTGTCTTAAGACTAAGTTTTTTAATGTTGAGAATTAATCTATATATAACCGTTGTAACTGTGCTTTTTTAGGCTATACTCTAGTGCATCCTTTCAGACCAGCAGGAAAAAATTCAGAATTACTCTTGGTCTGTGATAAGAAGGATATGGAGACCTGGCAAAAGCAAAATCTGCCACTCAGTATTGTGATTAGATTAAAGGAAAGCAGCAAAACAGAAATGAATCATTTCAGGTATGTGAAGAATATGTAAGAGGAAGCTCCAAGTTATTTGTTGTGTAACTTCAGTGACCGTGTTCTGTCAAGTATGTTAGCTTCTAGGACAAAAGCTGAGGGTGGACAGCTATAATAAATTATTTTCATCATATGGTTCTTGTAACATTAAATAGTGAAATATGCCATTCTTAGGGTCTGATGCTGCAAAGTGCAGGGCACTTCCTGTGAGTGCTAAGCACCTCCAACTCTTTTTGGCTTCTGTGAGATCTGAGGATGCTCAGCACCATGCAGCAATTGCTAAACATTTTGAAGGGTCAGACCGTTAAGGAGCAAATAAATCCTGATTACATGCAAAAATAATCACATCAAAAGAACATTATTAAGATTGCAAAGTCAAGCACTCAGAAGTTACGAGAGTTAAGATAGCCTGTGGAACCTTAATTCGGCCCAGTTGTGATTCAGTGTTCAGTTACATAATCACATTCTGTTTTTCCACAGAGTCCTAGCTTCAGTGCACAGAATGGATTATGTTTATTTAATGAGCAGCTACTGAATAGTTTCTCCTCATTGTTCCTTGTGTGGCCATAGGCCTTATTTACTGAACACTATTCAAATCCTTCTCTGAAGAGAGAATTATTAATATCCTCCTGGGCTTTTCTATGGCACTCATCACTATAATATCTGAGTGCTTCACAAACATCAATGAATGTATCTTCACAAAAATCCTTGTGAAGTAAGGGAGTGATATCCCCATTTTACAGATAGGGAATTTAAGGCACGGAGATTAAAATCAAAAGGTTCCACTAATTTTCGGTGACAATTTGAGATTCCTGGGACCTGATTTTTTGGAGTATGTTATAGCACTTTATATGTTCAAAGCATAGCTCCTACTGACTTCAGTTGCAATTGTGAGGGCTCAGTATAGCTGTAGATCTGTTCTCAGGGCAGGGGCAGGGGCAGTGCCCAGAGGCCCATGGCCCACCTGCCTAGGAGTTGAACCTGCTGCTGGCCATTTCCAGGGCACAGCACAATGTTGGAACAGGTAGGGATTAGCCTTTCTTAGCCAGGCAGCACTACCAACGGGACTTTTAGCAGCCTGGTCAGCGATGCTGACCACAGCTACTGTTACCCACTTGCCTTACAGTACTGTCAGAAACCCATAGTTTGAAAACCACTGATTTAGTCTGACCTGCACATTGCAGGCCACAGAACCTTACCCACCCACTTCTGTAATAGAGCCCTAACCGCTGGTTGAGGTTACTGAAGTTCTCAGATAGTGGTTTAAAGACTTTGTTACAGAGAATCCACCATTTACACTAGTTTAAACATGCAAGTAATCTGTGCCCAATGCTGCAGAGGAAGACGAAAAACCCACAGAGTCTCTGCCAATCTGACATGGGTGAAATTCCTTCCCAACCCCAAATGTAGCAATCAGTTAGACCCTGAGCATGTGGGCAAGACCTACTAGGCAGCTACCTGAGAAATAATTATCTGAAATAACTCAGTGCCCTCCCCATCTAGTATCCCATCATACCATCCCCTTGCCCATGTCTCCCTCTGCACTGTTTCCCTGTCCCAGTCACTTTGCACAGCAAGTCTTAGTTCTTCCCCTGCACCCTGGCTCCTGGTTGGATGTGTGTCCCTTCCTCCCCGCTCCTTACCCAATTGCCCATATATATTCTCTTGTTCCTAGTCCCAAGCTCACACATTCCGTCTCCTCCCTTTCCCAGCCAACTGCCTTTCATCCACCCCACGGCTGCCATTTTCTTCACTGACTTCCAGTCCTAGTCATCTTGCCCAATCAATTCCAGTCTCCCCCATTTCTCCAGTCCTTGTCTCATCAGACTTCCTGTTCCCTATCTAGTCCTTTCCTTCCCCCAGTCCTGCTGTTGTCCCCTCTGCATTCATATTAGACATCTTTCTCTTCCATGCTGCCTGAGTGCCAGGGAACAATGAGAGTTTAGGAGAGAGACACTCCCTGCTCTCACTTCCAGCCCCTAACATCCCTCTGGTCGGGAGCAGTGATTGTCGGAGAAGCTGGGCTTTGCCCCGTATAGCCCCAGGCTGGTGCATGCTCATTCAGTCTTTGGGGATGGCGCATGAGCAGTCCTCTCAGCATTAGAAGATGTGAGGGGATGGAGCCTGCTCAGTTGCTCTGTGTGAGAGTGGTACATGCATAGTGTAGTCAGCACTCAGAGTTCTGGGAAGCTTGAGACATGCTCAGTCAAGACGGAATCTTCAGAAATTTAGCTACTACAATTGAAGCCTTTACTGAACATGTGCAAACTGAAGTTTTTCAGGAGCTTATAACTTAGCTAGTTTTGGGTGGATTTTCACAAAGATGGCAAAAGACACAACCGTGACACAAAAGCGAACCTCTGCCAATTTTAAGTGACTCCTCCAAAACATGAGAACACTAGAGATTTTCAGAGAAAAGGTTGCAAGCATATTTTACCATGGGCAAAACAAGATTTTTTTTCTAGCCTTATTCATGAAAATGACTGAACATATTTGGCCAAAATTCCTCCCTCCTTCTTCCCCCCCCCCCCCCCCCAAAAAAAAAAAAATCAGCCTGAGGCAGGCAGAAATTAGAAGAGAGAATTTCATCCCGAACAGAAAAAAAGATTTTATTAAGGTTGCCTGACACTTCTCATTACAATAGGTGGCACTATCAGCCCTTCCTATAGTTTGTTTAGTTTGAAGCTCTTGAAACTATCATCTGCTAATGATGAAATTCTGTTCTAATTGTGCAGTAAAATTATTACAGGTAACATTTTAATATGGCTGTGTGCATCTCTCTAACAGGTTATCATGTCTAGCTGTGTGTTTTGATCTCATTAAGAAATGTGCAGCGCTGTATGAACCTTTGTCATCCTTCCATGAAATAATGCAACCCATCAGAGTATTACTTAAAGAACATATACCAGTGAGTGAATACCCTAAACAACTGCAGGTAAATTTTCTCTAAAAACCTAATTGCTGATGCAGAAGTTAGTAAATTCTGGGGCCTCAGTATGTGCTGACAAAAAATGTAAAGCTAATTAAAAGCAAAAACAAAGTGAAATATTTTTTCAAAGGCCAAGCATGTTATCTTTTTAGGATTTGGTGTGCAGATAGCTGCAGTATGAATCTATGGTGCAGTGGCCTGCCACACCCTAAGGGTCTGTGTGATCCCTGCTGCTACACACTAAAATTTCTATAAGGCACATTGATCTATTACTGTTATACTATAAATTCACACCCCAGCTTGCTGTGCATTAAGTTAGTGTATATACAAGCCCTTAGACAATTTGAGGAGTAGGTCAGTGTTTCTCTGGAAAAGTTGAAATGTGTACATAATATTTTGGATGGACATTTTTCATGGTGCAGCCAAATCTACCTTTTTAAGAGCAATATTCTCCCTTAATTTTTACATCCATGTGAGGAATGCATTTTGTAACGTGCACCAGTATGGAAGTGATATGTGGCAGGGATGGGGCTGAGGGTTTTGGAGTATGGAAGGGGACTCAGGGCTAGGCTCTGGATTGGAGCTAGGGATGAGGGGTTCAGAGTGTGGGAGGGGGCTCAGGACTAGGGCAGAGGGTTGGAGTGTGGGGGTGTGAGGGCTCTGTCTGGGGGGTTGCAGGCTCTGGGGTGGGGCCGGGGATGAGGAGTTCGGGGCGTGCGAGGGGGCTCAGGGTTGGGGCAGAGGGTTGGGATCGGGTGAGGGGAGGCTGAGGGCTTTGGGGTGGGGTTGGGGACAAGGGGTTTGGGCTGCAAGCTGCCCCTCGTGGGGCAAAGATGGGAGAGGACTCCCCCCAGCCCTCTCTCGCCACAGCAGCCTGGGGCTGGGGGAGAAATGCCTCTTCCTGCCTACACAGCCCTTGATGGCCTGCTGCGCAGTCATGCAGCTTAGAGGGAACTTAGTGGAGAGGGTAACATTTAAGGCATCTCCATTGTGGCTCTTTAAGTATCTCCTTTTATAAGAATAGCATTCTGATAGTGCTGTTCCTGAGGATCTTGAATGAATCTGTAAGTCACTGGTACAGTCAAACAAATGTATCAAATAAAGTAACAGATACCGTGAGCATGGGTGCCTTAATAAAACCAGTGTAAATTTGTATTCTCAGCTTCACCAGTTAAAGTTAGAGCGTTCTTTTCCAGAGATGGAAGGGTAAGATGATCTGAGTGTAGCCTGACTCACTTCTGCATTCAGTGAGGATGGACCCTCTTACTTGGCCGTAGCGTCCTCTCTAGCAGAAGCAGCAGCATGAAATATGTTGGAAAATAAGATGTAATGTAGATGCCATGGAAAGGCCATGTTAGAGTCACAAAATGTAACCCTTAGAGCAATGAATATTCAGACTTAGAGTTTTAAGTTGAGAGTTTTAAGTTAAGTTTAAGGAGCTGAGTTAAACTAGGTGTAGTCTATTGTCCATCATGTCAACCTGGCCTCTTTTCTCTTTGGCCACAGACTCTTCCTGCTGTCCATCACAGCACCCCAGTAGACCTTGGAAAGCCTTTTGAAACTAGCCAGACCTTAATGTTTAAAACTCATTAGGACTAGCAAATATCCTAAAGGTTAACTGTGATGTCACTAAGAGAGAAGATAGTTGGTTGATGGTGCCCTGGCCAGGAAAACATTATTCCTGAGAGAGCCGATTACTGTTGTTCAATTGTAAAATGTGATATCTTTGATTAGCTTTTAAAATCCTAACCTCATTTGCATTTTCAGGAGTTGCATCAAAATGCTCTGAAAGAGATAGAGGACAAAGGAAAACACTATACCCCGTTAGTGTGTGAGAAAAAGAAGCCTGTGCCATTGAAACTGTACACGCCCAAAATAGTGAAAGTGTAAGTACAGCAAACCTTATAGAAGTGAAGAAAGCAAAACTGCAGGTTAGGCATTGAGGAGCATGGAGAAAGGTTTCAGCTAAAGGCTCTTTGTCTTTCTTTCCTAAATTTCCAAGCAGAGTAGGCTTTTGGAAAGTAGGAAATACAAGGGGACTGGAATTGCATCTCTTACATTAAGTGCACATACTCCAAAGGATGGACTACCATGAAAAGGGGAAGGAGGAATCCTGAGAAATGGAGGACGGATTGTCTTGTTTTATTGTTAGAGTATTGGACTGGAAATCAGGGGATCTGGAGGCTATTCCTAGCTCTCTTATTCATTTCTCTATCAATAATAGATTCATAGATCTTTAACTCCAGAGAGGACCATTATGAGCATTTGATCTGACCTCCAACACAACATAAAACACAATCTGGGTATCTGCTTTAAAGTGGTTCTTAATTTTGGGGGTCTATCTAGACTTCTCAGCTTTTCTGGATTTCCAGATTGCCACAATGGCCAGAAACACTTTGGCCGATCAAGAAATTTCACCCCTTCATATCAGATATAGAACTTTCCACATACACATCATATATATCTTTTTGTGTTCTGGGTTAGATTATAGCAACATCCTGATTATACTTGGGATTAATTTTGAAAGATATTTGGTAGCTTTTACTAATATGTACTGAATGCGGTTGCACTCTGACTCAGGTAGACTGGGAAGGACATATTACACCCATACTCTTCACTGGCTGCTGATTCATTTCCAGACAGAGGTACTAGTTACTATCATAAATTATCTTACGTGTTGGTCTCCGTTAAGAGACTGCATCTGCCCCACCATTTGCTTTTATCCTAAACTTCCTCTGGTTATTTGCTGAAAGGGTGAAACAGATCAGGTATCCGCCGTTCCTCCCCACCACACACACACACACACACACACACACACACACACACACAGAGACGCACCTCTCCCCCTTAGAATTTATCGTGAGAAATATTATCCGTAGAACACATTGTGAGACTCCATTTTTGTCCAGGTTTTCCACTAACTGCAGATGCTGACTTTCTGGATTTAGCCAGCTAGTATGGTCTTCTCAGCCTCTGTACTTCTGAATGTAGTGCTACATGTGGAAGGTTCCTGTGTATTGGCTCTCTGGAAAACGTTATCTGCTTTTTTTCTAAATTATGTAATGTCAGATACTTTTGTTATGGTATCCTATAAATATATAGTTATAAGTGAGACTGTTAAGCCCTTAGTATTGAGAGTTGCTTTAGAAGTGTGCAAAGACATAAAATATCAAGAAGTAGCATCTGTTAAAAGCTAGTTCCTGTGAAGTATAAAAGATTATACTAGACATAATATTTTATGCTTGTTCATACATGCATTCTAATTTCAGCCTGGAGTTTGGGAGGAAACAGGGAGGCAGCAAGGAGGAGCAGGAAAGAAAGAGGCTGATTCACAAACACAAACGTGAATTTAAAGGAGCTGTTCGGGAGATCCGCAAAGATAACCAGTTCCTGGCTAGAATGCAGCTTTCAGAAATTATGGAAAGGTAATATATGGTTACTGGCAGTGGCAATTATGGCAGTGAAGTTAACCTGTATGCTGGCCAATATTCACTCTTGGCATGTCGGTCAACCATATTTTAAGGTCAAAACAGTTTCCTGACAACTTGGGAGCGACCACTACAAGACTTGTAATGAGAGTTACATGTTTATTGCTCATCACCCTCTATGTATTTTGAGTGTGTTGGAACTTTGCTGTTCTATTCATATAGTCAGTGTGTATTTCTAAGTATCGTATCTATAATATTTGTAATTTTAAACTGTAGCAGAGGCGGTGTTTCAAAAATGTAGCTTTTTATAAATATTAAAATACATATTGTTTTACCTATTTTATCTGATGTCAGAATAGAAATTTAAACATGTTTGTTTTTATAGGGATTCCGAGAGAAAAAGAAAAGTGAAAAATCTTTTCAATAGCCTTGCTACACAGGAAGGTGAATGGAAGGCAATGAAGCGGAAGAAGTTTAAAAATTAAGCATTGACATTCTACAGCAGGAAACCCTGGGACTTTATATTTTTACTTTCAGGTAAAATATAAATTGATGGGTTTTGAGGACACTTTATATCTAGGTGCATTCCATTTGTGGAAAAAATGTGCTTTCAAGAACAGTCTGAAAAAGGATTCTGATAAATTGGTTAACTGGCTGTATTTTTTCATGTAAATAAAGATAACATCCTTTTGTATTTCTTGAACTTACTATCATATTAATGAGAAATATTTTGGTGCATAGGTGTTAAGAAAACCGTACAGATTGTGCATTCTTGACAGGAACTTGTGACCAATTCTGAAAGTCCATATTATGGTAAATTGTATAGGTATTCTAAAAATAATAGGCATAGACTTTTTTTGTGTATTTTTGGTATTGCATAATTGCTGACATTGGATTAGCATCACAGTTATATACTACTTGGAGTTCAAGCAGTAATGTTTTAATTAGCATTTAGCTTTAGGAAAGTAGGATTCCTGTACTCTAGGGCCTAATGGAACTTGTTTGTTGACAGTTGGTGCCTGGTTAAAGCGCAACATCCATTTATCAATTCAGTAACTGTTGACATTTGCTTCATGTATTGAATTTTAACGTTGATCACAATTTACTGTTCTAACACTCTGTGTAACATGGATCAGTTAAACAGATTAGCTCAGCACCTTCATAACTATCTGATTAAGCTTGCAGTTTTAAATCATTTTTATATATTTCATAACAAAACAAGTTCAGATACTGACAATGGGTATCTGAATGACAGTTGGAAAACATTTGTACTCTATATTCTATCACAAAGATGAACAAACTACAGCCCGCGGGCCACATCTGGCCCACGGGACCCTCCTGTGAGACCCTGAGCTCCTGGCCCCTTCCCTGCAACCTCACTCACTGCGCCACTAGCGCGATGCTCTGGGCAGCAGGACTGCGAGCTCTTGCCCGGCAGCGCAGCTGCAGAACTGTGGCCTGACCTGGTACTCTGTGCTGCGCAGTGGCATGGCTGGCTCCAGTCGGGTGGCATGGCTGCCTGTCCTGGTGCTCTGGGCGGCCCAGCTGGAGCGCCACCAGCCACCGGTGCTCCAGGCAGCGTGGTAAGGCGGCAGGGAACAGCGGGGGTTGGATAGAGGGCAGGGGAGTTCAGGGTGGTGGTCAGAGGGTGGGGAACATAGGGGTTAAATGAGGGCAGAGGTCCGGGGAGGGCAGTCAGAAAGGAGAGTGTGGGGTTGGTTGGGGTGTCGGGACAGCAGTTCCAGGGCCAGTCAGGGAGAAAGGGTGGTTGGATGGGGCAAGGATTTCATGGCGGGCAGTCAAGATTGAGAGGAGGGGTTGGATGGGCCAACGGGCAGTCAAGGGCAGGGAGTTCGGAGGCGGACAGGGAATGCGGGGTGTTGGATGGGGCAGGAGTCTGTGGGGGGTGAGACGTGGGGGGATAGGATAGGGTTGGGGGCCAAGCCATGCCTAGCTATTTGGGGAGGCACAGCCTCCCCTAACCGTCCACCTGTACAATTTCAGAAATCCGATGTGGCCCTCAGGCCGAAAAGTTTGCCCACCCCTGGTCTATCAGCTACATTTGTGGAGAAACAAGTATTTCACCCCTAGTTCACTATGTAAAGTTGGTCACTTGAATTGGATCACCATCCCAACATTCATCACAATCTGTCTATATCTTAAATCCATCCAGGGTTAATTATATGTGCAGTGAAGAAATCTATCATTTCTTTCCAGTTTCAGAGTGCTTAAAGTTATTCTAAAGAAGAGGCTAATAAGGGTTCTAAAGAATCTCTGCAAAATGAAATCATTTTTACTTCACAGCTACATAAACATGAAATCCTTAAAAAAGTGGAGCTGTACTCTGAAAACTATCTCTGTAAAAATGGCAACTTTTTCCTCAACCTGCTTCTGCTCAGGTTTATTTAATTTAGAGACAGTAAATATTTACTATCACAGAGGTAGCCGTATTAGTCTGGATCAGCAGAAGCGACAAAGAGTCCTGTGGCACCTTAAAGACTAACAAAAGTATTGAAGCATAAGCTTTCGTGGGCTAATACCCACTTTGTCGGACGCATGCAATTGAAGTACTTCACTCTGAAGTATTCTTCTAAATATTTATTGTTTTACACTGTACTTACTGGTAGCTACAGAGCCAACAGAGCAGTGGGAGAGTGAGTTGGATTCTTTTCTATATGTATCATTAATAGAATTGTTCCACTAGGATCACTCGTGTGTGAAGTTATTCATATGCGCAATGCTTTGCTGGATCAGGGCTTAAATTCCAGTAGGGCGGACAGATTCTAGCCTCAGATCCCTCTATGCAATCCCATTCTTTTCTTTATACCATGCTTGTCACAATGGTATCTAGAATCCAGAATGAATCTCCCTATACATAAACATACAGTCTTCTTTCTTCTCCCCTTTTAAAAACCTGAAAACTATTTTTTTCCAAGATTCTGCACTCATCTATACTTTGTATATAAAGACAATGTTGCAGAGGTGATTGGTCCGTGGGATTTTTATTAATGGTGGTGACGTTCATGAGCCAGAAAAAATACACCTTATCCTTTTAAATGCCAGGTTGAGTTTGCCAGGCTAGTGGTTAGAATAAACATTTTTTTTACTTTGAAAGTAAGATAATTTGATTTGATATATAAATTTAAAACTTGTCAGTGCCATATTTAAAGTCCCATTTTAAAGTTGAATATGTAGTTTTCTGAACTGTGTGTAATTGCATAGTCAAAACAAGAGTGTACAGTTTTAATATGCACATATATTTACTGTGATTGTGCATCTATATGACTCCTAACTTGTCACTTCTGTGACTGTCTAGGTGTACAATGTACATGCAAATTAGAAATGGAATCACATATTCATTTTTAAACAGAGTTCTGGAGAGCTGTCATTTTATAATTTGGCCAATTTGTGAATGAAAAGTGGTGGATTTGACTTTTGAACTTTTTCTTGAAAAATAATGTAACACCAATCAATCCAGATGCAAAATTTATACTAAGTTGCTTCAACCTATCCACAGTGTTTGCTGCTTACCTTCTTGAATTAGATTTACAATGAAAGCACCCTGAAAATGAGGGTACAAATAAAAACTATGCTGTTTAATTTTTTCCCTTTAACTCCAAGAAAACCATACTTCATTTTTGCAAAATGAGAATTTTTTGTGTATCGAGATTTCTGATACTAAAGAAGTATCACCTTATTTGGGAAAGTTAATTTTTACAAAATCTCAAAATTAATGCTGCAGTATAACTGATGAGTAAGTAGCATAATGATGCATCAATTTTTCTGCTTTTGAAAACAGGTTTATTTGGTGGTAAAAATCCAGTGCATAATATGTACATGTACTCATGTGGCATAAAAAGATGAAGATTTTCTGATCTGAAATAGTTTTGCACTTTTTCAAATGACAAATATTTAGTTAGCTATTCCAAGAATCAGTGAGGATGGCTGCCGTCTTCAAAGACATTTTAAGAAGTTGGTGTACATGTTTGTTTCCACCAGATGCATCACGGAAATTCTCCTTTTTTGTATCCTGATTTTTAAAAATGAGACATTTTGTATAAGAGAGCAAAAAATTACAAATGAACAATTTTTTCATACTAACTTGATATTCTGTTGTTACTAAGCTTTCTTGTTACAGGGTGCACCACTCACTGCTGGTCTGGCGCTTGCTCCTGGTCACACTGAGGATTAGCTCTTGAGATCAATGTCCCCATCCACACACACATCTGTAGCGCCTGTCGTCTCAAGAACAGCGGCATCCTCTCTGTGATTCAGCCCTCTGGCTGGGTCATTCAGTGTTCCTCCCTTTCGGGGTAGCAAAGTCCCTTGTTAGCAGTTCAAAGCAGTTCTTCCCTTCCTGTGCTTTGGTGCCACTACTCCAGTGGCTAGTAGGAGAACCCAGACCTGCCCTCTACTCCAGGTTCCAGTCCCGGAACCCTCAGCTCAGTAGTTCTGGTCTTTCTTCTCTTAGCCCTCACTGCTCCTTCCCTTCCCTAAAATTTTAAATTTTTGGCACAGAATTTTTAATTTGGGGACACAGAATTCCCCCAGGAATAATTAAACTAATCTATGCTGAAGAAGGGATGAGAAGGATGGTGTGGAGATGGATTGTGCCAATTGGCATGGAAGGGATTGTGAAGCTGCAGTAGAAGGGGCAATAGAGGAAGTTCATGATGCCAGTCCCTTTACATATGGTGTTTGGGAGGAAGGGCATAATTTACTGGAGCTGGGGAAAGTATATGGAAAGATCATATGGGTAAAATTCACTTATGTGCTTTTTAAAATTGTGCCTGCTGTTAGTATTTAAGGCCAATATAATTCTTATATTATAAACCGGTCATTAATAATAGCACAACATATATATATATATATGGCACATTACATGTACAGAACACTGTACAGACATTAAACAATCCTCAGGACACTATAATAGAGGCTAGTAAATATCCTCACTTTACAGATGAGGAAATAGTGTAGAAGTGTCCAGTGCCACACAGCAAGGAAGTAGCACAATAGGAATTAAAATTCATGTCATCTTTATTAGCATTCCAGGGCAAGCTGTACATACATTGTAAATTCTCACATTAGGGTTGACTACACACGTGCTTAGAAAAGCAGCTTGTAATGTCAGCATATTCATATAACTTTCTTAGTTTGTCCTCTTTCACAGACCCAGCATGCCAAATTTAGGAAGTTGTTTGTTACACTGATATTATAATGCATGTACAACACTATACTGACAGTATTATATGTGCTGTCTGTCCTTTAGGCTCTTGAGGTGGAGTGATTTTGTTTGGTTACTTTGGATATTAAACAATTATAATGCATTGTTTCCTGAAAAATTCTCTTGCCTGGTTGTATCCTTTGCACCACAGGGCATCTGTACAGTAAAATACACTAAAAATTCCTCCTACATTGTATCTGTCTGGGGCCTACTTGCCAAAGAGCTCCAGACACCATACAAAATATAATATGTAAACAATGATCTTAAAATACAGTTCTGTCACTGAGAACAGATATTAAGTTGGCGTGTGATTTTGGGGGCACTCTGTTTTGGGCACTTGAGTTGTGGGAAGTTTCTTCCATGTCAGTCTATCTAAAACCAACTACTCCACAATAGTGTTATTTTTAGACTGCAGAACCTGTTGATGTGAATAGTCCTAATGTAACAAATGAGTACCTAATTTTTTGTGCTGAGTGATTGTTTCTCTTATTAGGGAATACATTAAATACCTGCCAGGATCTTATTCATAGGTATCTTATTTCTAATGGGACCTACCACCACCATCAGCAGAAATATCCAGTCTCTGCTGCTCCTCTTCTTCCTCCATAAATTTCCTGTAGATCGCAACCTCTGCATCCAACTACAGCTTGACACTCAGTAGAGTCTAGTAGTCTTAGAGATACATGGACAAATGAGTCTTGGTCTCTACTAGCTCAGATTCGAGCTGGACAATGATTTCCTGGAGCCCAGCCACCTACTCCAGGTGATGAGCTTCTTTCTCTTCAAGTTGTTTTTCTCCAGAGCTTCATTCTGTGCCCTCAATCAATGTGGTTTTCCAAGTGAGTTACCTGAAATTAATACTTGTTGATGTCTTCTGTCATGGTCTTAATATCCTCTTCATAGTTGGAAGCTTGACTCTCTTAAAAGTGTCATACTTTGCTTTATACATTTCTCTGCTTCAGGGTTGGTTGTGGCATCCAGCTCTTTGATTTGGGCTCTGATATCATGCAGGGCAGCAGCATGGTCTGGGCAGCTGGGCTCCAGGTCTACAGAGAGTTTGGTTCCCTGGATCTGTTTCTGAAGGCCAGTGATCTCTTCCTCATGACATTTCTTAAGAAATGTAGTCTCATTCAACAGCTGCACCCTTCTCTCAAGATGAAGCTTCTACACTGTGCATTGTCTGCGTCCTGACAGAACTCTCTAAGGGTCCTGTCAGCTATATCTGTTATGGAAGATATTAGTGTAATATGAAAGTGGCAGACTATTATTCACTTAACACAAGGTCAACTCATTTTAGTTTTCTAACTTAGTGTGAGAGACTCCAGGAAGGAAAATCAGAGTTGCAACTAATCTTTCCCTTTGTTCAGCTGAATGTTCATCCCTCAGAGTCAACCCATCCCAGAAAATAAATAAATGTTTTGTTACACATTGAGATTGGAGTTCATAAGGTGTGTGTTCCATTAATCAGAAGTACTTTTCTAGTCTATTAGCCACAACACACAAATGGAAGTAATAGGCAAACAGCAACAGATCAAACCCCTTTGAGCTGGAGATAAATGCTTGAAATCAGTTTGGATTCTATGGACCACATTATCATTTATGATAGTGTCTAAAAGTTTGCTGCCTTTGACCTCAGGCAGCGTCATTAACTTCAACAAGGGTGAGAAGATGAAATCTGGTGCAGAATTTGGCTAACTATACTCTGCGCATATTGAGGTCTGTGTAACATCCTTAGTAAAGAGTATAAGTTGTCTTTTTACTATATCTGTACCTACTTTGAGGTTATGGTCTCTGATTGGGGCCTCTGTGTGTTACTGTTATGCAAACAATAATATGATTCCCAAATCAAATCCTTCCCCTCAGTTTAGGGGAAGTTCTTATCTGCATTTTGCAGCACTAATCCTAAAGATGCTGAATTGCCTGAACATTTCCCTCACCTTTTAGTGTCAGTTCTTCACATCTTGCCCTCCAGATGTCAATCTCTTCCTCCAGATTCCCCAGCTCTATGTCAGCCACCCCCTTCTCCTGAGTCACCTTCTCAATCAGCTCCTTCATCTCTGAACTCATGTTCATCCTCCTCTCTATCGCCAGTAGCTCCTATTTGAAATTGTTCATTCAGCTCTGGCAGCTCAACCTGCAGGACTTACTTCTTCTGTTCCAGTGACCTTTTCAGTGTAACTAGTGAAGTGCATGTTGAGCTCCTGTGGTTCTTTCTTCTCTTTGGAATGAGATGGGTGATGGATCTTGGGCACAATCACCCCAGTAGTTCCTTGAAATCCTGCTTGGCCATGGGAGCTGCTACTGCTGCACCACACTTTCTGGGCATCTCAAGAAATTGAGTGAGAGCCATAATGAGAAGGAAAAGGGCCTTGACCCTCATCTTGATGGTGCCACTCACAGTCAGAGTCTTCTGAGAGTATGAGGCGCCACTCAGGATTGGAGCAAGCTCTTCCCAAACGTCTTGGTGCATCCACTGGTCTCTGATTTGGCTTGCAGCACTCGTGTTAAATGGGCTTAATGAAGCTTTCTAAGAGTTTTTTTTAATAAGGAACAAAAAAATGTGGCAATTGCTTTGTAAATGTAACATCTTTAAGAACATTTTAAATTAAGATGACTGTCCATGATTGACACTATCCACTTTATTAGTTGCTGTTACATTACATTCTAATGAAGGGCACAAAGTCAAGTTACATACTCCAAGTTCTGCATTCCTATGTTGCATATCTTTGTATGTATGCATTTGGCTGTGCTTTTTCACCTGTTCAACCCAACCAATCTGAAGTGTTTTATTATGTGTATGTTGAAGCGACTCTCATATGGAAAACGTGGTTAATTATACTTCTCCCTGGGCTCTGAACACAGAATGGATATAAAATGTTGAAAGAGATGAAGTCTTGTTTATTCACAGAAGAATAACTCCTGCATCTAGTTACACCTATGGATGCTGCTTTAAACGATACATATTCAATAGCCGGACCCACAGGATTTCTTTGGAATGCCAAAAGATCTATTCAGATAGGGTGCTTATAACCTGGTAACAACTGTTACTGTTGTTGGAGCAGCCCCCTGCTAAGAGCTGTGCAGGAAATGCTATTTCAGCAGTATGCGGACAATGCTGAGAGACCCCTAATGAGATACACCTTGCACTGATCCTTTACAGGAGAGCTGGAGGTTACCTACTTGTTTTTCATAGGACTGGAGTGGGAACCCCAGGGCTAAACCTGAGTCGTCTATTGTTACATTAGGATCCAGGGCCAGATTTTGATGGCTATTACTGAGGAATAAATAGAAAACCTCTACGGACATTGACAGAATTATTCAGGATTTCACTGATCAGATCAGAATCTCACATTCTGTGTTTAGACCCCTTTATTTCACTTAAATATACACAAGGAATCAAAGGTGTTAATATGACCTTGAAATTTTCCAACATTACAGTTTTAAATAAAGTTTTGTATTTAGAGACCTCAGGCTGCTTATAGTACCATGGAAAACACACTATTAAAAATCATGTTAACACTATTAAAGATACAGAAAAAGAAAAAGCAATTAAAGCATTTGAAATGTAGAGAATTAAGTAAGATTTTTACTTTAACAACATCCCTTGTTCCCTCTCCTTTTAGCTGTAGAGAATCTTTAATTATACTCTTATAGTCCCCTTCCGCACACCCCATATACTATTGAGCAAGAGCAGAGTTGTTCTGCGGCCATTATTGCAAATGGACAGTACAACAACAGTAGAGTCCAATCCCGTTTTCTAGAAAACAAAAACAATCAAACACACACAAAAAGAACAGCAAAGGTAAAAAATGCAGCTTCTGTCACTGGTGTTGACTCGTTCTTGCAATCTTGCAGCTGGAGACACAGGCACAGCACGTAGTCTTATCAGCCACGCTGGTCCATTTACATAGCAGAAAAAGAAAAATCCAAAACCAGTCTGAGTCACAGTCAACTAACTGTGGCTTGTAAGGGTCGCACTGTGGGGCTAAAAATAGCTGTGTAGATGTCTGGGCTCTGGCTGGAGCCTAGGTTTCAACAAACACCTACACTGCTATTTTTCGCTCCATAGTGTAAGCCCAAGTCAGTGGACCTGTGCTCTAAGACTTGCTGCCACAGTTTTGTTGTTGTTTTGTTTTGTTGGCAAACTTGTACCAAGATCAGCTGTGGAGGTGTGCAGAAAGAAGCAGAAGTATAGGAAGAACTTGTAGGGGAGAGAGAAATTACTAAAGAGAAGCAGGAGGAGCTGCTGACACAGAAGAGAAAAGGTTTTTGAGGAAAAGCAGAAGGGGCTGGTCGTAGAGTTGGAGGAACCACAAGGGAGGACTTTTATGAGTCAGCATTTGGCAGCCTCACTGGATTCTGTTGTGAAGCATATAAATACTAATTCAACAGGGACTACATTTGGATTAGGTTAGTGGCTAGCACTATGGCAGAAAGCAATTCCATCACAGTGTGAACAGTGCTGAGAACTGCAGACTAAACCAGAGTTAAGTCTGAGGCAGCAAACAACAGAAGGAAGGAAGTGCACAGTTAAAAAAAGGCCACGGATAAACTTGCAGAGCCGGAACGTTTCTATGAAGAGCAGTTTACTGGGACAAACGTTTTGTGTGGTGCCTTTGATATTACAATAATTCTGGGTGAATAAGAGTTTTCTCCTCTCCCATCCAGCTTCTCCTTTCGCCTGATTCTACAGAAAACTTCTAAGATTTTGTGACATCATCTTGTCACCATGCTGAATGTGTCTTGCCAAATTCTGAATTTGAATGCATTGGTTTCAATGTCAGCCCCATGCACAGAAGAAAGAATACAGTTTGGTGATGTGACTTCACTTCACTTTAGGATCAAAAAGGAAGCAAAAATGGGATGAATTGCTCAAGTCCTTTTTAAAATTCAAATATATTTGATGAGTGGGAAAAAACACATTAGACAGCTATGAAATATGTGCAAGTAGAATATATGTTAACATGCTCTGTGCTGTAAAACCTGCTCCCCTATGCAATTTTTGTGCTTTATGCTTAGCAGAGGTTAGAGAGGGACAAATAGTCCCCTTCCACACACCCCATATACTATTGAGCAAGAGCAGAATTGTTTTGTGGCCATTATTGCAAACGGACAGTACAAGACTCACAGACCTTGCACTCCTTTGCTAACATTTGAACAGAACTGGATGAGACCATGGCCCAAATGCCTACTGATCTACATCCGAGCTTATATTATTGGTAGCAGTGATGCAGCTACTCTCTTGTTTAAAAAAATGGGAAAGGGATTACCTACTGTACGTCCACCTTCTGCCTGCTCTGTTGGGTTGGAGGGAAAGTGGGTTGTGCTGCAGGCAATGCAGAGAGTTTCATATTCAGTTGTGAACTGCCTTGTTTTACTTTCTATTGCAAAAACAATGTAGTTCATTTTGAGTGATTATTTGCATACATGTCAGTGAAGTCCTTCTGTGAGAATCCTGTGATGGCTGCTGGAATCTGACTCACCACAATCACCCTTCCTTCTCCATGATAGTCCTCAGTTAAGGTCTCAGAGCTTTATTAACTAAAAAGTTTAACTCTTAGAACAGTCTCTTGCTGGCAAGTCTGTGACAGGGACAGGAATAGAACCCTGGAGTACTGACCTCCATCCGAGAGTGTGAACCTATTGTATTATCAGGGCTCAGCAAACATGGGCAGAAATTTAAACCACCAGTGTGTATTTAGAGTGGATTTTTTTAGAATACTATTCTAAGTTTTTATACCAAATTATCATCATAGTATCCGAATACCTGTGGCAGTGAGGCCAGGTTTGGTGCTATGGTGAAGCTATTTATTTAAACCTATTTTGGGTACAAATGTATTTTTGTTTTCAAAAAATTAACATCTGAGTTGTAGGACTAGATGCTTCTGCTCATGAGGAAATTCTTATGCCCTTGTTTTGGAGTTCCTCTGAAATAATGAAGTATTCAAGGAGAGTGTTGAATGGAATGGCCAGGATTTAAGATCAGAGGGGTAGCTGTGTTAGTCTGGATCTGCAAAAGCAACAAAGAGTCTTGTAGCACTTTATAGACTAAGGTGCTACAAGACTCTGCTGCTTTTGCAGGATTTAAGAAAAAGCCACTGTAGGATATAGGGTGGGTTGGTACTGAACCAGATCAGGAGTTCCAGACTGTAATAGGAACAGTGGCAGCGGTGAGAGCAGAGCGGTGAGAACAGGACTGTGGATTAGATTGGTTTGGAGGTTTATGAAGCCAATAGCAAATGGGGTCATAGGCAGGGTCATAGCACCTTATCTTGATACACCAGGCAACACACTTGCAATGATACTGAATTCAAAACCCACTGAATCATTTGGATTCTGACTGGATTTCTGCGAAGAGGGTCTTTGAGCTGGATTAGCTTCCAACTGAACACTATCAAAATGAATAAGAGAAATTCATGTCTGGTGGGTTGGTCCTGAAATCAGCTGCAAGGCTCCCATTTGACTTGAAACCCTTGGCCATCAGTTTATATGGTCAAGGTTCATTGCAGCTAGAAAGACTATAAATATATTTTAAATTAAAGTTTGTTTTATTCAGTAGAATTATTCTATATAGTACCCCTAATTCTTTAATAACTTAGAAAGCCCTTGTTTCTTTGTGCTCCCCATCTACCTGTCTGTATCCATTTGTCTCTTGTCTTTAAGTGTCAGCTTTTTGGGGCAGGGACTATCTTTTTGTTCTGCATCTGTACATTGCCTAAGTACAGTGGGATACTGGTCAATGACTGGGGTCTTAGGAGCTAACCCAATACAAATAATAAATAACAATAATAAGGAACCATATGTAGGATCAATAGCTGGTGTGCAAGTCCACTCCTTTTTCTTTCACTCACTGGACTGGGTAATGAACCACTCTTCTAAACAACTAAATCTCAAGACGCTGTGTGAGACATCGATATCCTGATGGACTAATCCTTATGTTTAGACCAACTCCTCCAAAGCTAATCTGCTGGTGAATAAATGCCAGATGCGGTTGTCGGGAGAACGTAAAGTACTTACCAGAGTTCTGATGGGCATAAATCCAGACCACAGATGGTATTATATTGCCTTTGAAGACAACAAAAATCCTCCCAAAAGCTATACTATAGATTTAGACTTCCACTTTGTGACTGGTCCCTTCTTATTTAAAATCAGCCGTGCTATGAGAAAGCATTATAAGCCTATTTATAACTGCACACTCACATTTGATTTTGTCAGGCCAAATACTATAGCTGGATTTTGTCAAGGATTAAACAAGCTGGTGTAGATATCAGCCTGTTCAAACCCTCTCAGTCTGAAATGGAGCAGTAACTTAACATTTTCAAAGAAGGGAGCATATTATGACATGGGCTTACTGGTCTTTCACAAGGACCTTTTTATGTTTCTACTGGTGTCTGTTAGACTCTGAGAGATACTGGTTTATGAAAGCCACAATTAACTGCTGCTTTGTAGCAAACTCATAGCACAGCAAACTGTGTAGCAATCAGTGATCCACAGTTCCTTCCTTCTCAAAGGAAACTGTCAAACATTTCTGTTTGTGTCCTTTACAACTACTGCTGCATTGGGCAGTACAGGGAAAAATGGGGCCCAGCTGGGGCTGATCCCTGATCCAGCACTTTTCAGATTCAGAACTGTGTAGGGGAGACCAGCTCTGGGATACCAGAAACCATATGATATACAACCTTCTCCCTTGCCATGTGGCCGTTTGGAAAGACACTGCCGGAAGCTGGCACAGCAGGTGAAGAAAGCAGTGCAAGCAGGGTCCAATGGAGTGCTTTCTGCAGCGTTTACTCAGAACATTCTCTTATGTCTGTGCTGCTCGGCAGCTTATTCCAGTCCCTTCTGTCTCCTCCTCCACAGTCTCCAGTCCCCTCCTTTCCTTCCCCCTTTTAGCTAAGCCCCTCCTGACATAATCACAATGAAAGAATTTAAATAACCAAACAAACCAACATGACATTTGGAGCTTAGTCCTGGACTCATGAGCCCATTAAGTTATCAAATTGTTTATATTGCTTGTATGGTCTATCCATTTCTCCTACCTTGTATCTGTCTTGTCTAGTTAGAAGGTAAGATTTGGAGGCTGGGGCTGTCTCTTATTGTCCCTAGCACAATGTGGCTCTATTTTTGGTTGACCTGTAGTGTAATAATTATGATGAACAATGAAAAATAATTGATGATGTCCACAGGCAGCTTTATACATTCACAGATAGCTCAGTGGTTTGAGCATTGGCCTGTTTAAGCCAGGGTTGTGAGTTCAGTTGTTGAAGGGGCCATTTAGGGATATGGGGCAAAAATCTGTTGGATGATTTAATTGGGGATTGATCCCGCTTTGAGCAGGGGGTTGGACTAAATGATTTCCTGAGGTCCCTTCCATCCCTGAGATTCTATGATTCAAATACACATAAGCAGAATGCAATTTAGGTTCTATTCTACTGTGCTGCTGCTGTTTTCTTTAAAATAAATCATGTTAAAATTTGTCATCAGTCAAAAATAATAACTAAAAAAATCTTTCTTAAGAACATGCTAAATTTACATTGTTACTATAAAATAAAAAATTCTTGCTGCTGGTTTTTTGCTAACTTGCACTTATTTTCTTTTCTCTTATTTAAACAAGGTGTATTTCTGCAAGACTTGTGCTGTGTAACTTTCCTGTATCCTATAGGCTGAGTGATGGAGTACAACTTTCATTTACTTAAGCAACAGAGAGTCCTGTGGCACCTTATAGACTAACAGATGTATTAGAGCATAAGCTTTCGTGGGTGATTACCCACTTTGTCGGATGCATGCAGTAGAAATTATCAGAAGCAGAAGCTGCATATAAATATGCAGGCAGGAATCAGGCTAGAGATAATGAGGTTAGTGCATTTCATTTACTTGTGAGAAACTCAGTTTGACATAGAGGTACAAAAGTGCTTTTGATAAGAGAATGGGGAAATCTGAAACCTATGCTGAGAAACAAAAGCAGAAATAAATCTGGGGTGTGGTAAAAGTCCAATTTTTTTTGGTCTGAGAATCACAAAGTGCTTTACCAGCATTAATGAATTAAATCTTACAGCATCCTAAGGTAGATATTATCCTCATTTTGCAAATAGGAGATAGCAAGACACACAGAGAGTAAGTGACTTGCCAAAGGTCATACAGGAAGTCCGAGGCAGACCTGAAAATAGAATCCAGGAATTCTGACTTTCAGTTTTGTGCTTTAACCACATGACTATCCATGTCTAATTTTATAAGCCAGTATTCGTACCAAATGACACACCACATTTATATGAATGGCAAGGGGGTAAGATGTTAGATCAGAAGACAGACTGAGGAGAGTGGACCCCTGCAGTGGTGTCAAAGTTTGGTAACAATATGTACTGATGGGGAACAGGCTGGGTGAACTGGCTGTGGCAATATAGATATGAAAAATGATGTTCCAAAATTCTCTCTTTCCAAGTGATTCAATTTAAAACTGTAACCCTGAAACGAACACTGGGCCAGATCTTCAGCTGCTGTAAACCAGCACAGCTCCAGTGAGTGAAATCATTTCAGCTATGCTGTATTATACCAGCTGAGGATCTGCCCTTACTCAGCCACCTTAATTTTATTTCTTTTTCCTTGTAGTTTTCCGTCAGAAGAATCTGCACATTTCAATATCCAGAGTTTATTTGTAAGAGATTAATCTTTTTCTTAATAAAAGTAAGCATGTGTGCACACTAAAAAGTCACATTCTGTTAGCCTTGATTACCCTAGGGAAATTTTGCAAATATTTCCAACTGAAGCTAACACAGGTGGTAGCAACAGAAGGGCTGGTGTAGACAGGAGGCTGCTATTTTAAGTACTGTGTCTTAGATGTCAGCCAGTGACTCATTTACGCTGGGGCTTCCAAGATTGCTACTGGTGTTGGAGATGAATTGGTGGCAACAAAGGGAAATGTTTGCAAACTTTCCCTACTGTAGACAAGACTACTGCAAGAGAGAAATGTCAGAACACAGAATTTGGGGTCATAAACTTTTGTTTGTGGTCCAGCTCTAATACTAACTCTATGACCTGGAGGATACCAATGTCTGCCTCAGTTTTTCCTGTTGTAAAAAAGAGATAAAATAATTTTCTCACAGGGATGTTATATTATCATTGTTTTTCACATGACCTGGGGCTTGTCTTCACTAGCGTGGGGAGAGATCGATCTTATGGCGATCGATTTATTGCGTCTCGTCAAGACGTAAATCGATCGCCAGCAGCGCCCCCGTCGACTCCATACCTCCAGCTTGCCAAAAGGCGCAAGCTGGAGTCGACGGAGGAGCGCGCCACAGACCGCCGCCATGAGGATGGCAGGTAAGTCGGCTGTAGATACGCTGATTTCAGCTATGTTATTAATGTAGCTGAAATTGCATATCTACAGTCGATCCCCCGCCCTAGTGAGGACCAGCCACTGCATTACATCTGGCGTCTATAACGCAGATGTTTGCACAGTTGACGTGTGACAACTCTAATACTCTCAGTGAGTCATAGGGAAAAAATCAAAACATTTCCTTTTAGAGGCAGATGTAATCTCAAATATTTTAACCAAGACCTTTATAAATTATTTGCTGGATCTTGAACGGTTTGGCCAACATTAACCTTAGATTGAAGCTAAAGTCTCAAGCTTAAGGTAGGGCAGTTTACCTGGCTATCTCAGGGGAGGAGCAGTTAATAGATTGGGGCCGGTTTGTGGGACTGTCTCGGGTTTGGGGGCCGGTTTGTGGG
>ML677326.1:14569455-14673443 GCA_007922305.1 Dermatemys mawii | reverse complement strand
TCCCGCCTTAAATGAATTCTCCTCTGAGGGCGCTCCCCTCACCGCGGAGCTAGGCTGTGGGCCCGATGGCATCCAGGGGAGATGTTCTCTTCCCCCCGTGACAGGACTCAGCCCCCTCCAGCCCAGCAGCAGCAAGCAGCCCGGAAGAGGAAGCGCCGCGGCCGTGGGGAGCGCTCTAAAGCTGACGGAAAGGGGAGGTAGAGCTGGTCCCTGTGCACTGGGCAGCTTGCGGCGCCCCCTTGCTTCCCCAGGCCGCGTGGCGAAGGGCCGGCCTGGCGCGGGGGAGGAAGCGGCAGGGAGGAGCGCGCCGGGGCGGGGCGAGCGGAGGGCGCAGAGGGACTCGGACAGGTGAGGGCTTTGTGCTTGGCGGGCGCACCCCGGGGCTGTGTGTGTGTGTGTGTGTGTGTGCGCGCGCGCGCGTGTGTGTGTGTGTGTGTGTGTGCGCGCGCGCTGCAGCTCACACCTGGAGACAGTGACTAGCACCGCAGCCTCTAGCACCCCAAGCCAGGATAACTTCCCCCTAAGTGATGCTTCGGGCTCTGCATCTCCCCCTAGACCCCCTGCTCCCTTCGCTCGTGTGTGTCTCTCCACTCTGCGGCTCAGAGGAGGTTAAGTAGTTTGCGAGGCTGGCCCTGCTGCTCTTTCTCCCTCCAGAATCAAACCCAGGCTCTTAATGAGTCGCAAAAGCCTTCTCCAGACTGGCCGACGAATCCCGGGGTGGGACGTACGGGGGTTTCCTCCTCCGGCAGAAGCCCGGCGAGGCAGGGAGCTGTGAGACTGAGACTGGCCGCGGACAAATGACTAAGGCACTAGGTGGGAGTTTCGGACCGGGTCAGCTTCCAGGTCAGTTCTTTTATTGGAGCCGGGAGGCTGGCGTCCCTGGCCGGGGACTGACGAGGGGTAGTGAGGGCTGGAAAGGGAAGGAGGAAGCAAGCAACAAAGAGGGGAAGACGGGATTTGTGGGGGAAACTCGGAGGGAGAGGTTCAGGTGTCTGGACACAAACTGGTTCCAGTCAGTGAAGAGATTTTGGTCACAGCTCTTGAGGGAATTATTCCTCAGACCCCTTCATGGGGGCTGCCCTCAGATCTCAGACCTCTAGCCATCACCTTTCTTGGGGAAGCATCCTGCCAACTGTTCCCTCCGGAGAGGGGACTCAAGATGCAGTTCCTCCTGCTTCACTGTGATTCTCTCAGCAGGTCTGACTTCAGTTCATCACCCACACTTGTGACAATAACAGAGTTAACCAGTGACCAGCCTGCTCTCTTCAAACAAAGTAGTGTTTGTTTAGAACAAAGGCATTTTAGAGGAAGCCTATCTTAAAGAAAAGAAAAAGTTTATAGGCATGCCTAGCTTATCAGGTGTCACCTATCTTCCCCATGGAAACCCTGGGTGGGTCCAGAATACTCCAGGGTCTGCAAAGGAGCTGTGCCTCTTGGTCACACAGTCTCATGTCCGTTTGTGGATCCAGGGTGACTGACCTCTCTCCTGGGTCAGAGTTGTTTCTTTATACACTTCTCAGTTCTTTGTTTGCCAAGCTTCTTGAACCAGGTCAAGCCACTATATGCTCTTTCCCCAGGGGGTAAAACTTCCACAGACTTCTTAGCCGTATAAGAGATTTGCATTAATTAGCCCCAGTGCTATAACTAGGCATAGTGATGCCCAGGTGAGCAAGTATATTTATGTTCTACCAATTTTTTCATTTTCCACCCAGAGGTGACGTGTGTGTAAATGCAGGGTCATGTGCCCCTTCCCCCACCCCCGCCCTACAGACAGGCTGGGTGGTCTGTTGAGGCGAGTCAGAGGGTGGAAGTGGTGTCCCCCACTGCCCCTGCAACCAGGACTGGGTCTATGTTTTTTGCCGCCCCAAGTGGTGGGGGGAGAAAGGGCGGTCGAATTATGGTTTCCAAAGATTGACCATAATGCCATCCCTTAGAATGTGCCACCCCGGGCTCGTGCTTCCTCAGCTGGTGCCTGGAGCCGGGCCTGCCAGCAACCAAGCCCTCCTCTCCCCCTGACCAAGCCCTCACCACACCTCTATTTCCACCCATTATTTCGCTCCCCCCGTCACATGGTTTTGCACCCTGGGAAGCTGCCCTGATTGCTCCACCCTGGTTATGGCTCTGATTACCCCTCTGTGATTTCAGTTCCTGCATTGAGCCAGAAATGCAATCACTAGCTAGCCCGTAAAGATACATATAACATTTCTGAAGCTGATACAATTGTCTTTGACTATTCCATGTGTTCATAGTATCTGTCACATCTCCGCATAATAGTCTTTGAATGTTCCATGCTTCCAGAGCATTGCATCCATCGCTATTTCCATGAACTAAAATATCCCCTACTATAGAATGGACACTGCAGGAAGCAAGATGGGCTGCCAAGGCAGAGATGCAGTAGTGCTTGTATTGAATGAAGAAGGCCAGGATGGTTATGTATTATGAAGTGCAGTTTGGCTTGCTTGCTGGAGAAGAAGGCGAAGGTCTGCACAGCAACCTCTCCTGGCCACTAACCGGAGAATGAGAATGAAGAATTCCTGGCCCAAGTGTCAAGGCCAATATGAATGCTCACAGCTGACTTCAACCACCCAGATATCTTTTAGATAAACAAATAATCAGGGTTCCTGATTTTTGGTTTATGTGATAAACATCCCTGATTATTTTTTTTTTAAAAAATTGAAACTGGCATTTATCCAATAAACGCCAGAAATGGTTACTTGTATCTAAGGGCTTGTTTTTGCAGAGTAGTATATGAACTGCAGGGGTGTGATTTCTAAAGTGCACTAATGTGGCACATTAATTGGTCCATGTAAACACTGTTGGTGTTCCCTAGTGTACTAGTATTTGAAACAATGCTACATTAAAGTGCACTAAAGAACATTACAAAGAGGATACTTGTTACAATATATACATTACTTGTTAAAATATATTCAAAGAGCCATAAATCCTGTGATTTTACCTACACAAAACTAAAAAGTTGCTAATGAAAAACTTGGAGAAACAGAGGCCCTACATATAATGCTAAATGTCTATAATTAGAGTCACTTGCCATTTTTTAAAAAAAAGTTTCATATACTCTTAAAGAAAAAGAAATAAAATGTTACATGCAGCAGTAGGTTCAGCTGCGTTATGGCAACATTGTTCTTAATAAATAGATTGCAAGTGTCATCCTCTTTTGTTTACTGGAGAATGTTAGTTCTTTAATAGTTTAGCTGCAATAATCAATAACTCAATACTAAAGAATTGTAGTGAAAATATCTATTTGTGAACACAAATAGTCTTAAGATCTCCTGTGAGTGTTACTTGGTTTAGTACAATTTTATATCCCAAGTTGTTTGTACCTGGAATACAGAGTATCTCTTTAATATAGAACTTATGCCAGAAATTATTCAGTGGGCCCAATCCTGAGCAATGGAAGTCAATAGTAGTTTGGCTATTAATTGAAGGAGGCTAAAGAAGTAGTTTTTTCCATTTTTGCTGTTTGATCCACTAAACACAGAATCAGAATTTAAATTTGTTTTGTTTTTTTTGGAATTGTTAGGACCTTGGGAGGGAAGATTGTTATGAGAGTGTAGAGAAATTGTGCTGCAGTGTTTTTGACAACACCATGGATAAAAAATAGATTTTTTAAAAGGGATATCTTAATCTAACATTTTTTTCTTATTTAAATTAAATACATTTTTCTTTTAAAAAATTAACCTATTCTAAAATTAAAACGGAAATTGTGACAGTTTATGGTAAGGCCTAAACATACTATAATTTATTGAACTCACTAAAAATAATAAAATGCTGCATCAATGAGGCCTCCTACAATTTTAAAGATGTTAAAAGAGGCTGCATTTTTAACTATGTATAGAATCAAGGGAAATATCTTTAACTTTATAGAATCAGAGGAAGCATATTTAATTTTTGAGGTCAACTCAAGCTTTATAAATGTGTCACAATGTCATGAACTGTATAAAGTATCTATGTTGTTTTCAGCCTTTGCAACTGAATGAATGATGGTACTTGCATTTTCACAAATGTGAGGACTTTCAATTTCTGTTGTGCAGGAAAGCTTCTGCATTAATTGTGTTTGATTTCAATTCAGGTACCAGAGAGAATGTTTTCTTAATTTGAATCAGTTTAGTCAAAGTTGAAAACCTGACTGGGGGTTGAAAAAGCTGGAAAGCTTGGTTTCCACTTCTAACCTATGAAGAAAAACTAGCGGGGAGAGGATGAGATCTATTAATTCTAATACCTTGAAGGTCATATAGTCAGATGTTCAAAGGTATCTAGGTGTCTAAAGATGCCAATAGGCACCTAGTGCTTTGGTACTCTTGAAAATCCTACTTGGGGCCTATCTGCATGTTTATGTATCTAAATTCCTTTTAAAAATCTGGTCCATAGTTACCAGAAACAATCCATCAATTCACTAACTTCAATTAATACTATCTTTATTTAATAAATAATTTTAAATGCAAAACATGTTCTGATACATTTTTGTACATGTATTCAGCACATTTAAAGTAGTGTAATTTAACTAATAAAATAATTTTGAAATGCTGTTGTTGTACATATTTATTGAACCCCAATTTTAATCCAAATGTGGCTTGACACAAATCCCAAATAAAAAATTATCATCTAGTAAATAAGAAATGCATTAGTCACCATTTTCTAATATTAAAAAAATAAAAATCTGAATAAATGCGAACTTTAAGCATATGAATAAATGTAAGAGAAATTATATAATTGCTTAAATGAATGTACATAGATGCATGATATCTTACTGATTACCAAAAAGAAGTGTCAAATTTAGTGTAAAGACTATTTGTTTGCAAATCAACATATTTAAATGGTTATACCAACCAATGAGAATGAAATTTTCTTTAGGGAAATATCTAAAGTACAAATACAAAACAAGTTTAAAAACAATTATTTAAATTGATGTTTCATGCTTGCTGATTTAAAACACTTTAGTTTAAATCACTCCACTTTGTTTGATAAACTGCTAACTTTTTGTAATATATCTCAGACAGACATATAGACAGCCTGTAAACTCTTTAGGACATGAATGGTCGTCTGTGTTCGTATAGTAACGAGCAGAATGGGATCCCAACCCTGACTGGGATCTTTAGGATATACAGGATATACCGAGAATACAAACTATCAGCAAAATATTTTTATTGTTATGCTAGCAATACAAGAAATGAAAATAAGATCCTTGTAAAGGATCAGCTGCCTTACAGTTATGCCCCTCCTATGGTTTTGTATAGATTTAGAGATACTGTTAATTTCAAATAAAAGTTTGCTTCTCAGTGTTTCTTGAGTTCCACTGCTGAGCATAACACCCTCCTTGAAGTGATCAGCCAGTCACGCTGTTGTAGGTGTTTATACAACACTAATCACTGTGGTATCTACTGTAGACATAAATGCTGCTAGATACCTGCCTGAGGAGACATTTCCATTCCATGATTATACTTTAATGCTGGATTGAAAACATTTTTACAAAATAAAGAGAGATATTATGATTTAGCACTTGTATCCTGTTAAGACACAGATTCATTTAGCTGGGATTGATTGTGCTGAGTGCTTGAAGTTTTCCTTTGAACAGTGGTTCTTGCCATCATGCCCTATTTTTATAAGGACAAATGAGCTGAGTGACTAAGGACCAGGAATTGTGAGGCTGGGGGCCTGTTCTGTTTTGCAAAACAACCCCCTCCCTAGTGAATCAGGTTTCTAATCTAGCATTTGCTATACGGTTGCACTGGGGGAAATGGAGCAACAATCAGGCAGCAAGTTCTTCCCCTTTGGGTGAAATAACCTCAATGCCTGAAATGCTTCAGAGTGAGTGCTTTATGCTGTTTCAGAAGTGCAACGCCTGACAACATGGCCATAAGAACAGGGGAAAGTAGCTGCCCCACCAAAGGCAAGTCAGAGGCTGAAGAGGGCTCCAGTCGTGTGATCACCATTGTCTTCCTGGCACTCCTTATAGACCTGCTGGGATTCACTCTTATTTTGCCACTCCTTCCTTCAATCCTTGAGTATTACAGCAAGAATGATGTAAGTAAGAACTAAACTCTCCCTGCTGAAAATACAGTCTTCGCACAAGGTGATCTGAAGAATGGGAAGCAAAGAGATGGGGGATGTGTGGGGTGCCTGTTCCCCTGACACAGCACAAAAGCTACATGCAGAATAAATCCCTCCCCTCCCCGCAAAGTCTGGAGTGTATTTAGATTGTTCTTATGGATTTGATTGATTTGTTTTGCTCTGCCTAGTAAGACTTTCTCACTTTTGCCATTGAGTCGGGATCAGGTGTTTGTTTGGGGAAATCCAGAGATTACTGAGTGGCTGCTTCTTGTAATTGTCCTGAATTTGCCCTCCTCCTTGCTGTTCTTTTACTCACATGTGGCTGCGGCTTCCTGGTCTCCAGCGATGAATAATCAGATGAGAGGTTTCCTCTAACACTGGGTTTCCTGCTGCTGTGTGGCTCAGCCAGCTAGGTGAATCTCCATCAGGCATGAAGCCCTGATCTCTTGGTAACAGGGTCTGCAGTCTATACTCTATCTCTCTTGGCTGTCTGAGTGAGGGGGCCAGCATTGTCTCAAGCTCTGAAAGGTAGAAGGAACTTTACTATGGCTTCTTAACCCAGTTTTAAGTGCTCTTTACAGCACAAGACCATCGAGGTGTGGTGCGGTGCATTCATTGTTCTCATCAATCTCTTGCAAGCTGTCTGGCTGACTTGCCATTTCTCTTTCAGCTCTATTTTCCTCTCTTCCCCGATGTTCAAATCTGTTTACATGACTACTCAATTACCAGGGCCAGCAACTAGGTTGCAATGGAAAATATTGAATTCTTTGTTGGCGGTAGGTTTTATGGGTAAGTAGATGCCTCTGATTAAAGCAATACACAGAGCTAAATCTCTGGTGATCTTTTTTTGAGATTGTCCCCCCACCTCATTCTATCATTGCCTTAAGTCCTCTTACTCCACCACTCTAATTCCCTTTCCTGTGGCCGCCCTCTTACTCTGAGCTGCTTAGGTGGAGATGGGACATGTGCTCCTGGTCCCCGAGTACTCACACACTTATGATCAGCCAGAGGGAGAAGTCCCCACTACTGGGTCTTCTTCAGGGAAGGAGCAAGAGATGGAGCAATGAGCATCTGGATACAGGTAGCAAAATGCCAGTCAGCATGCTGCTGAGGTAGCACTGAACCCTGTGATTCCATGTCCAATTTGGTACTGTTCGTGTAAACTGGGGACCCTCTTGAAGCTTTGCTTCCCCCGACACTCACTCCAAAGGCAGGATTCATGAACCCTAAAAGCCATCGATGGCTAGGAAGTCTGTACATGTCAAAAACACCTTGGTTGACTGAGTCATGAAGAAACGTCACAGATCCGTAGTATCTGTGCTATACTGCAGCTCTTAAACACTCTCTTGGAAGAACTCCTTCAGCATGGCTGACCCCAGGGATTCCCACTTTTCCTTCAGGGAAGGCCCTGCCATCTTCCTGCCTCCCAGGCTGTAGTCTCTGGGCTACAGCACTCCTGCTTTATACTGAGCTCTGCCCAATGTGTGCAATTGAAATAGACTTGTACACTCTTCAGGGACTAAAGCAGCGGGCAGTGAGTGGGGCTGGCAGTGGGACCCTAGCTGGCAGGAGCCCACAGCAGGAATACCGGAGCAGCGGCGGGCTGAGCCCGCCGCTTGCCATCTAAAATTGGCTCCCGTGCCATGGTTGGCATGCATGCCAAAGGTTGCTGACCCCTGGCATAGTTCATTCTGATCAAGCCAGAACAATTCACCAGGCTAAGCTGCAGTGAACTCCATTTTCCAGCTCGCTCTCTCTGATTTCCTTACTCAGTCCTAGTAGAGAGCCCACCTCCTTCAGAACCAGAAGCCCATACTTATCCTCTGTCTCTATCCTTTGTTCTCAAGCTGAGGTATCTGCTCAGCTCTGCTGAGAATGTCAATTCATGAGTCATTGGCGCTTTACTTCTGTGGGGAATTTTGCACCAAAACATTAAACATTCCGTGCACAATATTTTAAAATTCTGCATATTTTATTTGTCAAAATAACATACTATGACTATAATCATAGCTGTTTCAGTTATTTTGGTAATTTATTTCAAAATACCTGTCAACAAGTATGTCTGTAATAATACAGACAACAAAAAAGATCCAGGAAATATTTTTTGACAAATTTATTCTTTACTAGGCATATTTTATTCATATAGAACTTTGAGTAATAATTCATTTAAATTACAACATAGAAACGTATTTCCCACATCCCTCAGAAGCAGTGCAAAGGCTTAAGGGAGTCAGGGGTAATGGCGGAGCTAAGGAAAAGAGAAATAATTGCTGGGAAGGCACCTGGGAGTGAACCTGGAGGGTTGTTGGGTGTGGGTGGGAGAAATATGAAACTGTTTTGGGGGTTTTTTTGGGGGGGGGTTGTTAGAGAATTGGGGACTCTTCACCATACAGACTTAGGCTGACTCCTAGCCTCTCCCAATCAATCAGAAACATTTGCTCCTTTCCTCATGTGTCCTTGCACTGCCACTCAGCAACCCCTGTACCCTATCCCCATGTATTCCTGCACCTGCACTCAGCCCCCGCCCCACTCTCCCATATGGCTCTGCACTCCCATTCAGCTACCCCTCCCCCATCCCCATGTGTCCCTGTACCCATACTCAGCAACCCCCTCCCCTATCCCCATGTGTTCCTGAACCCTCCTTCCCCATACACACCCATCCCCATGTGTCCCCGAACTACCTCTCAGCCACCCCCAACCCCACTTGTTTCTGCACCCTCACTGAGCCACCCCAAGGATTCCCACTCCAGTCTGTCCACCTCACTAGTCCTTCTGAACCCCAGTCTATGTGACCCCACAGCAGCCTGTGTGTCCTGCTCTGTCTGTCCTCCCATAATCCATGCCTTCTCACCTGGCCCCACAGGCAGGGTGCTGTGAAGAACGCAGCATCTGCTCTCTCCCTGTCAGATGCTGACTGCTATGGCTGGTGAGCAGTGAGCCAGCTGCCTCTGTTCTGGCACCACAACAGCCCCTGGTAGCCGAAAGGCATAACTGCACAGCCTCTTTAGCAAAATGTATTTTCTATGGAGAAAAAAAATCTGTGGGACACATGAATTCTGCGCATGTGCAGTGGCGCAGAATTCTCCCGGGCTAGAGCTTGCATTGTCTCTCTGGACCCCATGTTGATCTGGGTCAGCTTCAGTCAGTTTCTTAACAACTCTATTCTGTTCACCCAGACAGCAAGTGATGCACACACTCATGTCTTTTAATCTGCCCTAAGAACAAACTTAATCCCTTTTCCCTCTATTGGTTAGCAATGCAAATTATGGGAGAAAACTGAGGCGCACATAAGCCTCATAAAAATATTACAGAAAGTTCCTACTTTGTCACAACATGTTCCTCACTCAAGTAAAATATGAGGAGTTTGGGCTGGGCTGGTGGCCTACTGCTTTGAATAGTGAAGTGTAAATCTTGGGGTTCCTTCCTACTCCTAGTTTATTGCTCGCTGAATTCTAGGAGGTGGGAAGGAGACACAGAGCCTTGTGTTGTTCATTGGCATCCCCCCTCGTTAATTGAGTAACTTCAATGAGGGGCTGTGAAACTCTTCATAGCCCCTTCCTCTTGGGTAGGAGGCTGGTGACAAAGACACATAGTTTCTAAGGTGGGTGTGCAATGTGGAGAACAAACATGGAGAGTCTCAGGACTCTCACAGGAATGTAGAAGACATGGCTGGGATGCAATATGATTTTGTAACTCAGATCACGTCTCTATCATGTATAAAAGCCAGACTTAGCGAGTGTAGGAGTTAATGCCTAGCTCTGCCGCATTTATTCACCGTCCTCTGCTCTCTGTTCTGGTCATACGTTTCTGCAGGGCATGATGGGGCAAATTCTACTCCTGCTGTATGGTTGCTGAAGGCTCTACCTGCAGTGGAACCAGTCTGGCTGTGCTGTCTAGGGAGGGGCTGGATACTAGGAGCCAGCACATGGGATTTGCATCCCCTTTGTGCTTCAGAACCCAGCACTGGTTTGTGGGTGTCTGTGAGTGCCAGCATGGAAGAGATTTTGAGAGAGAGAGGAAAAGTCAAGGGCAGGGTAAATATATCTGTGACTACACTGATCTATCAGGCATATACCCCATACACAGACCAGAGGAAGGAAGTTGTCTCAAGTGGCCTTTGGGATACAGAGCAATGCTACATTTTTGCAAATAAAAGTCAAAGCCTGCAAGAGAGAGTTTGTTCCCCAAGTGCCATTAACTGTATGACTTATGATTCTCTTTTGTAGGATGGTTTCTATTTATCACTACAGCATGGCGTGGACTGGTTTGCTGCAGTGATTGGGGTACCTCTGGAGAGGAAGTACAACACTGTCTTGTTTGGAGGTATGAATGAACCTGTAGTCAGGCTCTCTTCTATGATAATGTTTTTATTTATGAACAGCTTGTAAACATATGTCACCATTATTAAATTGGAGCTTAGATACCACAGTAAAAGATACCATAGAAGTACCCAAGAGAAGCAGATTATAAATATTTGGTAAATGGTACTGCTTACTTGGAATGGATAGCTCTGACTAGTCAGGCAGGCAGTTCAGTCTATTCCTCAGTAATGCTTCCTAGACCAGGCCTGCTATGCTTTACTACTTTAGCACTGAGCTTGCTAGGAATGGAGGCAAATCAGCAGGGGGTGTTGAGTGACTAGAAGCTCACTATTTATATCTCAATCCACGGCCACACTGCAGTGTCTATGAAAGGGGCATGGCAACTGTTCTTCAGCATGCAGTACTATTTGTAGCCACCAGGGCACTTCTGTAGTGACTCAGTCTTCTCCAGCTCCTCCATGAGTCACTGCAGGCTTCAAAGCAGTGAATCAAGGCCTCTGAAAGGCTAATTCAGATTTGTTATTAGTGAGCAGGGGAAAGTAAGAGGCCTGTGTGTTGGCTCAGGTGTGCAAACAGACAAGTTTGCATTTTTTGCATAGACTGTGATGTGGTTCAAGCTGTACCAGCTGCATTACACTACCCTTCACTGGTGCTTCACACTTCATACATCCAAGAGACATGAGTGAAAATTTCAGGGTTCTGGCTGTAAAGGGGGAGCAACTGTTTCCCTGTGCCTTCTTCCTCCCTTCCCTCTGTGAGACAGAGGAAGGGGAACAGTTGTAGCCCACCAATCATTTTGGGCACAACACAGCAAGTGAGTATCCAATGTTGGCAGCCATCTGTGGTGACTGCTGCTTCTGCTTATCATTGCAAATATAATCATCTCCTTGTTGCTTTATACTTCCATCCTGCACCTACCTGTACCCATCTGTTGTTTCTTGTCTCATATGTGGATTGTAAAACTCTTCAGGATAGGAACCATCTTTTTCTTATACCAGTGATTCCCAAACTTTAACAACCCGTGAACCTCTTTCACTAAAATGTCAAGTCTCGCAAACCCCCTCCTAAAAATGAATATTTTCAGGAATTTTCTCTTTTACTTGAGTATAAATTATAAGAGCAGTGATCTTGGAAATATAAAATTTGTTCTTATGACATGCTTATTACACACTACTTATTAATTATCATTTATCATTACAATATTTTTATTACATTATGAAAATGGCAACACTCTTCCAAGATCTCACTTTCATAGCTTGTATCACTTTTAATAAGCCTGTTATAAGACAAGGCTCCTATGTTTCATCAAGAAGTATCAGATGTGAAACAACATGAAAGTATTTAAGAAGCCAGCTCAAAGGGTTCCTCCTGTACAAGCATTCAGGTCTTGAGCCATCCAGGCAAACAACGCACGTTATAACAAAGGTTAAACTTGTTCTTCATAATAATTTAAAAAACAATAATAGCTGCCTGTTTAATTTTAAAAACAGCAAAAAATATCCACCTCCCTTTCCATTTCTTATAAGGAGTCTTGAAGTTTAAATCTCCTCAGTGTGATAGATATGCTTTCTTTGATCTGCTTAGCTCTTGGCTCTAGGCTGCTGGTTCATGCTGCCCAGAGTTCCTAGGGACACCTCTGTCCACCATTAGAGAATTTTTCCTGAGAACCTCCTGTAACATTTCACGAACCCCAGTTTGGGAAACACTGTGTTATACGTTTGTACAGTGCTTAGCATAATGGAATTGAAGCTTATAGTTGCTCCTTCAATTCAAATAATAATAATTAGTAATTAATGTCCATCCAAATGAGAGAGAACCTTGCTGCCTTCACTTGTGAGCTAAAGCTGTAAGTGGGTGTATAGCTTTTGTTTTGTTTTGTTTCATTTTTTACTTTTTTTGTTGTTGTGGAACCAGAGCTCCCCGAGATATCCAAATACTTGAGGTGAAATCCTGACTCCTTGAAAGTCAAGGGGAGTTTTTTACCATTCAGTGGTGCAAAATTTAACCCATGGCTTCTGTGTGCATTTTCAGCCTTGATAAATGGTCTAAGTAAGACATATAAGGCAGCTCTCTCCTTTAAAGGGAAAAAACTATGACAAAAAGGCATTTTCTTGGCAGTTTGTCACAAAGGTATTGCAAATTAAAGAGGGCACTGAGTTAGAGATGGCAAGAGAAGAGAGGAACCGAAGATCATAGGGGCAGAATGTAGGTTTCAAGGAGCCTCTTCAGATATGTAGACTAACTGCCATTTATGTGTGGGCATCACGTACCCTGATGTGTCTCATTGCTGCCTTTTGATATCAAGGAGAGAAAAGATAAGCTAATTAAATGTGACAGATCCAAGTTCAGTTAATCAAAAAACTACTTAAAAGGATTGTGCATTATATTGACTGCTGTTAAATCCTATATTATCCTCGCTCCACGAACAGGAAGAGTTTGCAGTCAGAGATAGCAAATATCAGAGAATTTGCATTTTATTGACACTCCCCTCCTTCCCCCATGAGTCTCATGGCTTTCCCATCTTGTTCTGGTTTGTCTGCATTTCCCTTTCTCTTGAAAACCCAGTTAAATACAGTTAAATAACAACTTAGCCCCAATACTTTGTGGGTGTTTGCATTCCAGGGAGGTAACTGCTGTTCATGGCCACAGTCTGACATTATAATTGTGTATCTTTTATATGTGTGTGAGTTATTGGTTTTTTTTAAGGGCCATAGTGAAGTGATAGACGTTAAACACTTAGGCTGCCTTTGTGCTTAAAACTAAGGCAGAATGTCTAATGATTAAGTCTAATGATCAATCTTTTCTAGGTCTGATTGGCTCCATCTTTTCCATCCTCCAGTTTTTTTCCTCTCCGCTCACGGGCGCTGCGTCTGACTGCCTGGGGAGGAGGCCAATCATGTTGTTGACAGTGGTATGTCTGGCAGCCTGACTAAAATCAGCATAAATCTAATGTACAGAGCAAGGCCAGTGTGGTTAGCGCACAGCACTAGTCCTGACGATTGTTGCCTCCCCTGCCTAAGTCACTTGATCAAACTTGGGGGTCTAATGTTAGGTACTTACGGCCAGATTTTAAAAGGTATTTAGGTGCCTAAAGGTGCAGATGGACACCTAGTGGGATTTTCCAAAGCACTTATTTATATCTTTTAGGCAACTCAATACCATTGATGTAATCTAACATGTAAGATCACACCACCTGTACAAGTGCCCACATGTGGATTTAGGTGCTTGGCTTTAGGCACTCAGTCTGAAAATGTTGGACTTAATCTTTGTGTCCCTGAGTTCTCATCTATATAACAGGGGTAATAATATTATGTACTGCAGCCCCTTGTAAAGTACCTTGGGATCTCTGATTCGAAATCACTTGACAGAAGTTCAAGATATCATTTATTTATTGTATAAATGAGCATTCACCAAACAGTTGATTTGTTTGGTAGCTGTTACAAGTTTAAATTTAGGGCTCTGATTATAGGTATAATTTAGGGCTCTGATTATAGTATAATACAGTGCAAGTATTAACATGCATAAGTGATCTTGACGGCAAATGGCATACACAACCCATAATTCAATAAAGTCCTTGTAGATTAATACATTAAGCATGTGTGAGTTCATTATTATTCACCAAAACTGAGGGCTAAAATTGACTTTCAGGTCAATGGATTTTTTCTCTTTTTTGTCTTATAATTTTTCTGGGTTACAGATTTTATTTAAACGTTTTAATTATATTGGAAACCATTTCAGTGACTGTCTTGTAAACAAAATGGAGTCAGCTGTACAAAGGTGTTCTAAACACCTCTCAATGCGTAAAAAGAATAGATTTTGCATCAGACAAACTTCCTCCTAACAATGTAAAATAGTGGATTATGTGAAATGATTACAGTTGGGTTCTCCTTATTGGATTTTTACTTTCTGACATTCAGTGTAGTACATGTCTGGCGAAATGCCAGTTTATTCAAGAAACCATTTGTTGTTTCATGACTAATGGAGCAGACATTGATTTTGCTTTTCAAACATTAGTCTAGCTAGAAAATAATCCTAAAATGATGCTGATTTCGTTGTTTCATGTAAGAAAAATCTCTTCTTCTCTCTGCAGGTGGGGCTGACAGCATCGTATGCACTCTGGGCCATCTCTAGGAATTTTGGTATCTTTCTTCTCTCTAGAGTCCTAGGTGGAATAAGTAAAGGGAATGTCAGCCTGTCCACTGCTATAATTGCTGACCTGCACTCTCCAAAAGCTAGGAGTAAGGGCATGGTGAGTTGCAAATGTTGGCTATATGGATGGATTTCTTGTTAATTTTTCATCAGAGTTGCGTGTTTTGTTCCTTCTGATGCATTTTCACTGATTAAGTAATAATGATGACTTATGTTTGTAGAGTGCCTTTCTTCCAGAAGGATGCCAAAGCACTTTTCAAATTGACTTACCAACTTTATATGAGTAATTTTACCCGCGAACTTGCACTTGGGGAAATATGTGGAGATTTTTAAATTCTTCAATATTATCGAGTGCTCATACAGTGCTTTTCATTTTCAAAGCACTTTCCTCACAGTAATCCTCACTATACTCCTGTGTGGTAGGTAAACCAATAGTATTATTCTTATTTTTACAGATTGCGAATTTGAGGCAGAAATACTAAGAGCCCGTTCTCAGGCCCACGGTAGATTACATTGCAAACAGGGTTAGAACTCTGGTGTTCCTGTTTCAGTCCTGTATTCAGACAGCAAGTGGTCAGGCCCTATATATATTTTTTTTAATGTTTCCTCTTAAAGATGCTGGACTAAATTCTGTGCTAAGTCCCACTGAAGCCAGTGTGCGTGCACAGGGTATAAATCGGCAGTATTTAGCCTCTTTCCTCCAGCATTATAGCCCAGTTCTGGTGCATTGATCTAATGCTGAACTGGAGCGAAGACAGCTACCTAATGAGGCATCTTTACTATTTCCTGCACCATCATAGGTTTTTCTTAGAATCTGCCAGTCCTAATTCTGCCCTTGTCAAATCCCGCTCACCTTTATTTAACTTGTATCTGTAGGGTAGTAGCTGGGAATTGCAAAAGAACCATGGGGGATGAGAAATAACGTAACTGCCACCAAGGTGGTACGCATGATACACTGACACCATCCTACCCTGAGCAACTTCACAATCTAAAAGCACATCCCGGGGCTATATGGTTTTAGACCATCTTTGGGTGACTATATCATGAACTGAATGAGCACATCGTTCGCCTTCCCCCCTATTTTTTTCCCTCTTCTTTCTTTATTCAAAGGAGCCTTAGTAGTGGAAATTATTCCTGGGTGCCCCTTTACCATGCTGAAAAGTGGCCTGGCCACTTATTGAATGATAGCTCATTTTATTTTCTGCACAGTCATGAAAGCTTCAGCTCTGTTGCAGTTATCTCTGCCTTGCCATTCATTGCTGTTTGCCACACACTTGCCCCTTCCCATGAGGTGGTTGTGGAGTTTTTTTGGCATTAGCTTCATGGATGTTTAGCCAGAGACAGAATAGCTTTAGAACTGACTCTCTGAACTGGATCCAAAGGTGTTTAATTCCATTCCCTGCATAACTGAAAATGCTTGATGATGTGTTAGCATTTGGCACAACAATTTAGTTTCTGTCATAGTATGACAGACCTAACAGTTATCAAGTTTTACCAAAAAAAAATCATGATCAAATTCTTGATCATGAATAAACCTATGTCTAAAACTGCAAGTTTACTATATCTCAACAGGCAATGATTGGTGTTGCATTCTCACTTGGATTTACCGTGGGTCCTATGATTGGAGCTTACCTTGCCATGGAAACGGGGAAAGGAGAAGTCTTCTATCTTCGGTCAGCTTTGCTTGCGCTCATGTTTGCTGTTGCTGACTTAATTTTCATCTTCTTCCTGCTTCCAGAGACACTCCCCAAAGAAAAACGGGTAAAATATGCTGAGAGTGGTCTGAAAATCCATATTTCCTACAGGCAAGGGCAGGACTTGAAAATTATTGAAACAGTGGAAATGTATGGGGAGGGACAGAAACTCTCTGGAACCTGATGGCTCAGGGATTTGGTTCAGTCCTTAGACCAGAAGTTAAACCAACCTAAATTGGTAATGACAGAAAGTAGCAATTGTGATTAAGAGTCATATCCTAGGTATGTCAGTGCATCGAAAATGCTTAAATAGTTACCACTTAATTTCTGTTGGGTATGCTAAACTTCAAATTCTTCAGATACTGATGGAGCCAATAGACAAGCCCTAGAATACTGGCTCAATCTAATTTGAGAATTTCAGACAACAACATTCTAACTCAATCATGAAAATACAGTGAAACTTGTTTAAGACATGATTTCTCCAATTAGCCAAAGCAGGCCATAAATTGGTTGTCTAGTTTAAACTAATCAGAATACACCTGTCAATAACAGTTTGGGAATCCCTTTCTAGATATCTGTCAATATTTATAATGTTCTCATCATTGTAGTGGCTAAGCACTGTATGAAACTAAAAATACCAGGGATGCTCTACATGGTGTGGGAAGGATGGAGATTTCTGTCTCTCAGTTGAAGTATGAACAAGAACTCCAACTTTCAGTGCATTATTAATTCTCCATTATTACTCCACCAACATTTGATAGACACTGGGTACAATTTTAAAAAACACCTAAATCCCATTTTCAGAAGTGATTTAGGAGCATTAGTTCTGTAAAGTCATATTACAAGTTAGAAGTTTAAGGGCCCAGTTTTTGTTTAAAGGTATTTAGGCACCTAAAGGGGAGTTAGGCATCTAGGTGTTTTTGAAAATCCCACTATGTGTCTATCTCTGTCTTTAGACACCTAAATACTTTCTAAAAATCTGCCCCCAAGTGCCTAAACCACTTCTGAAAATGAGTTTTAGGCTGTCAAAAATAATATCTTACTAAGTGGTATAGGTACTTTTGAAAATATTACCCAGAATTATTAATTCCTCCCTCATTCTTTGGCCCAGAAGAGGATTATTATAACTGAGCAGCAACACAGAATCAGCAATTCTTGCTTCTGAAAAGAAAATCCCCGTCTTTTTGCCTGACACTTTATTTTTGATAAAGGATTTTAGCAGCAACAGGGGACCATTCTCCTGAGGCCATGTTACTGTCCATGATGCATCTGGAACCTCAAAAGAGGCTGTTTGGGTCTGTGGTGCAGAATATTGAACAGTATTCATCAGAAATTCTTCAAGGGGCTTCTGGTCATTAAAATGTTTCAAAATGGGAAAGGCCCTTCCTTAGGATTTATGGGCACCAGTATTATTACACTGGTGTCCCTATGCCAGTGCATTCAGCTCTGTGAATACTGGTGCCCCTATAATGGTGCCCCATACTGGTGCCCCTACGCCGGCACATTCGGCTCTGTGAATACAGCTCCTGCCTTCAGCTCCCGCACACCCAGTGCATGCTGCAGACCTGCTGTCTTGGTCATAGGCGTAGACTCAGTGGGGGGATGCTTGGGGACTGGAGCACCCATGGGGAAAATTTAGCGGTTGCAGAGCACCCACTGGTGCCAAGCGCCTCCCCTCTGTCCCCCTCCCGCCATGCCTCTTGTGTGCCAGCGACCCCACAATTACCAACTCCTCCCCCTCTCTCCCAGCGCTTCTTGTGATGAAGCTCCAGGAGGGAGGGAAAGGAGCAGGCACAGGGTGTGCTCAGGGGAGGAGGCAGGAAAGAAGCGGGGTGAGGGTGAAGCAGGGGCAGGAAGAGGCGGGGTGGGGGCTTGGGAAAAGGGGTGGATTGGGGGTGGGGTACTTGACCCCTGCCCCCAGACTATGAGAAGTTGGTGCCTATGGTCTCATGGTGCCCTAAATTTTTGGGTGCCCTAAGCAGCTGCGTATGCTGCGAATGCCTAAAGGTGGCCCTGAAATAGGTTCCTCTGTATGTCTCCGGAGATAGAAACTTGCAGCATTGGACCAAATTCAGCCCTGGGTGTAAGTCAGTAAAATTCCATTTATTTTAGGGCTTGTTGCGGGGCTTACTCAGTATCATTGTCTCTGTCCCTCCCTCTAAGCAGCACCCAGCCCTTGAAACATACCCTCCATTTACAAGGCACTTGTGGAATGGAGAACTCTCTGTCTCTGTAGTTGGGCATTTAGAATAGCACAGGAAAGTTTGCCTGTGCTATTCCAGCCAGGGCAAAATCTTTAGAGCTTCCCTAAGTGATGTCAGCACGGTGTGTCATGTGAAATGGTGGTTCCTTTATTCCCCCACTATGATTTTTTATGGCTCTTTCTGCATCATGGGGTCTGAAATCCTAGCTAAGGACTTTGACACTTTTTCCCTGTGTACTTTTAAACATTCAGACTATTCCTTTTGCATGTTTATGGCAGTCTGTTAGGGCTGTGGACCCTCTTTGTAGACAGAGATGGTGTGAGAGTTTATTAGCTAAGGTCTGGACAGTGCTTTGAAGATATAAAGCATGTCCATAAAGGGCTCTTCAATCCACCTTGTGGCTCCCCATGCCTGCCTCATGAAATCATGATTTAGTCCCGCCTTAATGCCTTAAAGAAACTACTCCATTTAGCCATGGTGACTTCATATATTTAATAGTTTTCTCTAATTCTCCCCACCTGGATTTTTAAATCCAAATCTTTTGATGATGAGACCACAGAGCAATCTATTGTGGGATCACGGAAGGCTGTTGCTAAGGTGAGGCATAAGCAACAAGAGTAAATGAAGTCTTAAAAAGCAGAGATTCCCCTCAGTGAAAAATTAGCAGATAAAAAATACAGACTATATTAGCACAGTGTTTCTAGAAAGGAATTTTTTTTTCTCATGGTTTCCCAGTAGGTGTCAGTGGCTGGTTAAAAGGGCTGCAAATGCAAACAACAAAGCCATCACTTATATGCTATGTATTGGGTTGTTTGTGTGATACAGATCATGTATCTGATTGCACATGTTGCATATATTTCAATAGCCCTAGGGCATCTGATCCTTGGGGCTTCTAGGGCTAGTGTAATACAAAGAAATAATAATATATACCTTATAAATATGCAAGGCCATGGAGCTCCTTTGTACAACAGGGAAGTGACGATTGGTAAATGGAATAGAGGCAAACTTGTCCTGTTCATTCTTAATCACAAAAGAGCTAAAGTAAAAGATGAGCAATGTTGTTATCTGCTGGTTATTTTTATTTGGTCCCTGACACATATCATGGCTTCAGGGTGAAATGAGTATAAGCTAATCAATGGCCAAAATCAGTCTGTAGGTGCTTGGGGTAAAATCGCGCACACAAACCCCTTGTTTCTATGTGTGTATACATGCTATTAGCTGATTGCAGAGTTTGTGTATGCATCTGTATATGAAGAACATTTTCTCATGTGGCCTATGGTGTCAAGTCTGGTAGAGATAAAACCTTACATTCTACTTTCTGTGAGAGGTTTGGGTATTTTGTTGTTGTTAGAAATGTTCTACCTTTTGGCTACCAAGAGCCAGTTTTGAAGCACATTTTCATGCATTCAAAACATGATAATTGTTGGCAGTGGGTTGTGCAAACCTAATTCATCCTGCTCCAGTTCATACAAGCTAGCCACAGTTGCCTCTGTCTTCTTAGGTACCCTCCGTGATGTGTGGATTTCAAGCAGGGATTGACCTGCTTAGTCCGCTGGCTTTGTTTCAGTTCTCTGCAGTCACCAGAGGAAAGGACTCACCTTCGAGGGAGAGTAAGTGCTGCTTGGTTTTTCACATTATGCCATACATGTTCCCTTGATGTGGGAGTGATTTCTAAATACGCTTTTTCTCCTTTTATTTTGACCATTTCAGAAGCATCCACCCTCCCCCCACACCTTCAATCTTTCAGACCCACGTTAACTGTTTACAAAATGGGAGTTACAAGCTGCATTGGATGTTGACCAGGGCTTTATCTCCAAGGGATGGCTCTGAGGTTTTATGTCAGGGGTCTGGAGCCACTCTCCTATCCATCCTTCCTTCCCCGTTCTGCGTGGGCATTAGGTGTAGGTACACCACAGCAAATTAAATGACCTAACGAGACAGCTTAAACCATAAATTGGGTAATCTTGATTCCACAATGCCAGGCTGGAAACCAGGAATGCGAGATCCTGAGGCATAGGTGCAGACTGCGTTGGCCTTGGAACCCCTGTAGGGAAAAAATAGTGGGTGCTCAGAACCTACCAGCCACTGCTCTTCGGCCACACTGCCAAGGGAGGGGCTTGGGGGGAGAGTGGTGGGCAGGGGCCTCAGGGAGGAAGTAGAGCGGGGGGTGCGGAGGGGGTGTGACAGGGGTAGGAAGAGGTGTGACACGGGCAAGGTCTCGGGGGAAAGGGGCAGAGTTGGGGTGGAGTTCCCCGCTTCAGGAAAAAACTAGAAATCAGCACTTCTGTCCTGAGGCATTGTTCTCTAACTTCAGATTGGAATTCTGATCTCAAACTTTCCCTCGTAAAGTTTGGGGATGTTCAGAAACAGGGCTTTGGCTGGGCCTTTCTCTGAGTAAAGGTGTTTGGAATTTCCCAGTCGTACCAGTGAATTAATCTGTCCTTCCAGCTACTGTAATGGTGTGGAAAGGAAGAGTGTTAGACACATGAACCACATCTTATTCTGAACTGTGTAGCATAAAACCGTATAAAACCATCTCCATCTACTTCTGTAAAACATAGGATACCTCCTTTTTCAAGGCCAATTACAAACCACCTACACTCTATCATTGACCACTTCCACTAATGCCCAAGAGATAGACCAACAACATTTGCATCCATATTCGTCCTGTAAAACAGAGGTGTTAAATGAAAGAAAACATTGAGGGCTAAATGTTGGGTGTAGTGGAGGGGGGAGTCTTTACCCATTGGCTTTCTTCTGGTAGGAAGAGAACCTTAATGATATGACTGAGTGTTCACTTCCTTGAAAGTTATTGCACTTATTTTTCACTTTAATCCTAAGGGCTGATCTACATTACCACTTAAATTGATGTAATTTATACGTGGCTCAGGGATATGAAAACAGCACCCTCCTGAGCAATGTAAGTTACATCGACTAAAAGCAGTATCCACACAGTGCGATTCAATGGGAGACACTCTCCTGCTGACATAGGTTGTGCCTTGCGAAGAGGTGGAGTATGCCGATGGGGGAGCGCTCTCCCATAGGCAGAGCACCTCTTCAGCAGACACGCTACAGCAGTGCAGCTACACCGCTGTAGCACAGTAGTATAGACTTCCTTTTATACTCTAGTCACATAAATGGGGCCAGAGTAATCTGTCATGTGTGGGATGTGGATATTTAATATGAGCATTGGAAATAAGTCCTGGCCCTTTTTTATTTAAGTGGTACTGAATGTTGCTTTTGTTATCTTTTTTTTTAAAATGGTACTTACGGTGTAGTGTCTCCTTCTCTCTTTTTTTTTATTTAGACCTTCAGAATCTCAAGGTCCTGGGCCTAGTTTATTTCCTTTATCTCTTCCTGTTTTCTGGTCTTGAATACACATTGAGTTTTCTCACCCATCAGCGATTCCAGTTCAGCAGGTACAGTGTGCTTAGAAGAGATGTGCTGTGTACTCTCTAGCATTCCTTTGCTCATTGTTTTTCCAAGAGACCCTCACAAGTCTTCTCCTAATTTTCAAGGGTGCCTTTTAATGATAAGTGTTAACGTGCTACAAACCTGCGTTCTGTTACAAATTGATTTCTACTGCTCCAAGTTTTCTCTTTATAAGCCAGGAAGAATAGTTGAAATACAGACACATCTATCAGGAAAGCAATTACTCTGAAATTATAAATAAAAATTTAAAGAAAAATTGATGTGTAAAGATGGAATCAAAACAAAAGGAAAATGTACAGTGAATTTGTGCTTAACTGGCTTGGCTGTATTGATTCATGTAAAGCTACCCAAAGAGCTTTTCTGTGTCAGCATGTATCTGTAGGCTTAAATGAAGCAGAATGGATATAGGGTTTAGCTATGTGATTATATTTGCTCAGCAGAGTTCCATATTATATAGAGTGTGCAAACCCTTATGTAATGCAACTTCTGGTTCATTGAATTCCTTTAATCAAACCCTGTTGTCTTCTTTCATAATCTTCTTGAAAGCAGTTTAATTGCTGGCTTGTAGAGAGAGTCCCAACTTGGGACCAGATCTTGCAGCATTTATTCTTGTGAGTAGTCCTTATCCCTGGTTGGTTTTGCTTCTGGATATTCTTTCTATTCCTGTCTTTCCCTCATCGTAATAAGATTTACAAAGATCTTTGTATGTCACTGAAAACCTTTTCCTTTGTGATAATGCTGCTGCTTCTGCGCAATTTATTCAATGATATAATAACGATCTGCTATTTGGATATGTCACTCTTATGACCATGATCATGACTGTGTTATGACATCCTAGAAGGACAAGCTAGTTATGTAGGTAAAAGTTGACACAAACCGAATACTTTGGTAGCCAATTGTGATGAGAGAGGACTAGCCCAGGAATTAGGTTTTGCCCAAACTTATATCTTTTTAATTTAAAATTTGTAAGTGGTTTATTAAAGATGATGTATTTTTACAGAGGAGGAGCAGCATGGGCAATGGCAATACAAGCTTCCCACCAGTGTACCTTTACCCTAATCTCAAGGAGCCACTGCTAGGGTTAATTGTTCAGTTTCCTTCCCCTCTCTGCTGAGACTACCAATGGGGGTGTTGGTTTCTAGGATGTCAAACACCTTGTCCACTGGAAACCAACAACTCATTTAACGTAGGTCATCAGAAAGCCATCAGACAGTGAGCTATTTTGGTTAGTAATGTCCTGGAATGCCTACTCTTGGGCTGCCCTAGGAATGCCATAGATAGCAGCAAGCTAAAGTAAAGCGCTCCATATCTCTGAGCAATACCTTTATTTTTTTATTTTGATTGGTGGTGCTGTCTAATTCTGTCTGAATGTTAAGACCCCTTTACCGCAATGTGGGCACCTGAAATATCCATCTCTTTCATTTAGGAAATAGTAATCTAGATTCAAGGGGAGGACTTTGTGTGTGAGTGTTAACCATGTATAGTTTGTGCTTTCCCCTCTCTCCAACTCCTTCTAGTATGCAACAGGGCAAGATGTTTTTCTTTATTGGGATGACAATGGCTGTGATCCAGGGAGGCTACACTCGCCGAATCAGACCAGGGTGTGAAATCAAAGCCGTAAAAAAGGTATATTTATCTTTTAAACATATATTATTTGTATTTATTCCATTTCCTTTTGACTCTAACATGCTCTTTTTAATTAATAAAGCAACCAGAGGGCATTTTATGCATGTACTGTACTGGGGATTAAAATAAGAGGGATGGAGTGAGCTTTGTTTTGACTTCATCAGTATGTCTAAGTGACTTCTCTAGGCTGTTTCCTAATGCTTCCAACTGAATGGACATGTTTTGTCTATTAACACTGTAATGACATTTTCAAGCAGACAAAACATTACAACATATGAACGATCTCCCACCATATCATAGTTTCTTTTCCTCTAATATATTATTTAAAATTTCTGTAATCTAAGTTCTTAATAGCTGCTGACACTTCTGAGAGTTAGGTCAGTTCACACACAAGCTCAAGTCTATGTGATTTCTGGTGTGGTTTAGTGGTGGAACACAAGACCAAGAGGCAGGAACTCCTGAACTGTAGTCCCATCTCTGACTGCCTTTCTGGCACTGGGTAAATCACCTTAAGAAATGCTATCAGTTTTAAAATCTAGACAATTTCCTTCAGTCACGGCTAACTCAGATGTGAATCTGGGTCAGTATTGTGGGTGTGGTTCCTCTTTAGCAGAGTGAGAACAGCAATTCAGCTATGCTTGAATTGTAAAAATGTGAGAGAATTGGGGAAGAATTAAAACTCTCCTTTGTGAATCACATGGTGGAACCTGGCTCTGATATTGCACTTTCAAATAGGAAGTGGGAGAGTACAATATGGGAGCAGAGATCTAGTGCACAACAGGAAAAGGAGAATCTTGTCCTGTTTCTTTTTACTTTGAACTCTGAGGATCTTCTTTCCCTGCGCTATGGTGACTAACCCTCCAGCTGATGAGGGATAGATGCAGCATTTCTTAGCATCCATTGGCACTACCAGGAGAAAGGGGACAAAATGTTCCTATTACTCTAATCTGCACAAGCTCCTTCCCCAGTTCTGCCAATCTTGGCTGGGCATTCTCTACCTCTGCATCCTCAGTGACGCAATCTCCACTTCCCCAATGCCTAGCGGGAAATAAATCTCCCGTGAGTAAAAACAACAGACCCATCTAGAAAGGGCAAAGAGGCAACATGGGAACTGTCTCCTTAACTCAAATAGAGCCCCTCTCAGCGGCAGCACAGTGCCAAGAAACCTAGGATTAGGCTTTTATGATGAATATGGCTTTAGATGTATTAGAGACACACTCATTCTGCATTTATTTTTTTTTTAGGCTATAATGCTGCTGATTCCAGCTTTCTTGTTAATTGGATGGGCTGGTAACGTGATGGTGCTGAGTGCTGGACTGTTGCTCTATTCTTTCGGTAAGCTATTCAAATAGTTCCCAACAGGCATTGCAGCCTAAGCATGGCAAATCAACTTCATAGATTTTCTCACCCTGTTTAAAAAAGATGTATTTTAGGCTTCATGGAATAGGTAATAAAAGATTACTTCCTTGCTTATAAAACCTGGAAGGAATCACAGCTCTGGGTTATTCTGATGCTAATTGTATCGCTAGAAGTTGTCATGGTGATGTTTGTAAATGTCACCAGCACTCATCTTGTCTCAGCTGACTGGGGAGCATTTCAGATTATTTTTCTCTCCTAGACCTAAAGACAACTTGTACATTAAATAAATATACCCCAGCTTAGTAAAAGACAGACAGTTTTGTTTTCAGAACTGTGACAGCTGCGTTATTCATTGCGCCTTGAAGGCTGGGCTGAGGAGAGCTACATACTGTCCGTCAGAGCAGGAATCAGAAGAGCTGTATACACTCTGATTTATGCTACAACACAGTCAAGGGAGGACTTAGTCAATGGTATCATTTTCTGCTCTCCTGCCTTGCTAGCCACAGGCCGGGAAGGGTGGGACAACTCAGTCTGTCATTTATGAAGAAGAGTGTGGAAGTTTCTGTGCATGGATGTATATATGTTTAAAAGGAAGTAATTTTTGCAGATTTAGGCCTCAGTTCAGGAAAGCTGGTGGGAGAGGGATAGCTCAGTGGTTTGAGTATTGGCCTGCTAAACCCAGGGTTATGAGTTCAATCCTTGAGGGGGCCATTTAGGGCTCTGGGCAAAAAATTTGTTAGGGACAGTACTTGGTCCTGCTAGCATAGGCTGGAGACTGGACTCAATGACCTTTCAAGGTCTTTCCAGTTCTTTGAGAAAGGTATATCTCCATATATTTATTTAAAGCAGTTAAGTATGAGCTTAGGTCCATCCCTATTTGGAAAAGCACGTAAGCGCATGCGTGACTTCAGTGGGACTTAAGCACCTTAAATGTTTTCTTGTACAGGCACCATAAGATGTTCCCAAAAGAGTTGACATTGTTATAACAACAAGATAGTCTCTTTTGAGTGGCAGGGATACATTTTATAATGGGTACAAAATTTTAAATCCCTGAGTTAAAAACAAAAGTTTTCCTGTTTTAGAAAGAGTCTGTTTGACAGCTTGCTTGTCTAGGGACAAGTGTATGTGAAAAACTAACAAATCATTCAGATTCACTGGTGGATACCTGTCTCCTGCCATCTGATTGTCTTTTCCTTGCTGGGAAGTGTTTTGTATGCTACAGCTCTTCCTTGTTGGGAGAAACACGGTCTGTCTCAGTAAGAGAGCAGTTCTCATTGTTAGATCTTGGCTGTTGTGTTTAGTTTGGGCTCTGTGAGCTAGCACATTTTCTCACTAGACTTGGCAGCTGCATACTGCACTGTAGAACAATATGGTTGCTTTTATCCACTTTATTCACAAGTACTATACACTTATGTGTCTCAGAGGACTCTTCATGATTCCACACATGGCCACCTCACCGGTCATGTGATGCATGAAATATTCCTTCTCTCACTACATCTGACAAGATGATAGAGATCTGGAAAACTGCTAGTTAGCTGAATAGACTGTAACTGTGACCTTTATGCCTTTTCTCTCTAGGGCTCTCAGGAAGAAAGACTATAATGTAAAACAGCTGCTGAATCCTCGTAGCCTTTATGGCTGCAAGAGTTGTTTGTGTAGATTGGCTTTGTGGGAGTGTTTTTATTATTAAACTGAATGAAACCTTATGATTCATTGTTGGTATAATGCCCTAGGGCTCCACATTTTTCTGAGCAGTAGTAACCAGTGTGACTGCATTTCTGGCTATAGCTATACTTGCTGCTTTGGGCTCTCTGCTGTTTAGTGCTATTCTAACCTACTCTTACATCTTTTCCAGCCGCTGCCATTGTTGTTCCTTGTTTGTCAGCCGTGGTGTCAAGCTATGGTAAGAGGCTCTTTACTTGTTTGAGAGGCAGCACTTGTCTGTACAAAGGTAACTTTCACTGAAACTGTGCAAATACAAAATCCAGTTCCACTTAACAACCATTTGCTGCTACAGCAATTTGCATTTACTGCTGGAAACTGGACTTTTAGAACTGACATGGGGTTACACGAGTTAGACTGATAATGTACCAAAAGCCTGTCCTCAGCTCTAAGTGCATTTGACAAAAGCTAAAAATATTATCAATTAAAAGTAAAGGCATTAGCTAATCCGTTCCCACAAGCCATACTGCTCTCATCTTTCCTAAGTGACAAAGGCATGTATAGCAGTAGCAAGCTCACAAACTCCGGGGCGGGGAGGGGGAGCAGGCAAGGAAGACTTTCTAGACACTGATGCTCTGTGACAGTTTACCTACAGCTGGGGATCCAACAATCTGCGTACCCTCAAATGCAGTATTTTGTAATGGGTGGTACCATCAAGTAAGAAGGACTCCATATATTCTGCTTGCTTCCTTCAACCTGCCAGCATTGCCTTGGTATTACTGGACTTGAACATCAGCTCTCGTCCATGCTCTGTTCCCTCTCAGACACTGGTGCAGGTATTTGACAGCACTGGTTCAGTCAGGTGAGATCGAGATACAAACCTAGCTACCAAATGGCATGCTGAAAGTGTCTCTGCCCATATCACTCTGCTAGCCCCATGGACTCATTGCACAGAGAGGATACTAGAAGGAACACTGTGGAACTTCACGTGGCAGGACGTCTTCAAACAGGAAGAGAAATGCCCAACACTGGGAACTCTGGAAGCAGTCAGCAAGGAAGGAACAAAATCACCTGGGAGCAAGTCTGCCAACTTCTGCTGCAGGCAAATCGCAAACACTTTGTGAGCAGCGGTGTCAGATCTAACACTCATGGCATCTTCATCCATTGCAAGGAGATCATCTACCAAGATCACTATTGCAGTATCTTCTGCATACCTAGGCTAATACCCAAATTGATACTGTTAAAGATATTTGAGTATCTAGGTTCCTGCTGAGTTCACTCACCACCACCTTCTCTCTACTTCTAACCCAAAACAGAAGATCAGGAAGAGGACAATTGATTGTTGGTTTCTTGAACTAAGGCTGTACAAAAACCTCCTTAAGTAGAGCAGGTTGCTGATCTGTCTAAAGAGAAGCACTGACCATCTCTGCCAGCAGTGGATCCAGTTCTTTCACACTGGTTTGATCAGCAAGGAAAAACATGGGTCCAAAGCACTGGTTGTTACATAATACCCTTGCACAAAATACACAAAGAAACCATAGCTGTTGTATCATGCACTGAAGACTGACCCCTTCATTCTATTACAGCCTCCAGTATTAGTTAATGGTTGCTTAGGGATAGTAATAATAAGACAGAAAATGCTGTTTCTTATTATAACGACTTGATGCTGTTTATACTGATATCTGTGTATCTACATATTGATATCTGGATGCATCATTAACCTTTCTTTTTAAAACCTCATGTTTTATATTTACTGATCCCTCTAGTTTCTTTACCTAAATCTGTTAAAAACAACTAAGATGTAAAAATTCATTCTCTAACCAGGAAAATGTGAAGCCCTCCTGCAATTCAGTGAAAAGCAGCATTAGCTTCTGTGAGGTCCTCTGTGCAGTGTAATGCTGTTTTGGCATTGAGCTGCAGTACGTGAAAGGTGATGAACAAGCACTCTCAGCAAGAGCTATTAATTATATTTTCCCGACGAAGATGTTCGGCAGCCATTTCACCTCCTCAGTGGAGAGGGAAAACTACTAAGGAAGCAGAGTGCTCAGTGGATGGGGAGTGAGTGGGCTGCGTGTGGTATAAAACACCAAATCTGACATGCACAAAAACCAGAATTCAAGTGCAGGGAAAAAAAAGATCTTGTTCAAAGAACTAACTAATTGGTGTGGCATTTTTCCTTGTGCAGGCTCAGCTAGCCAGAAGGGAACAGTAATGGGAATTCTGAGGAGCCTGGGGGCCCTAGCAAGAGCTCTGGGACCAATCTTGTCAGCAGCAGGTAAGTGCCTGCTCCTGCACCACCCTGGCAATAGAAAATGTCATTCTCTGTCTCTTTCAGTCTGGCAACCATTAGAAAGTTCCAGGGAAGGGGCCATAAGGAGAAACAGGTGGGACATGGCAATGGGAATGTAGTAAATTGCATGTCTGTTGTAAGTTATACCTTCAGGGGAGTCTCCCTTAGACTTCAGCAGGAATCGCTCACACATGGATCAAGCTACTCAAGACAGACTTTTAACAGCCCAGTCAGCCGTGCTGACCAGAGCCTCCAGGATCCCTCTTCGACCGGACATTCCAGTTGAAAAACCAGATGCCTGGCAACCCTAAGCTCAGCTGACAAAGTGTCAGGCTATGCAGTGCAGACCCTTGGGGTGGAGCCTGGGCTCTGAAACCCAACGAGGGGAGTGGGTCGTAGGGTTCCCATATTTCAGGTTCCCCAGAAGAAACCCAGACACATATAACCTTAGTCGCACAGCCCTGGGTCCTGCCCAAGGAAGGCTGTCAACACTGCTACTCCTAGTCTCACCAAGCAAGCCGCATTAGCCAGAGTCATTTGAGCCGTGGGTTGGACTTGCTGTTGTGGATTTCTTGGTTTTTTTGCTACCAGCTGCAGTGTCAAGGTACAGGGAAGTCTAACAGGCCCAGAGTAGGAGGCAGAGGTGCCTTGGGTCTAAGCCTGGCTCTGACAGATTCCACCCACGCAGTGTTTAAGTGCACAGAAAAGTTTTTATGTAAAGCATGTCCTGAAGCCCATTAGTATGTCGGGAACTGAACCCTCCGCTGTAGCAGATCTATCCAAGTAAACCAGGGACTAAACCCTGAAGTCAGAAACGGACTTGGGCACCTAAATCTAAGTCCCAGTTTTAGGCTCCACTGTGATTCACAAAACCGCTGCTGCATCTTTAGGTGCCTAAGTAAAGTATGTGCAGTAAAAAATTCCCTTGGTGCTCGTGTGTACACTGGGCCTGTATATCGCTGCTATCTTCTAGACGTAGACTGCCTAGCGAAGGGGGTGGCAAAGTTTTTGGCCCAAGGGCCAAATTTGGGAATATAAATTGTATGGCTGGCCATGAATGCTCAAAAAATTGGGGTTTGGGTGTGGGAGAAGGTGAGGGCTCCGGTTAGGGCCAAGAATGAGTTCAGGGTGCAGGAGAGGGGCTCCAGGGGAGTAGGGTGTGTGTGTGTGTTAGGGCTACAGCTGTAGGGGCTGAGGATGAGGAATTTGGGATGTAGGAGGGGGTGCCGAGCTGGGACCAAGGGGTTCAGCAGGCAGGAGCGGGATCAGGGCTGGGGCAGAGGGGTTGGGTGCAGGATCCTGGTGGGGGTGTGGGCTCTGGGGCGGGGCTGGGGAGGAGAGGTTTGGGATGCATGAGGGTGCTCTGGGCTGGGATTGAGGGGTTCAGGCAGCAGGAGGGGGATCAGGGCTGGGGCAAGGGAGAGGCTCAGGGGTGCAGGGTGTGGTTGCCGCTTACCTTAAGTGGCTCCGAGAAGGAGCAGCATATTCCTTCTCTGGCTCCCATATAGAGGTGTGCCCATCCGCAGGCACCGCCCCCTTCCATCTTCCATTGGCTGCAGTTGCTGACCAATGGGAGCTGCGGGGGGTAGCGCTTGTTGTGAGGGCAGCGTGCAGTGCGGAACCCCGTATGTGTAGGAGCTGGATCAGGATTCTCCTGTTGTTTCTGGGATCTGCATGGAGTGGCCCTCACCTCTGCTTAAGAGGGGCAAGCTCCAGACCCCACTCCCCAGTGGGAGGTCACATCTGGCCTGCAGGCCATAGTTTGCTCATCCCAGGCCTACCACCTGCCTAAGCCCCAGAGCCACTCAGCCACTGGCTAGGTGTGCCTCTGCCTAGCACACTGACAAGGTCGCGTCGGGTAGGTGTTCTCGGAGCAGGTGCTGTCAGCGCATTCACATGAATCAGCCAGGGAAGGTGGAGAATAGACACGCTGCCCTCAGTTCACATTTAGCTCATCTGGGCTGTTGGAGACTCCGCCCCCCACTAGTTCAATTCCCGCTTCTACCTGCTGAGGAGACGGGATGTGAAGAGGACTCTGCCACCGCTCAGCCCCGTGCTTAGAGCACTCGCTGATGGGATTGTCTGATACAGGGCTCCCTCACCCTCGCCTGCTGAAGCTGTTGCACTGTGGATAACAACTAGTTCCATCAACTGAGCATGCAAGCATAAGAATGACTGTGTAGCCTCAGAGTTCACCCTGGCTCTGGCCTCTAATTATATGTACACAGTGGAACTGCTTCAGAGGAGAGAGAGTCAGGAGCCCATGACGGAAGCACTGGACTAAGAGTTATGAGGTCTCTTCTCTCTCCCCATCCCCCACGCCAGGCTCCACTCCAGCTGCTTTCAGAAAAACACCTGAGGCAGAAGAGGGCTCACAACACAGAATCACCAGACATAAGCCCCAAACCCCTTTGAGGGATGGAATTTAGCTCCTCTCCCCTCCCCACACCAATCAGCATCTCCCTATCTGGCATGCTGGTGCTTGTGAATCATAGGCTGTAGTGCCTGGCTCTTCCCAGTCATTGGACAGGAAGCCTCAGGGCCTAGCTCAGCTTTGTGGGATGCCATCTTGGTCCTGTGATTTTCCTACTCCTCTGAAGGGTAGGGCTTATGACACTGAATACTTAGGCCTTCCATGCATGCATGAGCCAGTCTTGCGAGGGCTAAAAGAATAAGATAGGGAAAAGCAGTGTGGCTTTTGGCAGGGGGGGGGCTCGAAGCAAGGCCACAGATCCTGCTTATTATACGTGATTAGACTTGTGCTTTTCTCAGCGAACAGCCTGTGTAGCGCTCTGTAGTTGACAGAAGCACTTAGCAAATAGCAACCAGGCTAATTATTTGCATGGTACGGCTCCAAATTTCTTAAGTGTCTCAACTGTATACTTCCATTTTCTTCCATTGAGAAACGTTGTATCATATCTGTCAAAGCCCGAAGGGAAGGGCAAAGATGTGACCGGGGCAATGATAGCTGTGCTATGCTACTAATTGTGCAGTTTTACCCTCCTCCTGCCCCGTTCACGTTTTTTTTCCTTGAGAGAGACAGGGGCCTTGGGAGAGTAGGGAGAAGGAAATCAGTCAGTTCTGGCTGGATCCATATTTACCATTTGATACCATGAAGGTAGACGATTTACTACTTACTTGCTCTCAGCGTAAAACGTAGGTTTTCATTGTAAAGGCTTGCAGTGGAGGCAGTTGGGGGGTCAGTTGCTGGGGAGAACAGGGACAAGTGGTGGAGGCTGGGATTCGGATGCAGGTACAAATATGGACTATGAAGGGAAGAAAGGCATTTAGGAACAGATGCTTGTTAGGAAGAAGCTGACAGCAGCAGCTTGTGTGTATGGATCCTACTTCGCTCCCAGGAGCCCCTGCTCCTGCTGTTGCCTTCTTTCATGACTGATGTATTTCTGCACCCCTCTCATGCTCTGGCTGATGTATTCCTTCTGGCTCTGAGCTGCTGGCTGTCCGCCAGCCCCACATTCCTGCTAAGTGCAGCAGGAGTGGAGGCCGCCCGACTGTGGAACTAAACAGTTTGGAACTGAGTTAACTCATTGGCTTCCAGTGAAATCTAAACAACGCAAAGGGAGGGAGGGAGGGAAGGTAGGATAACAGCAGAACAATGGTCTGTGGCTGTAGAGAGTCAAAAGAATCTACCTAAATTTAACTCAACTCTCATCTCTTGAAAATCAGTATTTGTCTTGCTAGTGTAATGTAGTTACATAAGAACGGCCACACGGGGTCAGACCAATGGTACATCTATAGCCCAATCATCCGACAGTGGCCAGTACAACTTGTGCAGAACGGGGCAGTTGAACTGATCCATCCCTGTCTTCCCCTCCAGGTTTCTGCTAGTCAGAGGTTTAGGGCTGTCCCAAGCATAGGGTTGCATGACCTTCTTGTGCATTGATGAACCTCTCCTCCATGAACTTATCTAACTCTGATTTGAACCCAGTTATACTTTTGGCCATCACAGCAGTCCATGGCAATGAGTTCCACAGGTTAACTTAATAAGAAGGGGGACTTCTTTCAACCAGGGTGGTAGCCAGATGCTATTTACAGCCACTCTTTGTTCATGGGCAAGGAATCATAGGTGCAAATCCAACTAGTTACCCCCTCTACCTATAACATCAACTACTCAAATTTGTATCAAAGCTGAACACGAAATCATTGAAAAATCTTTTTAATGTGTACAATGAAGACAGAACTAAATGTTTTCTCTCTTTTTTGCAGTTTATTGGCTGGCAGGAGCTGAGGTTTGCTTCACTGTTTGCGCAGTTTTATTCCTGCTTCCCCTAATTCTTCTTGGTTACATAAAGCAGCAAACAAAGGCGGAATAACCAAAGAGAGGAGCAACATTATGGCTATTATAGAACTACTCATCTTTCAAGGGGCTTCTAGCAAGAGTCAGCTAGCAAGAAGCGATTTAAAATGGAACACCATTGTGTTTTGATTTGCTGGAAGGCTAACTCAAATTTCATTATGCACTACTCACCAGCACATACACTATTGTCACAAAATTGTTTTTTCTTACACGTGCACCCTAATCCTCAAGGCAATGGAAACCCAACTAAAGTTTTTCTCTCCAGCACTGCCTGTGAACCAGTTTGACTCGCTTTGAGATCAGAACGAGCTGATGCAAGTAGGTGGTATTCAGCAAGTTGTAGTCCTGCTACATAAAACAGTGAGATCGTGACGGGCATATGGGCAGAAAAAGATTGAATTCAGCAAGCTGAGACTCACTCCACATCAGAATTTCATGCTTAAATTAACTCCAGCTCCCAACCAGCTGCAGCATGTTAAATGCCATAATCATTTCTCACACAATCATGTGCACAGTATAATGGTTTTTTTACATATCCTTCCTTTGCCCATTTTATTTTAATCACTGGCAGCTCATTCTGCTGCTCTGACAGAACATAGATTAGCAGAGTTTTCAGGAAGCTACAGAATGGGGAAATTGATCAAGACCGGAACCACCTGAATTGGTTCACAGTGAGAAAACACAACCCCTCCCCCATTTTGTGAGGGTCATATTGAGATTATTTTGCCAAACCCTTTGCACAGCCCTTTTTAGTTTGTGGAACTTGTTAGGGGGCGGTCTCCTTGGTAAAATTTGTATCTAGTGCCTTAAGCTGGCTTGTTTTTTTGTTTTGGTTTTGGTTTTTTGGGGTGGTGTCCTGAGTTTTGTATGACCTGTGAGAGCCTTCTATCAGTCATGCTTTTATTCCTACGCTTCTGCTAAGGACCATAAATTAACAGTCAGCCTGACTGTTGTATACAATAGAGATGGAAAAGTGTTTTAGCTACATTTTATACTCCAAGTAGTTTGTGTAACAGGTTTTTCAATACTAAGCAATCAAATATTTGTATTTTGCACTACAAATGGTTCATTGCAAACTGGTCTACTGCAGTTAGTGTGGGTAGTAAGATGCACCATAGTAACATGTGTACTTTCAGATTGTCCTTTTATTAGTCAATCATTGGCCTACATAAAGCTCTAGCTGACTGCATTCTGCTTAGGAATGCAGGGGGCAGTTTTCCTGTGTTCAGCTTCATGTTGGCATGCAATATGCCCAGGCCTTTAATAAAGAAGTAAGACCTTTTTGTTTTGATCTGTGTCTTCTTAAGCAACAGGCTAAGACCTGTAAGTGATGTTACCCCAAAAGGTTTAATTAGGACTTGTTTCCAAAGCAAAATTATACTAATTGATCCCTATTGTAAAGAACCTGATCAACTGGCCCAGTGCTGACCATGATTTGCCTTTGCTACATGGGCTGCCATGTTATGGTCAGCAGCATGTTAATTAACTTGATTGTTCAAACACTGAAAAACTTTGCTGTATGGACCAACCCCAGCCATTTAGGAAAGGTTCAGTACAGTTTTAAAGAAACTGGCTCTTACATTACATCCTAACACACCTGAGTTTTCCTCAATTGTCTCCCATCCAAGGCCTGACAGTGCTTAGCTTGACTTCTGATAAGATCATAGCCTGGTGTGGTGCTATTGCAGACATAAAACTTGAACCAGTAACTGAATAATATGTGAACCCAAATCAATATAAGAGAGGCCTCAAACACATATTGTATCTGCTCAAGGAACAGAGCTTCGGGTACCAACGTGAATCTTTCAGTAGGTTTTAAACTCTTATGTAATACAGGAAACCAAAGTAACCCAGAGAGTTCATGTAAGTGTTTTAAGACTCACTTTTATTAAATGTCTCAATCTGAGCTTTTCTATAATTTCCTATTATGCAGGTTTTATTCATTCTTTTTTTAACAGCCCTGGAAAAAGGTTTCTGCAGCTTCTTGTTTGTCCCAAAAATTTTATTTTGTACTCCTAGAGGCCTCGGTTAAAAACAGAATTAGTGGCTTTCACTAAAATAGTATTTTATTTAGGTAAATCCTAAAGAATGATTGATAAAGACAGAGCATTTTCTCCCTGCCTTGGGGAAAAAAAAATTCTAAAGGCCATGAGGCTGTTATGTTGCTTGTGAATCTACTCAGAAAGTAGAAAATGTAACTTTATGAGAGTGAAAAGCAGTTGTGCCCTCCTCTCCCCCAGGTATTTCAGCAAACTATGTGGCATTTGTTTAGAGTTTTCAAACCTCTCAACTACTGCATATAGACTGAGCACGAACTTAATATAAAGAATGAACCAAGCAGGGAGCCCTGCTTAATGAGTGAGACTTCCAGTTAGGATTCTCAGCTTTTTCACCTGAGCACATACTCCACCCTAGCTTTATCACTTTAAGGACAACAGTGTAATGAACAAGGTTAATCTAGTAGGTTGTTAAAGTAGGCAGAATTATGCCAACCTGGAAGTGACTTGTGACCCTCCTGTTGCTCTTTCAGTTAAAGAAAATCCTCCAGACAGACAGTGAGTGCAACATGAAGGAGGCTTTTTGTATTCTGTGTACATATTCGCTCAATTAAAGTTCAGATACAGACCCCTTTTAATGCCTGTCTCCGCTCCTTACTGTTACATGTCCCATTCAGAGTCTCTGGCCAGAACATTAGACATCTGGTCTGGAACTTTAACAGCAACCAGTTTACTATAAACAAAATCCTAGGTACTTTTCTCAAGAAATTTCTTTTACTCATTCAATTAAAATTGTTTGAGCACTATTCCCCAAAAGATTCTGGAAACTAAAACTGTACAACAGCTTTCAAAACAGAGAAAAAACCTTATTCTTTTAAAGAAGAATTTTATTTGTGAGTAAAACTTAGTGATACAACAAAGAAAGAAAAATACATGACTTTTCCCCCCAGTGTGTAACCATACTGTACACAGCTAGATTTCATAGTGTAATACAAAGAACTGAAAGAACAAACTACAAAATTAGAATCAAAATCATTGCATATGTGGTCAAAGATAAAAGGGAGGACTCCATTATTAACTGAAACATGTAGCAATGGCTTAGTAATGTAATTATGACCCTGGCAATAAAACACAATTTAGCAAAGTAAGATAAGTACTGTATGCTTCCTAGTATACAGAGGACACAGAAGGTTAGAATACAAGCTCAAAGCCATTAGCGCCATGCAGTCCTTACTAGACATTATTGTTTAGGTGTCACTCTGAAGCAGTGATTTGCTGTTGCATCTAATTCCACCCTACTTCTATGTATTCCAAAACAGAAGTCAGATTTCTGGTGTGTTAATTACTGCCACTAAACCTTTTTCCCCTCACCTGATAGTGCTATTGTCATATCTTGTAAATTTATTTTCTTTTTACCACTTGAATTTGGTCCAAGTTTTCAACACATCTGAGGCCTAATATAGGCTTTATTTTTGAACTACAGCTGAACCTGTTCTACTACTCAATGCTTTCATACTGCACAAATTGCAAGGCATCCACTGTCTACTATTTTTCTCACTATAAAACAGGTATTTTATATGATCTTATCTGATACTTCATTTTAGTTATAGTCATTGCGTGTAAGCCAACTATTTTTCCCCCAATGGAGAAATCTTTGAATGTTTTCTGCTGTCACAAATATAAATGTGTTATTTGAACACTGACATTTGGAGCATTTCAGTTTATAACGGGGGTGAATTCATTAAGGTTTCTGGAAAGTTCACATGAGCAACAAATGAAGATTTTTTGGCTTTCAAAAAGATAATTTGAAGGTGGATCTCTGCGTGTGACTCAGTGACAGAGAGAGAATCTTGACAGTAACTAGAAGAGGATGGAAAATAAAAAGTGAAAGTGATTTTCCTGACTTTGCTACATGGTAAATGCTTATGGAAAACCTGTAGTAAATGCACCTCTAAGGACTCTAGGAGGGATTTCTATTCCCGACTTAACTACTGCTGGCAACACAGAGCAAGAAACACAAGCTACAGTAAGTGGGGGGAAAAAAAGTGTTCATATAAAAACCTATGTTAAGTGTTCAGTGTAATGTGTTTACATTTTTATTAGGGGAGGGAGTGAAGATACAAGCCTGCAAACGTGGCTTATATGCAACAGATTTGCATCTGCACCCAGAGAAGTTTTACCAAAACAATTAAATGTGCACTGAAGACCCAATCCAAAACTGTCCATGCTCTAGATCGCCAATTAAAAGTGCCCCAAAACTCTAACATACAATTTTTTTCAACCTGTATCTACAGACCAAACGATGCAAGTGATTTCTGATGGTCTCTGATTTTCGTTGGGGAGGAGGGTCTGTAAGATAGATTTCACAATATTGCATTTATTAGAAAAGTTGAATGCACAGTATCAACAGGAGACACCATCACCAATTCAGTCCTCTTAAGTTCCATCTATATCACAAAACCGAATATGAGTGAAAGACAGCTTTTATTGTTGTTTTTATTGGGGGTTGCAGGGAGAAGACAGGAGTGGTAAAGTATGGATAGTCTCAAAGCCTTACTATAACATGATCTGTAATCACAGACTGCAGAAGCATACAGCTCAGTTCAAGAATGTGCTCCCTCTAAAATGCAAACAAACAAGCAATATTTAAAAAAGGATCCACTTGTGACTGATGAGTACAACACTGGAAAAGAGCAGATACTGCACTGGAATGAGCAGATACTGCACTGTGAACGTGGCCTGGTCAAAAATATTTGTGTTCATACCTAAAGCAGTGTGGGCTTTAAATTAAAAACTGGTTCAATGCCTTCCACATGGAAGCCATTTAACTTTGTTTACAAATTAAGGATCAAATCTGTGGTTTGCTGCTGAGAACAGAGGTTTAGCGCCTTTTTGCACGTTCATTTCCTGTTATAACCTTTAACAATCAAGCTATAACTTGAGGGGTTGGTTGGTTTATTTGTTGCATTCCTTTACATAATAAGACAAAACACTCAGTACAATCTGGTACATTCTAGTGGTTAATGAATTTAGATTTTAAAATACGACAGTGTTTCTGCAGCGCGTCAGGCCTTCAGGAGTCACTCTTCTTTTTGTTCTTCTTCAGGAAGGAAGGAGTGCGGAACTTCTTTTTCTTTTTGGATGGGGATTTTCCTGGAGATTCATCACTACCTGGATCAGCTGCTGTCCCCTCCTCAGCTGTTGGTGTTGCTGCCTCTTCAGCAGGTTGAGACTGGGGCTCTTGAGTTTCTGTTGCAGGTGACTCAGTCTGGCTTTTGGTCAGATCTTCGTTGCACCTACCTTCCTCCTCCTCCTTTCCAAAGGTTGGGAAGCTGAGTGCTTCTGAAGGCTCATCAGGGGTGAGGTCTGGGAGGGTTTGCTTGAAAGTTGCAGCATCACTGTCATCTTTGTAAGTCTGGTCCTCCAATGGCTCTAATGGATGGATTGATATGCAATATTTAGTTGAAGTGTGCTGGTCTCTAAATCACATTAAGGTGAAGCTACTGTAGAGTGAGTGCTCTGTGTGAAAATCTAGCTCATTTTACTTATGTAAAGGTTTTGGAATCTGATGTATGAGAATCTAATTCTCATTTTGCCAGTCCTTATAATAATTTCCATGGAGCTTCTTTGAGAAGATTTAACAAGAAGACAGCTTCATAGTGATGTCTGCTATTGTAATGGTTTCATTATCTTGACCAGATTAATGAGTTGTCTTATAAATAAAATCAATATAACCTGTCAAATTAAATTAGCTAAATATGTTTTGCGATGCAGCCTTTTATATCACATGGGTTCACTTAGTGTGAATTCAGCCCTGTGCAAACCATGAGCCATGGCGTAAATGGGGCTAAACTGGTACATAGGCCTTGTGCACATTACTCACTAATCTACAGTGGACCACAGTCATCGGTGAGATTTAGGGACACTCTCCTTTTAGATATTAAATATATCATACTGAGGTTTGCGAGCTGTGAGAAAAATAGGGGCAACAATTCTCATTTTTAAGAATTAAAGAATTAAAGACCTGCTACAGTCAAGAGAACAATTTGGGTCAGAGCATTAGTTTTGTGTTCAAGGCTCTGAGAGGTGGTTACAACAATCTACAGAAAGTATGAGTGTCTCTCTAATGAGATGGTGTCCTTTATTACTGCAGGATTGTACTGAAAATTCCTAATACTCTGTCTTAGAAGATACTGTTCTGTGAATGTGATATATATATTTCCTGGAATAGTGTGAACTTCTGTTATGTTAGACCCACAATAACCACTTAATACTCAGTATCAAGCCAAATGCTCAGAATGGTAAAGTTAGAAGTTTGAAATTGTGTTATGATGCAGACAGGATTTAAAAGCAGGGTAAAGGAGAAAGCCATTATGTAGGTTATGAGCTGCCTCATGAGGCATTAGTCTGATTAACCCTTTATGACCATTTTACAGCAGTTCATTTACAGTCTATTATCATCATTCTAGTCATGATTTTTATTTCTTCAGGAATTTAAGTGGAAGGTATTAATCAGACTAATTTCTTAGTGCATGTACTGCACATGATTTTCATGTACTTATTGTTTTTTAAATAAAAGGAAGGACCATCAATAGTTTGGATTATTCCTGAAATAAAAGCATAGGAAGCTATTGGCATTTAAACAGCCTTTGCCACTCTACGAAGCATTACAGCTATATAAAAATAATTATAACTCATCTATCCAAGACAGTTATCCCACCCAGCCTCTGAAATTGTCACTACATCATTTAGTAAGATGGAATCTCTGTACACAGGAATGAAACATGGATCTCTGAATTTAGCTTAAGGATGGACAAGTTTTTAGTCAGAATAGAGGAATCCTCAAATTCTACATCAGATAAAAGAGAACACCATGCAATGTGTATGAGATTTGTTATTTTGCTCAGTGATTTTAGTATATCCATCAGTCAGGTTTTCCAGATTACATCTTCTAGCAAAAACAATTTCAGAGACAACAACATGAAAATACTTGGAAATTTAAAAATCTATTCTAGAACTAATAGCATGATCACATACTACGTGCCCACTGTGATGAAGGAATACCATGAAAACGTCTGTCTGCAGCTTTGCCCCGAATGGAATTCTGGAGGCACAGTCTTTTTTTATACACACACACACAAAGATCCTAGAGTTTTACCACCATGGAAATACACTTTTCAAAATTATATTCTTTAAGTACGGTTGTAGTCAGAAAACTGACTACATTAAAAAAAAAAAAAAAAAAAGTGTTACCTTTTCCGTACCTGGTGTTCTTAGAGATGTGTTGCTCATATCCATTCCATATTAGGTGGGTGTGCTCACAATATACACCTGTGCCGGAAGTTTTCCCTCAGCAGTATACATAGGGGATCAGCTCTGGTGCTCCCTAGAGCTGCGCCAGCATGGTGTGGTATAATGGGCACCGGCAGCGCCCTCACCCTCAGTTCCTTCTTGACAGAAACTCTGACAGTGGGGAAGGAATGGGTCATGGTATGGACATGAGCAATACAGTTAGAAGAAAACCAGTTATGGAAAATGTAACTGTCTTTTCTTCTTCAAGTGCTTGCTCATGTCCATTCAATATTAGGTGATTCCAAAGCAGTATTTAAAAAGGGCTCTAGAGGTGATTCTGGCAATTACAGACCGGTAAGTCTAACATCAGTACTGGACAAATTAGTTGAAACAATAGTAAAGAATAAAATTATCATGCACATAGAAGAACATAAATTATTGGGCAAAAGCCAACATGGTTTCTGTAAAGGGAAATCATGTCTTACTAATCTATTAGAGTTCTTTGAAGGGGCCAACAAACGGGACAAAGGATAGGAATAAATGGTAAATTATCAGAATGGAGAGGGGTAACTAGTGGTGTTCCCCAAAGGTCAGTCCTCGGACCAGTTCTATTCAACTTATTCAGAAATGATTTGGAGAAAGGGGTAAACAGTGAGGTGACAAAGTTTACAGATACTAAATTGCTCAAGATAGTTAAGACCAAAGCAGACTGTGAAGAAGTTCAATATCATCTCACAAAACTAAGTGACTGGGCAACAAAATGGCAAATGAAATTTATTGTGGTTAAATGTAAAGTAATGCACATAGGAAAAAATAACCCCAACTATACATACAATATGATGGTGGCTAGTTTAGCTACAACTAATCAGGAAAAAGATCTTGGTGTCATCATGGATAGCTCTCTAAAGACGTCCATACAGTGTGCGACAGTCAAAAAAGAAAACCAGATGTTAGGAATCATAGAGGATAGAGAATAAGATGGAGAATATCTTATTGCCCTTATATAAATCCATGGTGCACCCACATCTTGAATACTGCGTACAGATGTGGTCTCATTTCAAAAAAGATATACTGGTATTAGAAAAGGTTCAGGTAAGGGCAACTAAAATGATTAGGGGATTTGGAACAGGTCCCATATGAGGAGAGATTAAAGAGGGTAGGACTTTTTAGCTTGCAAAAGAGGAGACTAAGAGGGGATATGATAGAGGTATATAAAATTATGAGTGGTGTGGAGAAAGTGAGTTATTTACTTGTTTCCATAATATAAGAACTAGGGGCCACCAAATGAAATTAATGGACAGCAGGTTTAAAACAAATAAAAGGAAGTTCTTCTTTACACAGTGCACAGTCCACCTGTGGAACTCCTTGCCTGAAGAGGTTGTGAAGGCTAGGACTATAACAGGGTTTAAAAGAGAACTGGATAAATTCATGGAGGTTAATTCCACTAATGGCTATTAACCAGGATGGGTATGGAATGGTGTCCCTAACCTTAGTTTGTCAGAGGGTGGTGATGAATGGCAGAAGAGAGATCACTTGATCATCACTTATTAGATTCTCTCACTCCAGGGCACCTGGCACTGGCCACTGTTGGCAGACAGGATACTGGGCTGGATGAATCTTTGGTCTGACCCAGTACAGCCATACCCCTGGAGGTGAGGAGTTCATGGACATGTACATTGCAACACAGCTCTGCCAAACCTAGCGTTGTCCCTGGCCTGCTGAGTGATGGCAAAATGAGCAGTAAACGTTTGGACCGAGGACCATGTGTAGGGATGTGCACCAGGAAGGCCACCAAAGACATCTGAGCTCTCATTGAATGGGTTCTGACAATCAGCTGCAGCGGCAGAACCCCTGCCAGGTGATTCAATTGGAAATCCTCTCTGAGGGCACTGGAAGACCCTTCATCCTATCCGCTGTAACAATGAAGAGTTGGGTGGATTTACGGAAAGGCTTGGTACTTTCTCAGTAAAAAGCCAAGGTCTTCCGGATGTCCAGGGCGTGAAGACACCTTTCTTTACTGGTCTTGTGTGGTTTGGGATGGAACACCGGGAGGAAAATGCCCCGGTTCACATGGAAGGTGGAGACCATCTTTGGCAGGAAGGCCGGGTGGAGCCACAGTTGAACCATATCTTTGTAGAAGACCATGTACAGTGGTTCTGAGGTCAAGGCTTTAATTTATGACACCCGTCTTGCCAACGTCACTGCCACCAGGAACATGACCTTCCATGACAGATGGGAAAGGAAGCAAGAGGGACTCAAAGGGCAGGCCAGTGAGCCTAGAGAGGACCAAATTAACATCCCACTGCGGGACGAGTCTCTCCAGCCCTCTCAAGAATCTGACCATCACGTCATGGGAAAATACCATCTCTCCTTGGATCGGCAGGTAAAAAGCAGAGATGGCCGCAAGATGCACTCTAATGGAAGAGTGTGTGCCAGGCCCTGGCTCCTCAAATGGACAAGGTAGTTCAGGACAGCCTGTACGGAGGAATACGAGGGAGAGATGCCCTGTTCAGATGGCCAGCAGGAAAATCTCATCCATTTGGCCAGGTAAGTCAGTCTTGTTGAGTCTTCCTACTTTCTAGGAGGACATGATGGACTCCTTCCAAATAGATCTGCTCCTCCAGGTTCAGCCATGGAGCATCCTGAGAGGTAGAAGAACCTGATGTTGGGGTGTAAGAGCCGACCGTGGTCCTGCAAAAGCAGGTCCAGTCGGTCAGACAGGGGCCACTGACAGGCTCATAAGCATGTCGAACCAATGCTGGCGAGGCCATGCTGGTGTGATCACAGTAACTTGTACCTGGTCTCTCTTGATCTTTGCCAGGGCCCTGCTGACGAGCGGAATTGGAGGGAACACGTACATCAGACTCCCTGATGGTGACAGGACGAAGGCATCGGAGAGGGAGTACTTGCTTAGACCCTGTTGAGAATAAAACCGGTGGCATTTCTTGTTCTGTCTGGTAGCGAACAGGTCCACTTGGGGAGTTCTGCACCTTTGGAAGATCATGCAGGCTACCTCTGTACAGAGCGACCACTCATGGTGAGAAGAGAAGCTCCTGCTGAGCTGGTCTGCAAGAGTATTCCTGATGCCGGGAAGGTGATACGCTTCCAGGTGGATTTTGTGGATGATGCAGGAGTCTCACAGACGACTGCCTCTTGACAGAAAGCCGATGAGCACACTGCCCCTTGCCTGTTGATGTAGAACATGGAGGCTGTGTTGTCTGTCAGGACTCATACTACCTTGCCCAGCAGGTGGAGCAAGACGACTCCGTATGCCAGCTGGGCTGCTCGGAGCAATTTTAATGATTATGTCTAATTGCAGCTCCTCCGAGGACCACATCCCCTGTGTCTGGAGGTTTCTGAGATGTGCCCCCTGCCCCGAGGCGTCCAACACCAATTTGAGTGATGAGGGTTGTTAAATGGAACCTCTTCCAGGACTGTCCTGCAGTCGGTCCACCATCTCAGCAAGGTAATTATTGGAATGGTAGCAATCTTCTCCAGGTGATCTCGGGACTGAGAATAGTCCATTGTCAGCCATTGCTGCAGGGGCTGCATCTGGAGCCTGGCATGGAGGACCCCATAAGTGCATGCTGCCATGGGGCCCAGTAGGCGCAGGAAGACCCTGACTGTAGTCAAAGGGAACACAGAGACTTCCATGATGAAGTTCGCCATCATGTGGTGTCCGATCGGTCCCAGGCCTTGGAGATGGTACAGGCTGGACCTGGAGTTCTTGCCAGGTGGCATGTGCCTCAGAGGATCTGCGCCAATCTACCGTCGAGGTACATCTTGAGTCCCTTGATCAGTGCCCCCAGTGCGGGGCCCGAAGAGGGTGCCGCTGAGCCTGCCTCTCCAGTACTGAGGCATGATGGCTGTGAGTGGGCGAATGCTGGCAAGACATCCCTATCAATGGGGAACAGTGCTGCTGAGGCAGGAACTCATGCATAAGTGCCACCATGGGTGTTCCTCAAGACTGGGTTACCACGGGAGTCAGTGTAGGCGGAACCAGGAGCATCAAGATCTCAAGTCGCTCCAAGAGCTTCGGGCATCAATGGCTAGGGCCTGCACTGCTATCCAGGGTCGCAGGCAAAATGGGATGGGCTGCACCTCTCGACTTGAGCTGAGGGCCGACTTCCTGAAAGGGATGTTGAGCTGCCTGCCATAGGTTGTGGCTCGCCCCCAGCCCTCTCCTTTCCCTTATGGGAGGTAGAGATCTTGCCCTCCAAGTCTTTTTCGGCTTCATGACCAGAGCCATGGAGGGACACCAGTGCCGGCTTGTGGACGGTGCTGGCGGAGCACTGTGCACAGAGGTTGTGGTGCTCGGTGTGCCGTCAGACCGCTGCTCCAGTGCTGCAGTTACTGCCGACTCCATCAGGAGCGCTTTCAGACGGATATCACGCTCCTTCGTCCTAGATTTAAAGACACTTGTCACTTATGTGCCCTTCGACTAAGCACATTAGGCAACTGGTATGTGGATTGCTGACAGGCATAAGCCGTTTGCAGTGACCGCAGGGCTTAAAGCCTGGGGACCAGGGCTGAGTCCTGTTTGAGACTAATGGAAAGCTGAGAACTACTACTAAGGGTAACTAAGAAACAACTAACTATACTCAACTATATTACAGGTTTTTCAAAGTTCACAAGAACAGAAAACGAAACCACCCTCGCCAAAGCAGCAGATGTTACAGCACCACCACTGAAGGCAAGAAGGAACTGATACTGCACCATGAAGGCACCACTTCACACCAGAGCCAGTCCCCTATGGAACTGCTGAGGGAAAAACTTCCGGCACTGATGCATGTGGTGAGCACACACACCTAGTATGGAATGGACATGAGCAAGCACTCAAAGAAGAATGGCATCTTCACTCAACGAATCTCTCTGTCAGGCATAACTCTCATCGCATTTAGTCACAGCTGCTTAGGTTAGAGAAATACACATATACACGAAGTTTACTTTTGTTAGCCCTGTAAAGCCAACAAAGCTTAAAGATTGAGCTCATTCATAGCTAGCTCATGTGATACAATTTCAAACTAAGTTCCAGTCTTAGAATATTGGTGGTATCAGAGCCACGCAGAACACAGTTCAATTTTCATGTTCTAGGAGGAATACGAACCACTGGCTTTTGGACAAACATCTTATTACTCATACATTGAGGCAGCTGGCTACAGAGTTACTGAAAGACAGACGAACACGGAACCCATGATGACACTTTCACAATGTCTTTCAACTGTATAGCACACTTTAACATAAGGTTTGTTTAACTGACCTAGAATTCCAAGAAAGCAACAATGGAAGGAATTAGTATTTGTCACCGACTCTAAAAATGCCTTAAAAAATAAATAAATAAAATAAACCACAAACAGAAAACAAAACTCAGTAAACAACAAAGATGCAAGAGAATGAAGCAAAGCCCAGAGAACTCCGGGAAAGCAGCAGAAACAGGTTAGAGTATGGGATGATACTTACTATGGTAACAGGTACTCTTTAGCATATCCATCTCCTGTTTGTAACGCAGCCACAAGAAGAAAAAAGCACAAGTAGAGAATCTATGCATTCATCACAGCCATTGTGTTAAATTAAAAGAATGGTTGGAGCCATTCTTATAGAAAACAGAATGAGATGAAGTAGTGCGTGGAAGACTTCATAACAGACAAGTGAAATATCCCAATGAACAAGGTAAAGGAAACACAAAACAGAAATTAGATTACACCTGTTTAACAGATAAGTGTTACTTTTATCCTTTTTTTCCCCCAAGGGATAACAGATTTTCTCAACCCTTTTCTCATTTTTCTGATGATTTTACATCATCATGTTAACAAATCAAACTAAAATCTAAACTGAGAGAAAAAAATATTCCCAGAGGTATAATCTAAATACAATAATGTTTAAGAAATGTGCAACCAATGAGCAGGATTTAACAAACTATCTGTTCATGTTCAGTTCAGCGAAGCTCTGCTTCATCATTAGAAGTGACATTTCACTTGAAAAGAGCAACTACATCTTGCTCTGAGCGCTCAAAGAGGTGATTCAGTTCAGAAACTCAAGAAGATGACTAAGCAATTTTGAAAATGGTGATAATCTGGCTAATGATACTGCACATTTCTTTATTATTGTGAACATAACCATTATTACATTCAGTTACACAGTTCTACAAATTGTAAAAAAATAAAAACCAAAAGAATTCTTCTTTACTTCACTTTATCTTATTTTTTCATGCTTCAAGACAGGTGCAGCTACGAGAGTCTTCCCCACCCCAGCTCAATGTAACATACCTTCTTCTAGCTTGACTGGTGTGCTGGGAGGAGTACGGGCTGAAGCATTATCAGGAGCACTCTTTTCTTTCTGTTGTCTGGCATCTTCCAAAGGTTCTACAGATTAATCAGTATGGGGATTAAAAACAGCACACAAGATTCTTCTTTAGGGAATGCAGGAAAAACAGACATCTCACCACACATATAAAATTTTTTTTCTGAATGAAAATTCTGTCTGAATGCCAAATAATTCCAAAGCAAGCAAAAGTAAGGTGCAGACCAACACTGTTGTGATCTTACCTGTCACAGAAGTTATGTTATCCAACTATTTCCACTCAAAACATTTGTCAGTAAAATGGACTGAAATGATTATACAACAGTTTGCACGCTAGTTTGGGGCCCAGCACTGGAAAACACTGATCTAAAGGGAGGGGAATTTGCTAAGGAAAAGCCAAAGGAAAAAATAACTATATGGAAGAAGGGCATCAAAACTAAAATTACACAAAGTTCTTTTGCTTGCTTTGAGTTTATTTGCAGAACCTTGGGGTAAACAAAATGTACATTACTCAAAGCAAAGAATTAAAAGGTGCACAGATAATCACAATGTAACATGCAATAAATTGCAATTATTCCAAACTGATTCTGTAGTGGTTTTAGATCTCTTTTCAAATTAAAAAGGATCCCCACCATTCCCTTCCAGCTTCAACAGTAGGTGCATACTAAAGGAGCAGATGTTAATATAAAACAAAAAGCCACCATAATATTTAAAACAGATTTCCTCAGTACCAGAGCACTGTTCTACACAGTTCACCCAGACAAGAGAAAAATCCACCAATTAAATTAAATCAGCCCCACAGGTAATAAGCCAAGCCAACAAAAGATGTCCAGAGATAGCAGACACTCTGTAAGTGCAGATTTAGCAAGAGATGGTTTCCCCTTGATTGAAAACTCAGTGGTACCATATTCATTAGTACCTGAGGCCTCAGCCAAAAGGTCAGGATTGGAGCTTAATGCTTTGATGACTGCTGTGTGAAATTCCTTGTGTGGAGACTTCTGCTCATCTGGCTCCTCCTCATTAAAATTTGTGATGATTTGCTGCATGGTCTGACAAGAAACTTGTGCAGCAGAGAACTCAGAATTATCTAAAGATATAGACAGCATTGATCCTTCATGAGTCTGCAAAGTCTTCAGATCAGCTTCTTTCACTGTTCCTTGAAAGGTTTTTGACCTGCTTTGCAACTCCAGAGGGTTTTGCTCCCTGTAGCTTTGACTTTTAAGTAAAACAGTTGGCTTCCCAGTTGGTTTCTGTCTCAATACCACAGTCTCTCCATATTTTGATAGTTTATCTATGTACGATGTAGCATGTTACAGAGAAAATAAAGGGGTATGCAATTACATAGACACAGTAACATAATAGCTCAGTCCCACAAAATGCTTTAATCCCTGTACTGAGAAAGTCACACATGAAAAAGGCAGAATTTGTGACTGTTTATATGTCAAGATATCAGAAGGTACAGCAAGAGCAACACACACTAATAAGGGATGAATCACCATACAGTTTTTAGAGAAAATGTAATTAGTACATCACCCCGTAAGTTATTATTTATATTAAAATAGTGCCTAGCATGGAGAAAAAATAGCAGGTGCCCAGCATCAGCCAGCAACCAAGTTTCTCCCTTCCCCCAGCATCTCTCCCCCACCGGCAGCTCTACTGATCACTCTTCCCCTCCCTCCCAATGCCTTCCACCCGCTGCAGATCAGCTCCGGGAGGGAAGGGGAGGAGCTGGGATGGGGTGCACTCAGGGGATGGGGTGGAAAGAAACAGGGTGAGTGCTTTGGGGAAGGGGCCTGTAGGGCGTCGAGCACCTCCTGGGTTGAGGGGAAGTTTGTGCCTATGCTGCCCAGAGGCCCTATCTGAGACTGGGGTCCCAATATGCTAGGTGCTGTGAAAACACATGCCCTAAAGGATTTATAATCTAAACAGAGAAGACAGTCAAAGGTCTAGTGGGGAATCTGAGACACAGAAAGGGAACATGACATGCCCAAGATCATGAAGCAGAATCTAAGTCAGGAATAGAACCACATCTCCTTAGTCCCAGTCCAGTGCCCTACCCACTGGACCAGATTCTTGTAAAGACTGGTAAAACTGCCACCAATGTTCCAGTGTGAACAATACCATCTGCTTAGTGGATGTATCATAGGTGCTACACTGTAAAACTTAATATGACAATCACATAGAAGAGATTCTTCAAATGCGGTGGTGAATTCTCCTTGATTGCAGCCTGATGCTCTCACTACATTTTCTGATAGGTTAGTGGTTCTTGGGGAGAATTCTGAGATGTGCACTAATCATGTCTCTTCTTACCTTGTGATTCCTTTTCAAACCACCAACTGGTCATTTTTTATCTGCATTTTCCCAGCTCAAAATACTTACCAGATCTACAACTTGCAACAATGAGTAAGAAAATTTCACTCCTGTTGCCTAAAAGCAATGTCAGATTTTTACTCACTGGGCTATCCTATGCAGTATTAAGATGAAACCATACTAAACAATCTGTAATATACCAAGTTCAATAAAAAAATCTGTCTGAATGAAGTCTCAAGCTTTCATATGAAACTAAGTGACAACAAAAAATGGCCAAATTCTGTGGATGGTAATTAAGCACAATTCCCTTTCGATGCCAGCAAAGTTTTGTTTGATTAAGAACCAAGACTTTGACCTAATATTGCTTAGCATTTCAATGGCGGTTTTCATCTTCAAATTGCTTTGCAAATATTGTCCCCAGTTTACAACTGTAAACATTGAAACAAGAGGGTAACTAACTACCCCATAGCCACAGAAGGAATCACTGTCAGAGCTAGGATTAAGAATGCAGAAGATCCTGGTTCCCAGTCCAATGCTCACATCAGCTAGGTCATAGCCTTGATATATATGACAGCAATGTATATGGTTACAGATTCAAACCAAACCAACCTTCAGAACCTTTCTGCTTCCTTTCCACTTCTTTGCGATACTCTTCCAGTTCTCGATCAGTGAGTTTATTGAAGGGGTTTGGTCCTGCTGTGCTCACTATAACTCGTGGCTGATATTCCTTCTCAATGATTGCCTTTGATGCAGTCACCAGTTCTCCCTGGCAAAAGAAACAATTAAGATGTGTTTGCCACTAAACAATAATTCACATAATTCTGAAAATGGCTGAAGCTACAAGCAGCCAAAACAGAACAAAAGTTTGATTAAAAATTAATCAGGAAAAATACTGATTTTATTTTCTTAGATTAAATAAGCAACAGTCCCAAGTTTGGAATCTTTAAAAACTTTAATTTACAGGATATTTTATATCAAAGAAAAAATAGCCCTCATGAGTAAATGGCTACAGACACATCACTGTTTTTACCAGGGCACATCCACTACTGCATATCACATAGTAGCAGTCAAACAGGCTTTACTGGAATATATTTGCTGTCAGGAAAGCAGCAAGTTTTCTTATTTCCACAGGGAAAATAGAATATTGTGGCCCGATTTTGTAAGTGCTCTACATGCAGAACTCCAGTAGAAATCCCTGGGATTATCATACAGAACACTCACAGGATCAAGTTCAATATTTATAGACACTCAACGCTCAGGAGAAAAGCAATTTCCAGCAGTTATATATCTAACAGATGTTAAATGGATTATTATACATATTATATGTACATGAAATTAAGTGTTCATCTGTTTACTGTATTAAAACATTAATAATACAATTTTTTAAAAAAACTTTACCATGTTTGTTTCAGATAGTGTCTTTCATACAAACTGGATCCAAAACATTATATGTAGTTAAGTATTATATTTAGCACTGCTAATATTCTGTGTCCAAAGGACAAGAACAGAACATGTTGATGTACAGGGAAGAGGCTCTCTCTCTCCACTAATGGCAGATTTTCTTTTTGCCTTCTGGGGATTGAAACTAATGGCTTCATATTGCCTTAGACATGAAAGATGCTTCCCTGGGCTGTCTGTTATGGATCAGACCTTTCAGGTCATTTGTCTAAGAGTTTCTGTTAATTGGTCTGATGTACAGCATTAGTTCAAAAGTTACTCTGATGTCCGATCTGAACCCCTTACCAGCACAGCTATCTACAAATTATTCTCTGATCCTCAAGATGATTTTAGTTAAGGTTTTGTGATGTATTAACTGCCTCTCTCCTAAGTGCTTCCCTACGATTAGGGCTCCATGTCTGTCATGGAGATTGTGGAAATCACGGATTCTGTGACTTTCCACGATGTCCGCAGGGGCCAGTGTGGCTGACCCCAGAGCCACCCAATCAATTGGCTCAGGGGCCAGCCGCTCAGGTAACTCCCGGGACAGCCACACCAGCTGCTGCTGGAGTGGCCCTGGGGACAGCCACACCAGCCGCTGCTCTGGCGGTTCCAGCAGCAGTCTTCGGGCAGGTAGCTGCAGTCCGTGGCCCCAGGCAGCGGTCCCTGGCCAGCCGGAGCAGCTGCAGTCCACAGCCCCTAGCAGCTGGTGCCACTGGCCATAGATGCCACCCTCCCCAGCAGTGGCCCCCTTAACCTTTCCTAAGATTTAATCACAGGTATTTTTAATATAAGTCATGGATAGGTCACAAGCTGTGAATTTTTGTTTATTGCCCCTGCCCTGTCCACGACTTTTACTACCTGTGAATAAATCGAGAAGCCTTACGTATGATCAGAGATTCCTCACAAGAGTACACATGTGATCCAGAAAGCACTGAAGCGATACATTACAGCTGCATTCCATGTGAGAAGGTCATCAGATTCTGCAAGATATTAAGTATTGTGTATGAGTGATTATAAATGGTGGATTGTTTCTCTAACTTTTTTTATGTTGAATTATTATAACCAAAAGAAAGATGGCATAGATGAGACAGGGAAATATTGTTCTGGACAGAAGGAGCAGATGAGGAGAAGACTTCAGCCAGACTGTGTTAAAGGAGAGCAAGGAAGCTCTCCGTAGAAGATGAGGCACCAGAGATAGAGAAGCACAGTTATACAGGTGTCAAAGCACATCAGAAACATTTCAGAAACCTGCACAGGGGACACAAAGCAGCTAAATGTCAAAGTCTTCACCCAGCTCAAGCAGCCAATTAAGCAGCAAGGTGGTGCTCAGGATACATACAGGAAAGTTGCCACTGTTGTCCTGAACTAAAACTAAACTGAAATTGTTTCAAAATGTTATCCCACTTGAATTAATGTAAGTTTGCCACAGAAATACAACTTCATTGCCAAAGGGTAGCAACAGGAAGGAAGATGACATCTGGCACGTAAAGCAAAAAGCCCTCAAAATCATTTGAATGAGCTCTTTCCCTTGTGTTAGTGTAGATTCGTAGTGATTAAAATCAAAGATATTTAATTAAAGCACACTCTTCGGGAATTTAATACAAATTAAAAAAATTGTATTTAGAGACAAGCTGATATCAAGTTTCCTCTTTCCTGGTCATCCAGTTACGCAATGCTCAGTAGAATCTGATTTTTCTAACTCAATTTAGTAGTTAAACTACATGCTGGCCCAATGTAATGTTTCATGCTATGTGTGCACTCACTCCTAAAAATCCTGGAGAAGCCCCTTCCTTCTGGCCCAAATGAAAAACTTACTATGAAAAAAATACCCAGTGAAATCCTTCACAAACTGCCTTAGCAGATTTTGGCAAGCAAGTCCTCCTGTAGACAATTAACTATTAAAAAAACACTGGAAACATTTTAATAGAAACATATTCTTGGCCCTTTGCTACTTTCTCCATTTGGACGGAAAAGTCTATTAAAAAGGAAAGACTAGCATCACAAAATTCAATTTGTATCTTTACATTAGAGAAAAAAATGTCCACGTGAAAAATAAAACCAAGAGAAATTAATGTTGTCATTACTGATCAAGGACTATATTAATTTTCTAGTACAGTATGTAGAAAAGTTGCTTTTGAGTTTTAATTGACAATCTGAGTACTTTTCCCATAAAATTTCAAGAACACACAGATTTTAAAGCTTTTTAATTATGTGTATTTCTTTGTGTGATGGGATGTTAGATGAGGCGGGATCTGAGTTACCACTGAGAATTCTTTCCTGGGTGCCTGGCTGGTGAGTCTTGTCCACATGCTCAGGGTTTAGCTGATCTCCATATTTGGGGTCAGGGGCAACTTGGCAGAGGCCTTGGTGGGTTTTTTTCACCTTCCTATGCAGCATAGGGCACAATTCACGTGCACTTTGAAGTCTTTAAACCACAATTTGAGGACTTCAATATCTAAGACATAGGTTAGGGGTTTAACTATAAAAGTGGGTGGGTGAGATTCTGTGGCCTGCATTGTGCAGGAGGTCAGACTAGATCATAATGGTCCCTTCTGACCTTAAAGTCTATGAGTAATATAAGACTAGAGATATTTGCATGAAAACAGGATATTTGTTTTTAAAAACTAATGAGCTCGGGCTGCTTAGTCCCACATCTGAATCCATAAATCTCTATTTACAAGTACCACAACTGATTTCTTTAGAAGTGACTTTGATAGAGGATTATAATCTTTGGTGGGGAACAAACAACAGGAGATGAACTTTCAAAGAAACTAAGAGGTTGTCTTATTGTCACCAGTAAAATAAGAACAACCCTTTTCCCAGTTGCAGAATAAATACATAGCATAATTCTATCTAAAAAGGGTGTTTTTAAAGTTTTCCTCAAGACGTCAGCTGCTTTAACATCAGATGGCCCCAAATTTGATGTAGTTTGACATCTTTTGCACCAGTTTGGCATCTAAAGGCTACAACAGAACACCACAAAAAACAATTTAATATCATCATTTCATATGAGCTATGAAATCACTTTTTAAAAAGAGATATTTGTAAACTCCCAAGTCTTAGAACTTCACTAAAAAAGATGAGCAGGGGGAAAAACAATCAATGCCCAAAACTACTTTGGATTCTTCTAATAAAAAGATTACAAACTAAACATGTAGTTAATAACTGAACCATTAGCTATATGCTGTATGGGCTTGCAAAGTAGGAAATCATGCCAGGCAAAGGTTGTGTTTTTTTTATAGGATTACAACATTAGCAGACAAAGGGAATGTAATAGATGTAATGCATGTTGATTTCATTATGTCTCTCTGATCCTTACTTTTGTAATTCACACTATTTGATACGAGCACTGTCACATGAATTGAAAGTTGACAAAAGTACTGTAAGCAAATGTTAGCAAAAAACAGGAGGGCATTCAGTTTGGAGCAGGGTGACTAATGAATCAGTATTTTTTTTTGTGTTATTTTGAAGGACATCTTTATTCATTCCTGGGAAAAGAGGGTAAAACAAGCACATCAAGTTCATGACACTCATCATCTAGCAAGTAAAACAGTGAGGCCAGGGAAATAACACAAAGGGACTTGGAAATTTGGGCAGGAAATGGAGCGACATTTGTCATCCTAAAAAAGTACAAGTTAATATTTCGCTGGGAAAGTAATCTGGCACACAGATATTCAGTGTGAAGGGAAACGCCTTGACTTCAATGGAGCTACAACAATATATACCGGCTGAAAATCTGTCCCCTGGGGAGAAGTAATGCTGAAAGAGACCGCAGGCTATAACAGAAAACAAAAGAAATATGAGGCGTTGGGCTGCATAAGCAAAGGCATGTCACAGAGCAGAAAGGTGATAACCATGGTCTGCTGAAACCACACCTGAAATACTGCAACCAGTCTGGACAATACCAGAGAGATGTAAAACTCAATTCAGAAAGGAGCAATGTAAGTAATTAGGAAGTTGAAAGGATTGACTTTCTGTGTAAGGAAAGACTAAAGTAAAAGGGTTGGATAAATAATGTAAAGGACTGAGAAGGTGAATCATCTAAAGAATGTAAAATCAAAGAAAAGAGAGGAATTGCTTACTGTAGCAGAAGGGGATACATAATTAGCAGTGATGGGGCAAAGTTAAGGAAAGGCCGATCAAAAAATATTCCAGTGGATTAGGCTGAAGAACAGTCTCCCGGTGGAAGGAGAGGAAGCCTCATGATAGATGAGTGGTGGGCAAACTACAGCCTGCAGAGCTGCAGCCTCACCCGGTGTTCTGACCACCCCAAACTCCTCTGCCCTCTAACCACTATAGCGCTGCTAGCCACTGGCGCTCCAGGCAGAGAGAGAGAGAAGGAGTCCCAGGGAGGTCGTCAGGGGGTGAGAAGTGTGTGTGTGCGGGGGGTTAAATGGGGGCGGTGGCCGGGCTGCGCCTGGCTGTTTGGGGAGGCACAGCCTCCCCTAACTGGCCCTCCATACAATTTCGGACGCCCAATGTGGCCCTTAGGCCAAAAAGTTTGCCCGCCCCTGTGACAGACATTACCATTAGAGACATCACTAAAAATAAACAACATGGACTTGTGGGGAGAAGTGCAGCAGAATCCATGAAGGACTTGATGAGCTTTTACATCTTTAAACTTCCATGATCTGATGATATCATGTGGACGTCAAGAAATGCTTGTTCCTTGAGGCAGATAAAGACTGGGTGCATTGCAGAGGGAGCTCTTGCCACTTGAAGGTTTGTGTGTGATTTCACTCCCTGTTTACCTGACAGGAAACGTGTTCTTGGTAAGAGCCTACAGGAAAGGACTGAAGGTCCCCATGTAAGAGGCTTGATGCTCTATCCCCTCAAGCACAAAAGCTCTTCACTGGAGTTGAAAGAGAAATTAAAAACAGAAATTTCACAAAGGCCTAAATCTCCACCAGAACCTCCTGCTGCCTTAAAATCCTGGATGATCCCAGCATGAAGTGCACCACAATTAAAGAATGGCCACTGAAAGCAGGATAGTACTGCAGACTTGATCGAGAGTTACTTTGCTTTCCTCCTCCAAAAAAGAATAGTGCAAAGTGTGTCCATGTGGTTTGAATTACTATGGGTATTATGAAACAAAAAATGGAAGATTTCAGTAAATAGATTAGGTGGAGACCTGCATTATCAGGACCAAAGATATGGCTGTAATGGAAAGGCAGGAATTTATAAAAATCTTCATGAGGTCTCCAAAACATGCAAGTATGAAACTATCTTGAATTCAGAGTAGGAAGCAGACTTTCCAAACTGATAATAGTAGCCATATTAGAAACCGCAAATGAGTTGAAATGCTACTAATGGTAAGCTACTAATTGCTTCATTCTGGACACAAACAGCACATTCAAGAGGAAGGTCCATCCCATTTCATCACTACGTTTTTGATGTTACAGAAGGAAGTCAGGGCTCTTTCACTAAACCAGGTACATGATCCCCAATTTTTTTTAAAAAAATCTTACCGTTATTTTCTATAACAGTTTCAAGAAGATTAGATGGCACAAAATATTTTTGAGATTATATATCACCTCAGAATCAAGTACTTTATTGAGTCCTCATCTATAATGAGAGAAGACCTTAAGGAAGAGATCTCTTGATATGATGATATAGAAGAAGCTGATGTTCCTAAGACTTCATTTGGACCATTATCTGATTTTAATATTATTTTAAACTATAATAGACTATTTGAGGGTTGTCTGACTCTAAGTGTGACTGACTTGTGCATTAGGATTGCTTTCTTTACTACTTTAACAACAGAAGAGCAATGGGCAAGACTGGCAACCATTAATGCAATTTCTTTCCACCCTTGAGAAGTATGAGGGTGGAGTTTCTCCCGCACAGAGAGTGAACAAAAATGTCCAATTCTGGATAATGCTATACATTTTGTATATAGAAATTCTGGTCAAAATGAACTCACTTTGTAAGCTTTCTACTGTATTTTGCTTTCATAAATGTAAATTGAGAACACATCTTAATCTTAGAGGTAAACATGAACATTATTGACACCTAACATGAGCATCTTTCTTCCCTTTATAAAGCGCACAAAATACAATAGATAACTGATAGCTTGAAAACTTGTCTTTCTCACCAACAGAAGTTGGCCCAATAAAAGATATTACCTCACCCACCTTGTCTTGCTAACAGATAACTGACTCATTTAAAAGTTTAGGCAGTTAATAATTCACATTAACATCTTGTGCTTATATAGTCTTTTTATCCAAAAGGACCAGGTCTCAAGGAGTTTTAACAGCCAGAGATCATCACTGAAATGCAGCCACTTATAGGGCAGAACACAGAACTTACTCAGCAAAAGTAAAGCTATGGAATAGTTTTTTAGGAAGAGACATGAATAGCTACTCCATTCCAAGAACACAGAAATGGCCCATACCTTGTTAATTTTATTATATCACAGAATGTCAATGAAAAAACCCATCCAAATTCCCAATTTGGTTAGGACTGCACTGGAATCTTAGTTAATATGGTTCACAGTGTGATTACAATTATATAATGCTTAAGGACCTTGTGATGTGACTTGGCCAGAATTTCTCAGAGCATCCAAGTATTTGACAAGGCAAAATAGATAATTTATCGGTGCAGCAGTAGGCAAGACTGGACTCAAACGATTACATACATATTTTGTATGCAACATTGGACTTCTCAAATTAAAGTGTTACTAACTGGGATGTATATTCCAATGGTAACTGAATAGTTATTTTTAAATCCTACTCAGATAGCAATTTCTTGCTATTACTTTATTTGAGTGCAAATTTCTAAGAACTTGACAACAGAAGAATCTCTAGTGCTCCAATATAGAGGATTTTCTATAGAATCCTAACAATGGAATTGATTTTAAAAAGTTTGAATTGTTGCGCATTATATTTCCTATAGGTTTTTTTTCTCTCTGAAAAATCTTAAATGGAAGGGAAAATATAGAATGTGTGTTTGGATTTTCAGCACAATCTACCTGCATCACTTGTCAATACCATTTTTTACAATACAGTCATTCCTATCCCAAATTCCCAATTCACATTTTATACAAAGATCATGAGGTAGGAGGTAACTAGTACTCTATGTGTCAAGATAGCTAATTTTACATAATTTCACTGTTAACCTAAGATTTTAATGACACCAATAAGAGAGGAAAAAACACTGGTTTGCCCTGACATTATATACTGTTAAAAACATATTACATACTTTTGCCCATACTTCTGGCCTCTGCTACCTTTAAAATCCTTGTAAAATACCTGTGAATATTTTCATCACAAGAGTACTGCAATTATTCAAATACTTGATAAGAATTGAAATGAAATTTTGCATTTCACTGGTAAAAATTATTACTGTATATTGTGATGACACATTATTTAAAACCACCAATCCCCCTGCTGAAATTATGACAACTGAGCAGACAAGATAGAAAAGTGAAGGACAGACACTGCTTTTGAAGTGTTTGCTTTTGGGTTTATATTTTCTACTCCTTAATTTGAAAAGAATAATTAATTACCCTTCCATTTAGAATATGGATACCTTTTGAAAAGAACATTAGTCCTGGCCTGAAAACCAGCGTTTACCACACTCACAATATTATGGTGTATGATGCATCTACAGTACAAATTGGCTAATCACAGATGGCATGTTAAAAAAAAAATCACAGGACTTGCACCAACTATACATTCTAAATTGTTCTCAATTTTTGACAGGATAAACATGGTGATGGAGAAAGGAGATTTAAGGCACAGTTTATTTAGTTGATTTGAGAATCTGATGGAGGAGGTGAGGGACAGAGAAGAAAGGGAGTGATACACATCTACCTGCTAAAGTTCTATATTGAACTCCCCCTGAAGAACTCCATCAAAGGGAAGACTGAACAATTCCCATTGTGGAAAGTTCTCCAATTTTACTTAGCCTCTTGAGCAAACCCAAAACACATTTTAGATTTATCTTATGCTTTAATTATACTACATAAACTGCCATAGATATTGCTTATTCATTAACCATTTGAGAATTAGTATATTTAGGACTCAGCCCTGTAGAGTGCTGAGCAGCTCCTGCATCTTGACTCCGATTACAGGAATATAGAAGTAGGCATCCAGCATCCTTGCAGCATAGGAGCCTTGAAATCAGAAGGTTATCTTTTAAGTAAGCTTGGTAAACCTTAGACCTGTGGTTATCTTTGGAATTACACTAATGCAATTGAGTTGAAACTAAGCTAGCTCAAAATGGATCCCAAATTAGGATTATTTGACACCGACGACATGCACAAACCAAACACATGCAGAACTCCTTAACTTCACACACATTTTCATGTTATTTACAGGTTTGAATTTATAAAAAGAAACAACATTATTAAGAGGTACATTAGGGGGTAATTTAACTGCCTGTAGAATGGCACATACATAATTTGTACACCCATCTAGTCTTTCTATTAAAGCCAACTCTTTAGCTATTTCAGGTAACAGGGCAGAGTAGGGAGAGGTAGAAGTGAAGGGTGAACAACAGTATTTAGAGCAGTATGACAGGGCAGTATGTACCTTTCTAACAGAGAGAGATTTAGCGGGACTAAAGGCCTGCTCTGTGAGATCGAGCCCTTCAATAGTTTCCGTACAGTCTGAGAGGGGAGCATCCTGCAACAGTAAATTGAGTGAACAGAGCAAACCAAGGCCAGGCTTTAACACATCAACCATGAGCATTATGTGACACTAGTTATAAACATGCAGAAAAACAGTAAGTGGTAGATAAAATAGCAATGATAATGAACTGACATGCACACAAATATCACACCCAGACTGAAAAATGCTATGTTCATGATATGACTAGTCATACTTCATAAAGTGCATAAGAAAATACTTATCTACTGCCAATTATATCACTCACATTTACTGAGATGCAAATTTTTAAGTCACTAGAGTGTGCACTTTGCTGAGTAACTATATAGATAGCACTTTAAACTCTTATTTTGAACAATAATTCAAAAAAGTCTATTTACTCAAAGTGCACCAAACACAGTATTTTTAGCTTAATGATTTTATTGTTGATGCACAATGATACCAATAGTTTCCTTTTATTTTTCATTGAGCTCCAAATAAATTACTGTCAAGTTATCAGAATATATTCAATACACACTATTACATAAAATTATATTGAAGTACGTTAGCTTGAAATATATCCAAATTGTCACAAAGCCTGACTAGTTTTGAGCAGAATTCTAACCCATATAAATAGCCGTTTTAAATTTTCATGCATTACATTAAGCAATAAATCAAGGAGCATCTCTCACAGACATGCTTCAGCTGCACTACTAAAGCCTCTTACATTTCTGACCCTGAGCACTCTCACAAAGACAATGGTGTGTTATCTCTAACACTTACCTTATACATAGTTACTCTCTGCCAATTAAAGAATAATGTTATAGTGACATATTAGGTGAAAGTAGAGGACATCAGACATTAACTTAAAGATTATGTTTTAGGACACTCTGTGTTCTCACCTGTACAAGACTCCTGTCCACTACTACCCCACAAAGAACCTGTGACTGAGGACCAGCAGTTTTAATATCCTGTAAGTTTTGCTCCCGGATCTGTGAAGAAAACAGCAGGATAAATATATGTGAACACTAGACTAATCCATTTTATCCACTCAGTGGGGGAGGGAAGGGAGAAACAAAACAAAACCCTTTTTTGACTAGGTTTTAGGGACAGGTCCTGAGTTGGCAAAAATTATCATAGCTCCATGGATGTCAATGGAGCTGTGACAATTTACACTAGCTGGAAATGTACCTCCAGGACTCTATTGATATGGATTATTTCTTACATGCCAATCAGTTTGGGTACCTAGGTACCATAGCATGTATTTGCCTTCCTTTTACATGGTAAAAGTACACTGATAGAAATGTAGGGCGGAAGGGACCTTGAGAGCTCATCTTGTCCAGCTGAAGCAGAACCAAGTCAACTTCGACCATTCCCTGACTGGTGTTTGTCTAACCTGTTCCTAAACACCTCCAGTGACAGGGAATGCACAACCTCACTTGGAAGCCTGTGCCAGGGCTTAACTAACCTTTGTAGCTAGAAAGTATGCGTGCACTCACACTTTAATAAAAATAAACTATGTAACATAAATCTCCCTTGCTGCAGATTAAGCCCATTACATCTCATCTTATATTCAGTGCACATGGAGGACAACTGATCACTATCCTCTTTATAACAGCCAGTAACACACTGGAAGACAATTATCAGGTCCATCCTCAATCTTCTTTTCTCAAGACTAAACCTTTCATCGTATGTCAGGTTTTCTAAATCTTTCATCATTTTTGTTGCTTTCCTCTGCACTCTCTCCAATTTATCCACATCTCTCCTAAAGTGTGGTGCCCAGAAGTGGACACACTATTCTGGCTGAGGTCTCACCGAGGCTGAGTAGACTGGGATGATTACCTTCTGTGTCTTATATACAACATTCCTGTTAATATTAATACCCCAGATTGATATTAGCCTTTTTCGCAACTGCATCACATTGACTCATTTAATTTCTGATCTACTATCGTCCCCAGATCCTTTTCCGATGTACTAATACCTAGCCAGTTATTTCCCATTTGTAGTTATGAATTTCACTTTTACTCCCAGATGCAGTAGTTTACACTTGTCTTCACTGAATTTCATCTTGTTGATTTCAGACCAGTTCTAAAATTTGTCAAGGATGTTTTGAATTCTGATCCTGTCTTCCAAAGTGCTTGCTACCAGTCCCAGTTAAGTGTTCTCTACAAAGTCTGTAAGCACACTCTTCACTCCACTTTTCAAGTCATTAATGGAAATATTGACTAGAACTAGACTCAGAACATATATGTGCTGGATCCCACTAGAGATGTTTTCCTCATCCTTGTCTGACAGCAAACCATTGATAACTACTCTTTCGTCTTTCAAGCACTTTTGTACTTACCTGCTCATAATTTAATCTAGACCCCATTTCTCAAATTTTCTTAGAGAATGTTGTGGGATTACGTCAAAAGTATTACTAAAATTAAGATACATCACAGCTATAGCTTTCCCTCATCCACTAGGCTAATAACCCTGTCAAAGAAGGAAATTAGATTGGTTTGGCATGATTTGTTCTCGAGAAGTCTATGTGGCTATTCATTACAACACTACTATCCTCTAGATACTTATAAATTGATTATTTAATAACAATATTCTTTACCACCTCAATTTACCATCCAAACTTTGACAGTTGTGGCTATACTTTCTAAGTGGATGCTAATAAATACATTTGTTTGAGAATGCAAAATCCCTCATTTGTATGTGCACAAAAGGATATTTTTGAATGCAAAAATCAGTTAACTGCATAAAAAAGTATCCATCTGTGTATCTAAATACAAATGCTCTCTTTTATGTCTTCAATGTTCGCAAGCTCTTTCCTCACTACAGAATGTGGGAATAGAAATAAAGTAATTCCTGAACTTGGATATCTTGTGAAGGCAATGAAACCATAATAGTGGACCCAGCATGCAGCATTTCTAAAGTAGTTTGGAGTGCTGTTTCTAAAGCTGCAGAAGAGGATGCATTTAGTGGAACTCACTTGTGACTGCACGGATGGCAAAGGGATATTCATCTTAAAGGGATATTCATCTTAAAGTTGTAAACAAAAGAAACTACCCATCTTACTATCAACACGCAAGATTATTAAAACTGAAAAAATTAAAAATCCTATTTCCACGACTCTATTTAAACTATTGGTTTACTCGCTGCATTTATCTTGACTAGGGCAATGAAAGCTCATAAAATCAGTTTTATTTCTGTTTTTGGTTGGTTTCACTTTCAGGTTTTTAGCAATACAGTGGATATGTTTATTTAACAGCTGTTTTCACTTCATTTCTTACTGTGGAGACATTTCTATTGATCTTAGGTTTTATACAAGTTTTTTTTAGAAAAAAATAAATTTAGACTAAGTTTAAGTTGACAGTTTCCTTGTGACAGTTTTTGCAAAAAGGTAAGAATAAGTCTTATTCAACATGCAACTGACAATAGAAAGGGTAAGTTTATTAGCAATTTTATTTCTCCAAATATATTTTATAGTGGAAAGCGGGAAGTTAGAATATAATTTGTTTTGGCACTGCACATCTAGTTACTTAAACCTCGTGTTGACAATTCTTTGTATTATTTAGTAGAACTGGGACCTTCACAGAGCAGATACGTCAAAAGAGTCTGGGGTATTTGGAACTCCTTAAATAAAGTTTGTCTATGCCAGACGTAGGCAAACTACAGCCCGCAGGCCACATGTGGCCCGCCGGCCATTTTCATCCGGCCCGCGAGCTTGGGCCGGGCTCGGCAAGCCGCGTGGCCCCGCACTCCCCGCCGGGGGTCCGGGCCGAGCGCGGCAAGCCGTGCGGCCCCACACTCCCGGCTGGGGGGCTGGGCCCAGCATCACAAGCCCCGCGGCCTCGCGCTCCGGGCCCGGCCAGGCGTGAAAAGCCGTGCACTCGGGGCCAGGCCCAGCATGAAAAGCCCCATGGCCCCGTGCTCCAAGCTGGGCCGAACACGTCTTGCCGCGGGGCCCCACGCTTTCGGCCTGGGATTCTGGGTCAAATTGCTTCAAGCTTTGGGGCCCTGCGCTCCCAGCCAAGGGTGCCAGGCGCAGCACGGCAAACATGCGGCCAAGCGGAGTGCTGCGAGCCACGGGCCCTGCGCCCGGCTGAGCAGGTAAGCCAGTTGTGTGGTGGGGGCGGGGGTGCTGGTTAGGGTGTGTGGGGGTCTCGGGAGGGGGCAGTCAGGGAACAGACAGCGGGGGGTTAGATAGGGGGTGGAATTTTGGGGGGCAATTAGAGTGGGTGGGTCTCCGGGGGGGGGTGGCGATCAGGAGACAAGGAAGTGGGGGTTGGATGGGTTGGGATTCTGAGGGAGGTAGTCAGGGGGCGGGAAGTGGGTGGGAGTCAGACAGGGGGAGGGGCCTTCCCTACCCGGCCCTCTGCACAATTTTGAAGCCCCGAGTGGCCCTCGGGCCAAAAAGTTTGCCCACCCCGGTCTATGCGATCTAGTCTACCTCTGACCTTTACCTCTGTCTGAAACACTGCCTGAAACACTGCTCCCAAAACCAAGCTTTCTATAAATTCTTTGTTTTGCACAAAACCAACAAATCTACCATCTACATTGCTACACAAAAATGTTTATTATTATTCTTAGACTACAACTTTTTGATGACTGTATTGCTGCCAAATACCAAACTCAATAAAACCCTCCCACAGCTCCCACAGGAAGAGCAGATTATAAAAACTAGAAATGCAAGTACGTGAAGGACTCTACATAATAAATTCAACTATCATTTAACAAGCCCAGAGCTTTCAAAAGAACACACGTTCAAACAGAAAATAAAGTACCACTAGCATGCGTAACTCAACATATTGAATATCAACATCTGCCTACTTGAACTTGTCACTTGTGTAGATTTCAGTTTCAAGATCTATGCCTTTTGGATTGGTTAAATTGAACTGGACTTTTCATAGTAAACAGTGACCTTTCCACAACACTGCTGGGAAAAAGATGATAACTCCATCCTTAATCTTAAACAGACTCTCATTTAGCACTAAACAGTGTTCCTGCTAATAACCTTTTACAAGATTTTACCTGCACAAACTCCCCTTTTTCCAGTAGTGGCATCAACAGCACCACCAGCAGCAATCAGAGGCACGTTAGCCCTTTACTAATTTTAGCTAACAGGCTGCCAACATAGGTTTATATTTTTGCAAGAATGGAAGCTAAATAGGATGATGCAATCCCTTCCTCATAGAAGATCAGTGGTAACATTTAAAGCTAATTTCACACTGCGACCAGAATTCAAACCATTAGACCACTTTAAAATGGTTAATATCTGGCTCAACAGATCTGAGAAGTGGGGGAGAGGCACACCTTGCCTAATCACAGCCCAATTATAAAGCGATGTCCAAAGACTGGTGGATCCATATTTCTGTGCTTTAATTTTAAATTGACAAAGGTTTGGAAATATTTTGCAAATAATTTTAATTATGAGCAGAAGCTATTCCAGAATACATATTTAACTAATCCCACCCCAAAAATATGAATAAATAAAAAGACCCCAAAACAAAAAAAAATCACAGCACTACCATGATGATTGATCATTTCCCCTACTCTTTTTCTGTCTTGTCTATTTAAATTGGGAACTCTTCAGGGCATGGACTGTACACTGCTTAGCTCAAGTTCTTGGTTGGCCTCCAGGCCTTATCACAACTAACAAAGAGCAACATCATGTATGTGACTCAGTTCTGGACTCTGCCTCCTGAAAAAGAGTCTATCTGGAACTTCATAACTTAATAGCAGACATAGAAACTGGCCAAGCAGTAATAAGTAAGGCTCCGTGACTTCTGCAGCGGCTGGTGTTCCTGGCCTGGGGGCTGCCTGAGCAGATCTGGGAAGTGGGGGAGAACAAGGGTTGGGGATGCGGGGCAGTGCTCACCTGGGCAGGAAGATTCCCTGGAAGGGCGACAGCAACTCCCCATCCCTCAACTCCTAGCTCCATGTGCTGCTGCCACTGCACTCAGGCACCCGTCCCGACATCTCCCACTGGACACGGTTCCCAGCCAATGGGAGCTGCAGAACCAGGGCCTGGGGTGGGGCAGGGCAGAGCAGAGGCAGCACATGGAGCTAGGATTGCCACTTCCCAGGTGCCAGGTAGGGTGCCTACCCTAGCACCCCACCTGCCCCCGAGCACTCGCAGTGCCCCCACAGGCCACAATCTCACACACCCCGAATATCCATGGCACCCCCTGCGAAGCACCTGCAGTGTCCCCAAGGCTGCCCTCCGGATCCCCCAACCCCCAAGCTTTAGTCATGGTATAAATAAAAGTAGTATATAGTTAAAGTCAAAGTCAAAGACAGATCACCAGCCGTGAATTTTTGTTTACTGTCCATGACTTGTTCATCATTTTCACTAATAACATCCTTGACTAAAATGTAGCCTTAGTAATAAGTGATCTCATGGGATAGAAACAATACCCTAGACGCCTCTCTAAGCTGTTGTTGACAAATGCAATCATCATAGCTGAAAAGCAACACTGGGGTTAAAATAACTGGGTCTGGCTATATTGTTGAAATCTGTATACTTAAATCTTATTAAATACATAAAGCAGTCCTGATGAAGAGAAGATAATAAGGAGATAATGGAAGTTTTTAGGATGGGTGATAAAAGTCTATATTATAATCACAGAAATGTAAGGCTTGAAGGGAGACCAAGAAGTCATCAAGTACAGCCCCTGAGCTATGGTAAACTTAGACCATTCTTGACAGGTGTTTGTCCAGCTTGTTTTTAAACATCTTCAATGGTGGAGATTCCACAACCTGTCTTCAAAGTCTATTCCAGAATTTGACTACCCTTATGGATAGAAGATTTTCCCAACAAATTTCCCCAGCTGCAGATTAAGTCCATTATTTCTTATCCTTCCTTCAGTGGACTTAGAGAATAGCTGATCACAGTCTTCTTTACAGCATCCTTTAACATATTTGAAGACTTATCAGGTTTCCTCTCAGTCTTCTTTTCTCATGAGTAAATGTAGAATCGTAGAATTGTAGGACAGGAAGAGACCTCGGGAGGTCATCTAATCCAGTACTCTGCACTCATGGAATGAGTGAGTATTATCTAGACCGTGCCTGATGGGCATATGTCTTACCTGCTCTTAAAAATCTCCAATAATAGAGATTCCACAAATTCTAATCTTGTCCTCAAAAAAGCTTGCAATCCCTCCTAGCTTGCTGACATCTTCAAATGTTATAAGCAGGTTCTCCACTCTATTATCCAAGTGATTAATGAAAATACTGAATATCATCAGACCCAGCACTGATCCCTGTCGGACCCACTACATACATCCTCCTAGTTTGACAGTGAACCATTGATAACTACTTTTTGACTATATTCTTTCAACCAGTTTTGAAGCTACCTTATTAATATTAATTCCATCTAGACCACATTTCCATAGTTTCCCTAGGAGAATGGTCTGTGGGACTGTGTCAAAAGTCTTATGAAAATCAAGATATATCACATCTATTGCTTCCCCCCATACAGTAGGCCAGTAACTCTGTCAAAGAAAGAAATTAGATTAGTGTGGCATGATTTGTGCTTGACATATCAATGCTGGTTATTCCTTATAACCCTATTCTAACTCCAGGTGCTTACATACTGATTCTTTAACAATTTGTTCCATTATCTATCCAGGTATTGAAGTTAGGCTGATTAGTTTATAATTCCCCATGGCCTCTTTTTTTCCCTTTTTAAAGATAGGTACTATGTTTGCTCTTCTCCAGTCCTCTGGGAAACCACCCATCCTCCAGGAGTTCTAAAAGATAATCGCTAAGATTGCTTCAGCTAGTTCCAAAAGTAACCTGGGATGAATTTCATCAGGTCCTATCAACTTGAACACATCTAACTTATCTAAATATTCTTTAACCTTTTCCTATTTTGGCTTGTGTTCCTCCCTCTCTTGTTCTTAAAATTAACTGTTCTGAGCATCTAGTCACCATAAACTCTTTTAGAGAAGACTGAAGCAAACAGACATTAAACACCTCATTTTTCTTGATCTCATAAATTATTAGCTCTCCTTCCCTGCTGAGTAAGAGACACACATTTTATTTCATCTTCCTCTTGCTCCTTGTGTATTTAAAGAACCTCTTCTTAATTGCCTTTTATGTCCGTTTCTAGTTGTACCTCATTTTGTTCCTTAGCTTTTCTGATATTGTTCCTACATGCTTGTGCCATACTTTTGTATCCCCCATCAATTTGTCCATGTTTCCATTTTGTATAGGGTTCCTTTTTGGATTTTCAGGTCATGAAGGAGTTCCTGGTGAAGCCATATTGGATTCTTATTATCCTTCCTCTCTTTCCTTCACATTGGAACAGTTTGCAATTGCGCATTTAATACTGTCTCCTTAAGGAACTTCCAGCTCTCCTGAACTCCTTTTCCTATAAGATTTTCTTCTCATGGGACCTTACCTATCATTTATCTGAATCTGTTAAAGTCTCTCTCTCTCTTTTTTTTTTTTTTTTAAAGTCCCAGGCCTTATTCTGCTGCTCTTACTCCTTCCTTTCTTTAGAACTATGAAAGCTATCATTTAAAGATCACTTTCACCCAAACTGCATCCACCTTCATATTCATAGCCAACTGTCCCCTGTTGGTAGAATCAAGTCCAAAATGTTTATCTCCTTGGTTAATTCCTTTCTGGAACAAAAACATGTTCCCCAATGCATTTCAAGAACTTGCCGGAAATTTTATCTTTTCTCTACATTACTCTTCCAACAGATGTCAGGGCAGTTACATTCCCCCATTAGTACAAGGTTTTGTATTTTAGATATTTCTGTTATTTGTTCTAGAAATGCCTCATTCACTTCCTCTTCCTGATCTGATGGTGTATGGCAGACCCCTACCAGAATGTCACCCCTATTTTTAACCCCTTTTATCTTAACCAAGACGCTTTTAGCTGATCTGCCTCCCACCTCCTCTTGGACCGCAGAACAAGCTTATATATTCTTGATGTATAATGAAAAGCCTCCTCCCTTTTTACTCTGCCTGTCCTCCCTGAACAAGCTTTACCCCTTTATACCAATATTCAAGTCATGGAACGTATCATACCAAGTTCCTGTGATGCCAATAAAGTCATAATTTAGGTTATGTATTAATATTTCCTGTTCATTCCCCATACTACTTATATTTGAGTACACACATCTAAGATGGTGGGCCGATTCCCCCCACTAATTTCTCTCTTGTAATTTTCCATGTCCTCCCATGCCCCCAAATCTAGCCCTCTGGTATGGTCACCTTTTTTTTATATACTTACTGGTGAGCTTTTATTACATGCCCCCTTTGAACCTACTTTAAAGCCCTCCTTAGTTCAAACGGAGCAGGTGACAAAAGACTACTGAGCTCAGTTACATATAACTATATATATAAGAATATATAACTATATATATAAGAATATATAGCGACTGTTTCTACCTCTAGGTATCATCAGGAGGACAATGCAGAAACCACGCTTTTGATTTCTGCAAGATCTCATCAGAACAAACTTATTAGCTGTTTACAATTATGCAATTCAAACAAAAGTGACAGCAAATTAAATTATTTAACAGCAGTTACAAACCTTGTTCCTCATTTCTTGGACCTCCTTTGGGTTAGTGTTCAATGGGACAAACAGGTTAGGGACAGTAGAGGTGGCAGTTCTATGTCCATCCTCTTTAGTCCACTGCAATGCCAAGAACAGTTCAATAGTCAGAATTGCTGTAATGGTAAGTAACATTAAAAGCAGCAAATTTATTTAACAATTGATCATGCGTTATATATAAATGCAGAAAACTGAATCAATGGTTACATTCTATTCATTTAAAAGAGCACTTAACTTATACACTTCTTCAGTGGTAAAAGAATCATAAAAGGAATTAAAATAAATGTCTACAGAGACACTATCAACTAGAATATCATTTCCATCCCCAAGCCTTTGCACTTATTGTTATAAGTAACACCAGAGATTTCTGAAACTCAAGTAAGTCTATTAGCCATTCATTTTTCTGTGCATTTGACAGCACCACTTAGACAGACATGTTCAACGTTCTCCCTGCATACTTTGTTTCTCACTTGCTGAAGAGACCTTTAGCAATAAAGGAGACAAAAATCCCTTAACATTTATTTTTAAAGGAAAAATTGAAGAAAAAAGCATTTCAAGATATACTATTTAAAGTGTTTTGCCTCATTTCTTTTTAAATTAGGTAATTTTTTATAAAATTGAGTTGACAGTGTCCCGTTAATCACAGAAAAAAATATCGACCCAGATAAAGTTAAGATAAAATTATGATAAGTGTTTTTAAATCCCAGTATGGTCATATTCATCTTCACATTGTCTCTTTGAAAATATTAAAATGAGAGCGGAATCATTGATTCAATCCTCTGATACTCAACAAACATCAAAGCAAACTGAAAGTATAAGATGACAGGAGTGTGAAAAGCAATGTGATGTCATTAACCAGGTTTAGTGAATGATTTTGTACTGTGAGGCAGGAGTGGGCATCACCAAAGTTTTGCATTAAAACAAACTACTACATTAGAATATATTGTGTTTTCAGAATGATTTCTGTACAGCTAAATAGCTGTATCAAAACAGCAGCCTAGGGGAACAGTTTGGTGATGTCAAATATTTTATATAACTTGTATAGCTCAAAAGGTTACAAAAATATCCCAAACACAAACTTAAAGCGCTTCATGGGCTCTTCACAGAAGGTTGTTTTACATGGTCATTGCACCTAGTATGGTGATGGGGTTTCTGTGCCAGAACACTAAGCTTTTTCTCTTTACCTCTGATTCATCAAATGCAGTATCTTAATAATTCTCAATTGTTATTCCATAGAAAATGCACTGAACATTTAAAACAAAACTGTTTTACAGAGCAAATGCTATGCACTTTTCTGAATAATTTCAAGAGACAAGAAGATAGCCAGAAATTGTAAAACTTTAAAAAGCAAACAGAATTTAAAAATGTTTTGCACTGTAAAGGAAAAATGGAATGAACATGGAGCTGTGGAATACTCACTGATGATTATCTTCTCAGATAAAAATTAATCCAGCTTTTTATTAAAGACAATTTTAGTCAAAACATTAAAATATGAAAACAACCTCAGTACAGCAAACTGTTTTCTTTTTAAATTAAGAACAAGCATTAAAAAATTAAGTACACAAACCTGGGACATTGTAAGAATTTTATATTGCTCCAGCACAATAGCTAAACAATATTATTTTCTGAGTCAGGATTTTACTTCAAACGTCTACTGATTAATTCAGATATTAAATAATTTGATTATGTTCTATGTGAACCAAGATTACAAAATTAAGTGTACTGCTCTAACTGTGTACATGTGTGGAATTTGTTTTTATGGCAGTACTACTAAATATAGAACTGAAAGTAGCAAGTGTTTACTGACTAGTTATTTCTTTAAACAAACAAAAATCAAACAACAAAAAGCCGTCACACACACACAGAACCTCTTCTCTGTTTTCTTCAGGGCTTTTTAGATGACACACTATACTCTTGCTTAAGAGTACATACATTGCCTGATTAATAAGTCTGTAAGAGAAAAATACCAACCAAAATATAGAGAATTTTGACTTTATATTCAGAAAAAAAAAGTTTGGTAAAGGAAAGCCAGGTGTGAAGAGGAATAGAGAAAAAATGTATTTTTCTTATCAATAATAAAACAAGTTCAAAGGTAACCTTGTTTTGTTATTGATAAGAAAAAAATACATTTTTAAATGCAGATAGGAATTTTCACGTGTAAGCTTTTGTAACGGTTGACTTAACAGACCTGAACTTTTGTATACACTGTATACATTTGTATAACTTTTGACTTAATAGAGCTGACCACCTCTACTATAAATTGTGTACATTTTTAAATGGAGGCTCCACGTATGCTAGATAAAATATTAGACATACATTTACAGACTAACAACTACTGATGCCCGTTTGAAAGTGTTTGAAGACTTCTGCTTGGTTAGCATATCTTTCAGATTTTAACTTTAAGCAGCATTGATAACAAACGAAAGCACCAGTTGCAGAATCTATCGCTTAGTGCCTGCTGATGGCCTGAGCTGCACTTTAGTCATGCCGCACCCAGCTGGTACTGAAGGAAAGACTTTTCACTTATGGCCATCTACTTACATGCAACAGTTCATGCAAAAGGCAGCTGGTTGTGAACACTTAGAGGCTTTGGGATAGACAGAAGCACAGCAAACAGCATAGAGAAGAAAAAGCTGAAACTAACTATTAAGGTGGGAAAAACTGCTTAAGAAGAAAGATGAAAATATTTTGATACAAATTCTGCCCTCAGATACATAGTATAACCCCCCTGATTTCTACACGGAGTTGTGTTCATGTATTAAAAGGTAGAATTTGGTCCTTTAAAGCTTGTTATAACTAATTTACTAAATTACTAGACAAATAATAGTTGTGATTTTTTTGTTTTGATTGGAAACATTTTCATCCACACAAAAATATATCTAAGTATTTGAATGCAAAAGGTATTCAATCAAATCCAATGATCTAATCTGTTTCACTTTAACACCACAAAACAAAAAAAGCAAGAAAGCAGATGTTGTAAGTCTTAAGCAGTTTCTAGTACAAAGCATTAATGATGAGTACAGTTTTTACAAATCATTTTTTAAAGAAAACAAGATTAATAAAATGGTTAGTAAGGCATGTGTAGTTTTATCTAAGAAAAAAAAAGAAAAAGAAAAGAATTAGGAAAGGTATTTCTTCCCAAAGACTCTAAGTGCCAGCCACCCCAAGTTGCTCTACATCATCTAACTATGAACAGTAAGGTAGGCACAGACCAAGCAGTTGGTAATACAGCTTGGCACGCAGACACCGGACGAGAGAGACTGCAGCAAGGGTTTCACGTGATCGTGTGTAATGTTCGTCCACACCTTAGTCTTCGACTTGGGACTGCTGCCATTCTGCCCTTCTTCAGAAGCATCATCCCCTCGGCCAGAGTTCAGCCACCTTGTCTTCTCTCGCTGTTGTTTCTGAAAACTGTGTCTGAGAGGGGAGCAAGTGCCTGAGTCACCATCACTAGCAAAGGAGTAACCTGTGACACTAGCAGGAATCTCAACATCACTGTATTTTTTAGATCTCTCTCTCAGAGCAGGGCATCGATAGGGGTAGCCAGTTCTGTAACCCTAAAGAAACATCAGAGCAAAAGAATCAATCCTTCATATCTCAAGACTTGACATCTCATCACTAATCTTTCAACTGTTCAGTTACCATCACCTATTACGAAAACAGATCTGGCATATGCGGGCATAAATGGGGCAAATTCTGCCATTGGATACTCAGACCTTCAGATCTTACATGGTGATTGGAGTCGTAAGTGTCTTCAACTTTCCCAAAAAATAACTACGGCCCCCACAATGAAGTCAATGAGATTTACAAATTTATATCAAATTGAAGAATTCTGGCTTAAATCCAATGAAAAAAACTTTAATATAACAGTCTAGATCCTAGCACCAGCCCGGGGTAGAAGCTGTTGGGTTCATTAAGGAATTCATACAGAGAAATACTGTGTCTGTCACTCCCATTTCACAGCACCCAAACAGCACACTGCACTTTTCACAACAGCAGTGTGTTAATCCCAATGTCCTGACAGTACTCCATTTGGGGTAATTATGTTCTACTAACTAAAATCTTCATTGTAATTTCAGCTGGCAAAAAGACATTCTCCAGTGTCATGTCTAAAAAACAGTGTAGTGTTGCTGACAAGAGGCTTGCCAAGATAAACACAGAGATGGCTACATTTTGACAGTGAGGGAGCGAAAATTTGGGATCCTTTCAGGATGAAAGGCTCTATTCAAATATAACTTATGCTATTAATCAAGTGGAGAGTTCTTTGCTAATGTGTGTTTCACTGATTCAATTTATTTACAACAAATAAACATACTTAGCAGGACAACTAAACAAAACATATACTAGTGCTGCTATAATGGGTGCAGTCACAAATACTGTACATGCTAAGTCTTCTTTAGAATATATTTTCCTACTAAAATATAGTTTAGATCTTTCACAATGAGTGATAATTGGTTCTAGTGTTTATAGCAACATTTAACCAGTGACAAGCACTCACACTGTGATATGTGCTATTTTAGTAGGGCTAACTCCTCAGTTCTGGTCTCTGTTTTTGATTATTCTCCCTAAGAGGCCTACACTTCAGAAACCCATCTTCTTTCCTAGAATGAAACATACTTGGTGTTCTCTGGTATGTCTGATGCGATTCTCAAGTGAAACTTCAGAAGTGTCAGGCTTAAATCAAAGTTGCACAAGCAAAATCTCCAAGTTTTCTTAGTATCTTATTCTGTCTATTAATTTATATTTTTACCCTATTTCACTGTTATCTAGCACTCAGACTGATGAACGTAATGGTGTTTTCAGCAAGACATCGAAAACAAGGGAGTGGGATAAAAAAATAATTGAAGATAGAGGATGGGGTGGGGAGTGGGAAACCTTTCACCTGCAGTGTCAAAACTTATCATTTAGCTCATAGTAATGAAATAGTAATTCTGAAAGCTAGCAGGCTACAAAATACAATGGTAGGTCATTTTTACTGTTTACATAATTATGTTTTTAAAAAGATTGTGTGAGTACAGAGGGTAGGAATGCTACAACCTTTTCTGCCTACTCTCTTTTTTCTTCCTCACACTTGCACTCCACCTCACTGCATGGCTTCTCTTTGGTTTACTCTTACTTTCTCTGAATTAGTCTTTCCTTTCATCATCTCATCTTTTTTCCCCTTCTTTCTCTTTTGTTCTGAGTTTGGTTTCTTCTTGGTAAAATAGCACTTCACACACTGAAAGGAAACTTACTGTTTGTTACTTGTTTATTAGTTTCTCTCAAAATTTTCCACATACAAAGCCTTCTGAATTTGATACAGAGGGGAAAAATGTAATTATAGTCCATTTCATATGGCAATAAATTCTTTATAAGTGAAGTATGTTGCGGAGAGAATTTGACTATAATTGAGTAATCTTTGGTCAATTTCCTCTGAGGTAGTTCCATGTGTAAAGCACTATTACCCTGCAATGACACCTGGGCTGCTATCCCATTTTCCACCAACCAAAGTGTATCCAGACTGGAGGTAGATAACAGATATAGGAAAGTGGTGCTGGAGATTACCTATGGTTGACTACATGGCTGGGGACTCATTATACATATTTAATATTGTGGGGGGAAGGGAGAATAGCCATATTAACAGAATAAAATTATGGTAACAATGGTTAAGAGTGAGGATTGTATCAGTACATTTGTATATGACTACTTCCTGAGATAGGTTGCTCTTGCAAGCCAGAGCCCAGCTAAATTCAGATACAGAATGTTCCAAAACTGCCCTTTGTCTCTTTAAACTTTTCTGGTGAGTGTAGCTGAGAAGAGATGAAGTAATAAGAACGTACATAAGAATGACCATACTGGGTCAGACCAAAGGTCCATCAAGCCCACTATCCTGTCCTCTGACAGTGGCCAATTGCAGGTGCCCCAAAGGGAATGAATAGACAAGTTATCAACAAGTGATCCATGCCGTGTCACCCAATCCCAGCTTCTGGAAAACAGAGGCTAGGGACACCATTCCTGCCCATCCTGGCTAATAGCCATTGATAGACCTATCTTCCATGAATCTATCTAACTCTCTTTTGAACCCCATTACAGTCCTGGCCTTCACAACACCCTCTGGCAAGGAGTTCCAGAGCTAGACAGTGCGTTGTATGAAAAAATACTTTTTTGTGTTTGCTTTAAACCTGCTACCTATTAATTTAATTTGGTGGCTCCTTGTTCTTATATGATGAGAAGGAGTAAATAACACTTCCTTATTTACTCTCTCTATACCACTCATGATTTTATACACCTTTATCATATCCCACCTTAGTCGTCCCTTTTCAAAGCAGAAAAGTCCCAGTCTTATTAATCTCTCCTCAGATGGAAGCTGTTCTATGCCTTATTCATTTTTGTTGCCCTTTTCTGAACCTTTTCCAGTTCCAATATATCTTGGACCATACACGCACACCCCAATGTCATAGTATAACCAAGATCTTGAGCTCTTTGCATCAGTTAATACACATTACTAAATGCCTGGCAATAAAAGTAAGTTGAGAAGCAAGAAGTGTTAGAACGATGCACTATATAGACTACTCTCTAACCTTAAACATATGGTCCTGTTTTAACTTTTCTAAGTCTTCAATTTGGTTTGTTTTTTTAAAAGAAATATATAGTTTAACATAATTTAATTCCATGTTTTTAAATACACATAGACACCCACACTTGGTTGAAATGGTAATGGTACTGAGGGCTGCTGCATGGGAGATAAAAGTTTGGGAACAACCTCTGGTCTGTCTCCAGGTTGAGGGTTCACCGACCGTAGGGAAAGATAGTGTTGATGGCCCCACTCTTTAACAGCTTCTTGTGACTAGTCAAAGCATGTCAGTTTTGTAGGATACATTAAAGTAGCTCAGTATGGTACAGAAGCTCTGGATTTTAAGACAAATTGGGACATGGGATAAAACAGAATTTCATAGCAGTGTAGTGACTATATGTAGAAATGGCAATGATTGCTCACTCTGTGATTGCTCATACTGAGCTTTGGACACTGGAAATGGTTTTGTTTGAGAGAAGGAAACATTGTTCCAGATACCAGGAACACTCAATCTCTCTAAAATTATTCTAACTTCAACCTGGGCAAAGATTTAATCTGAATCATAACCTATAACACAGGCAATGTCATTGCTGGGCATTATTCAGAGTGATCGTGTAGACTTTAACCTATCATCCTCAGACAAATGTTCCGTCAATGGAGCCATATGGACCATTATTCTGTGTCAATATCCAAAGACCTTCTAACAATGTGACATCCTGAGAGGTCCAAGTTTACTGTTAGACTCCACCTTTTTGTTAAGGGGTAAGGAGGATAGGGCTGCATGGTATTATCTGGAGCGGCTACATGCACCACAATCACAACTAACAAAAGGAACCAGTCTGTTACAATAGGCACAGAACCTAGTGAGTATGAACATTAAGGCCTGATCCAAAGCCCAATGACATCAAGAAGAGTCTTTCCACTGACTTTAGTGGGCTTTGAATCAGGCTGTAACTGACTATTCTATCTTACACAGAAGCTTTAAATACTCAGATTAAAGATTAATAAACAAAGTAACCCACATGGTTCTTTTTTCACACTATAGCCTGGACACTAACCTAAGAAAACTTTAGTATTTTGAAATCTCAAGAATCAAATATGTCAGCAAATAAAAAAAAAGTAAAATGACCAAAAAAACTGAAAAAATCTTAGTTTCATTTAGCACTTTAGAAATAATTTTGCATTTCATCATGTAAAAACTCATCATATATGATGTTATTTGCTTTACCAGATTATCAAGCATTCGCATAAGGGCTTCAAACTCCTGCTCTCCAATCTGCCATTTTGGATGGGATACAGTACCCTCAGCTGCTGGAGACTCAGGAGAACGAGATTTGGCTTTGTATTTTCCAGGGTCTAACAGCACTAAGTTGTCAGGTCCACCTGCACTGGCCAGGGTACGTACCTTAAAAACAATTAAACCACATTTTAATTTTTTTTAAAACAAACACTGGATAGTTATAGAAAAACAGGGGAAAGACTCTCTTCTATTTTGCAAATTCTAATCTTACGTTTTAAAATAAAATAAATCATTATAACCTTGTAATAAGGAAAGTGTTTTAAGCAATGTGAAAAATTATGTGTTGCAATACTCTTGCCTTAATGAAAAGTAGACTGATGAGCTGGGGGAGATTTATGTAAGATCAGTAATTCTAGTTTGCCAGTTGGACACAGTTGCTAAACTATCACTGTAGTTGCTCCTACATAATGAAATTAATCCAGGAATGTTTATTTTGTTAATTTATATTGAAACTGTCACTTCTTAATCATTCAACTATCCATCTGTTTGAAGGTTATGTATCATGTTGTTACAGAGAGCACACTCATTATGTCATATATTAAGATTCTTACTTGAATCTCACAGGCAACTACTAGGTTATGAATATAGTAGAAAGCCTCTTCAACGGTCTCCCCAACTGATACCAAGCCATGGTTTCTGAGGATAAGGACCTAGAAGAAATGGACATTTCAAGGAATATGAGCTGCTACAATAAACCTGCCTGCCAAGAACTACACAAACATACCTCCCCTCCTTCCCATTTCTAATTAAAAAAAATAAATCACTATTTTCTTTTAATATTGACCTACGTATGGAATAACTGACCTTGCTTTTAGGTCCCAAATTTTTCTGAATTAACACTTTTTCTTCATCGTCAACCAGAATACCATGGTAGTCATGATAGGCCACTTCTCCAAGAGAGAGTGCTTCTGGTGAAATTGGCAAGAGACCACATTTCATTGCAGAAACCTGAGAAACAACAGTAGATTTTGAGAGAGAAGTCAATAAAAGCAAGAAGTCACTGGTGCACATTATATACAATAATGTGTGAAGTGAAATTTCATTGTTAATATTTAAATACAGCTAAGACATTTAAAATCAAGAGAACTGAAGACTGGTCAGAAAACAAGACAAATGTGAAAAGATTTAGAAAATCAGCCTCTTATCCTCTCTTTTCAGTGAATATTTTAAAATACAAGATAATAAGTGAAAAGTTTTCCTGCAGATTATTAAACAAAATCATGGTTAAAAATAACCACCATTGTTAGAGCTTAAAATCCTCAGAATATGATCCAAAATTTGGACCTTACTCAATTTCAGTCTTGTTATCCAGTTTAAAATCATTTTATTGCTGTTCTGAATCAATTTACTAAGAAAAATATCAAAATAAGAACTGTAGTAAAGCAATTTCCTGAATATTTGAAACTCAGTCACTGGGTTGGCTCCTAAAAAAGCTTCTGAGGTGGATTTAATGATGATTTATAATTAGTTGTTCTTGGAGATGGATAAAAACAGGGATCTACAAGTCAACGTGGGCATCCACAAAGCCCACTGTTTGAGACCAATGCTGCTGCTTGTGCTGTGAAATAGTTACAGATGTGCTACTAGAACAAAATGTAGACAGGATGCAAGTACTCCAATACATAGCATATATATGCAGAAAATATTACAAAGCATGCCTTTCTGGGCCACTAGAGGACACTTTATCTTGTTATAACTGTGATACAGCATGGCCAGAGGGCAGCAGGACAGTGTTAGAGGGGAGCCTTATTCCCTGCAGAGGGAAAAAAGTTTGCTAGAAGTTGGTTGGAGCACCTGGAGCCAATTAGAGCACCCGAAGCCAGTCACCTGATAAAAACCCCTGCTTCAATCAGACAGGGGAAGGAGTTGGAGCAGAGAGCAGTTTGGAGGAGTTGAAACAGAATGTTTGGTGTGGGAGCAGAGAGAAGTTTAGAGGAAAGCGAAGGAGAGTTTGGAGAAGTGCTGTGGTGAGCTAAAAAGACCCAGACCGTAGGTAAAGAGACACCTGGCTTGTGCAGAGAGAGGGCAGGAAGCCCCACAAGCTGAAGTGCAGGAGAGGGAAGTAGCCCAGGGGAAGGAATAGCTAGTTCAAGTGGTTTACTGCTATCCTCAGGGCCCCTGGGCTGGGACTCGGAGTAGAGGGCTTCCTCTCCACTCCCCCTCCTCTAGAATACTAGTGGGGCAGTTAATACCCTATTCAGGGGCAAGAAATGGTGCCCTGAACCCCCCCACAAGAAGAGAAAGTGCGGGACCCATCATAATAGTGCTGGCAATTTGCCACACGACCCATTGACTGAAAAGGTTCTATATTACAATCTGAAATTTGTCATTTGTCTACTGTTACTTCTAAATGGTGATCCAAGATTTCACATTCACAAACAACAGGACTCCTCACTCAAATACAGGATTAAGGGGATTAAGCCAAAAGTAAATGACTACTTGGGACAGCTGTACTTCTCTTAAAATCTACAGTAAGAGGAACTGCTTACCGCTGCCCCTGCAGGTGTATGGATATGAACAATGCATTTAATGTCAGGTCGAGCGGCATAAATTGCAGAGTGCAATGTAAATCCAGCTTGGTTTACTCCCAGGTTGGTGCTTCCACGATCAACTAAATCTCCTTGAATATTGATTTTAACCTGATAATATAAGAAAACATTGTAATAAAACCTTTTATAAGTTATCGTTGTCTCAAATGTATTTAATTCAGCATCTTTCTATAGCAGTTTTAAAAATTATATCCTTGTATTTTAATATCATACTACATAACAGTATGTTATATATAAATGTATATAAACCAATGTCATTAACAGCAACAATATTAAACTTTAAGATCAATAGATTTTAAACAGCTCTACAGTAACACAAAACGAGCTCTCTCTGTCATTGCTTTTTTGTAAGAAATTAAATCCATCAACAAGCAATTGTATAAACAAATTATTTTCCTCCTCTACATTGTTCAGCTTTCAATCTCTTTAGTCTTGTGATGACATTTCCACTAGTTCTTCATGGATCAGAGTGTCTTCCAGCCTAGACATGGCCTGAATTACTAATGTAAAAATACAAGCAAGGAGAAAAAGCCTTTTAGAAAACTAACACAAAACCTTTCAGTCCTCTTTCATACATCATAATGCAGCAAGAAAGTGTACAAGTTCACTTCTCCTACTTCATTTCAGGTCACCTTTTCTTAACTGTTTAGAATAAGGTTCCCTTAATATTCATCTCCTGGAATGCTATTCAAGCCCCACTTTTTCCTCACTGATCAATCTCAAATCTAGAAAGAAAGAAACCTGATCCTTTTTATACTTGATTTCTTTTTCCTTCCTGGCTGCAGGTTGTCAATAAATCTTGAGACTGTATATTTTACTTTGGTCTTTGATTGGCAACTAAAGCGGTCTTTGAAAGTCTGTAGACTTTTTACATCAGGGTGACCAGCCAGCAAATGTGAAAAACCGGGACAGGGAGTGCGGGGTAATAGGAGCCTATATAAGAAAAACAAAACACAAAAATTGGGACTGTCCCTATAAAATCGGGACATCTGATCACCCTATTTTTTATGTAAACTGGACCATCATCAGTATTTCATTCTGAGAACCTTAGATATAGTTGATTAAGAAATGCAATTAAATTCTCGCCCTCTAGGCTTATTGGGACACCCCATAGCCACAGATTTGTACCGAATGCTTGGTTTTCCCGAAGTCCAATTTCATAGGTAAGGTCTTGATTTTCTTTAATTGTTGTGGACAAGAATATTCAGAGTTCAGTTATTTTCCCTCTTTTCTCCTTTATCCTGTTCTCAATCCATACTAACACCACTTTAGACAGAGCTATGCAGTATTTCAAAGTAGTGACGGTGAAGACTAAGACATTTAGTTTGTGGATCTGTGGCCACTACAGGCTTAAGTAATGAATTAGTCCCAGCGCTAAATTCTTTCAGCATTGCCATGGAGAATACCATGGCATTTTGTCCATTTGAGGGGTGCTGCAGTATGCACTGCTGAGTCACTGCTGGATCTTCCTTGAGCTGGATGAGAAGTAAAGCAGTCCATCACCAGGCTTTATTTTATTTTAAGAGAATTTTAGTTCCAGTGGAGGTGTCACAACACTACCCTCCCACAAGCAATATCTGATAGTCACATTTGACAAAAACAAATTATAACCTTTGACACAACTGTGCTAACTTGATTTTTGGGTTATTTGTCACCACAGTCCCATTGCCCTAGCTCTAGACCTGTTATTATGCGCTACCATTTACTTTTAATAAGATCTGGAAAAGAGAATATATTTGGCTAATCCAAATCTATTGTCTTTTTATAATCAAGGATTAAAGACAGCAAAGGAAATATTTAGCACATCATGTCTTGAAATCACTAAACTATAAATATATATTAACCAACAAAACAAGTACATGAAGAAACTGTCACACAGTAGGAGAAAGGACTAGAACTCAGCAATTCCCCATTCTCAGTCTTGTGCAGCTACATGTAATTAATACTCAAATTAAAATTTAGGATAATATAGATGTATTTTAGTATATGAAAAAAAAAACTAAGGATCAAGAGTTTATGCTCAAACTACAATCTGAAATTTTATGTCCATCAAAAGAGAAGAATTTTATTTCCAGCATGAAGGATACCAAAATCAGTCAAACTCTTCAAAAAAACACACACACACACCCAAAACTGTTCTAGCCATGAGACTGCAGCAAAAAATAACTTGTAGTATTTTCTATAACATGCATATCTAAGTTTAACATACATATATACTAAACAGAATTTAGATGTTTATATCCATGTTCTATTGGTATAGAAATAGAAATAGAAAGCACTTACCAGACTGGATGCAGAAACCTCACTATAAAGAAGTCCAAAAGGTACAATCAGGAAGTGCTCCTGCTCAGAACTTACTCTGACCTAAAAATACAACAAAAATGAAAGCTAAATCTTTACAATAAAAAACTCTCATATTTTAAATTTAAGTTCTGTTTTGTAAGCCCTAGATAGTATACCACACAATAAAATCACAAGAGAGTTGTTGAACACAGGAGATGTACATATTCCAGAAGCATAAACTAACAGTCATGCCATATCCACTATAACTGACATAATTTATTAAACCATAGTACACTTGCTAATAGCCCATGTTTGATAAGGCCACAATGAGGCCCAGGCTACAGTCTCTCAGGCTGGTGAAAGACCAAGGTGTAAGTAAGATGCCAAGGCAGTGCTCAGATCCTACAGTTATGAGAGACAGATAACCACCGGGAAAGATGAGTGGTTCCCTAATATCCTAGGGGAAGCACAGTTTTCGAGAAGCAATATCGCTACCCATAGTGTTAGTGTCCTATAAAAACCTCCATTTGCCATAGAAAATGTGGGATTATGAAACAGAAAACCTGCGGAAATTTAAGCAACCCAACTAAAGGGTTTGAACGTCTTGACACTGGGTGGGATGCACCCTTTAAGTAAATGTCTTTTGATGGTGGTGGGGAGGGTAACATGCATGGGGGCTCTCCAACAACTATCCTTCTCTTTACATAGCAATGTTTGCCTCAAAGTTTAACTCACAGACGATGAAGTTCATAACTCAAAATTAATTTGTAGTTTGTAAACTATTTAGGGCAGGAATCATATCTTTGTTATGTTTTGAGAGTGCCCTCTATAAAGTAGCTACGGCACCTAGATGCTATTGCAGTATAAGTAGTAATTATAACTTATACCATGCTGTAAAATAAATCAAAGGATGCTTTAAGATTAACTGCACACATCAGTAAAAACAATGGATTATCTCTGCACACCCTTGCACCAAAGATCAAAATAGGATGGTTTTCCATAGTCCTACAGACAAACTCAAACCTCCATCTAAATGATCCATTAGTAGTTTTATGAAACTAAATGGATGATCCTTTCCTTATCTCCTCTTCTACCATTAACCCACATTCCTTTTTTAATTCATGAATTTTATTAGGATCTAACTACCTGCTGCTTTCTCAGGTCTATTTACTATGTATAAAAATGATATTCACACTGAGACTTATGAGCTGCAAGTGGCTCATTAATGTGTCTCCTGTGGTTTTCTGCAGCACATGATATTAAAATACTGTGTGACTTAATTATTAACCAATCAGGATGCTTTTACTACATTATTAACCAACTGTAGTTGATAAAATAATACTAATACTTGATCAGTCATTTTGCTGGGAGAATGTTAGTTACTCACACACACTGTATGAAACAATGAATTAACAATGCTGTGGCTCTTTTGAGTAATGTTGATCACTAGTTTGGCTCTTGAACTACTGAGCTCTGAATATCACTGATGTGTAACATTAAATTAGAGCTGTCAAGTGATTAAAAAAATTAATCGTGATCAATCTCACTGTTAAAGAATAATAGAATACTATTTAAATATTTGAGTGTTTTTTACATTTTCAAATATACTGATTTCAATTATAACATAATAGAAAGTGTACACTACTTGTTTCTGATTACACATATTTACACTGTAAAAAACAAGACACAGTATTTTTAAATTCACCTAATACAAGTACTACAATGCAATCTCTTTATCATGAAAGTTGAATTTACAAATGTAATATTATGTACAAAAAATAACTGCATTCAAAAATAAAACAACGTAAAACTTTAGAGCCTACTAGTCCACTCTGACCTATTTTTTGTTCAGCCAATTTCTCAGATAAACAAGCTTGTTTACATTTGCAGGAGATAATGCTGCCTGCTTCTTGTTCACAATGTCACCTGAAAGCAAGAACAAGTGTTCTCATGGCACTGTTGTAGCCAGTGTTGCAAGATATTTACATCCCAGATGCGCTAAAAATTCCTATGTCTCTTCATGCTTCAACCACTATTCCAGAGGACATGCGTCCATGCTGATGACGGATTCTGCTCGATAACAACCCAAAGCAGCGTGGATGGACGCATGTTCATTTTCATCATCTGAGTCAGATGCCACGAGCAGAAGGTTGATTTCATTTTTGGTGGTCTGGGTTCTGTAATTTCCTCATCAGTGTGTTGCTCTTTTAAAACTTCTAAAAGCATGATCCACACCTCATCTCTCTCAGAAGGCATTTCAAATTCTTAAACCTTGGATCTGGGCTGCAGCCATCTTTAGAAATCTTACAGTGGTACTTTCCTTGCATTTTGTCAAATCTGAAGCAAAAGTGTTCTTAAAATGAACAACGTGCTGAGTCATCATCTGAGGCTACTATACGGCAGAATGCAGGTAAAATAGAGCCGGGACATATAATTCTCCCTCAAGGAGTTCAGTCACAAATTTAATTAACACATCTTTTTAATGAGGATTTTCAGCATGGAAGCCTGTCCTTTGGAATGGTGCCAAAGCATGAATGGGCATATGAATGTTTAGCAGATCTGGCATGGAACTATCTTGCAATGTCGGCTACAAAAGTCACATGCGAATGCCTGTTCTCACTTTCTGGTGATATTGTAAATAAGAAGTGGGCAGCATTATCTCCCATAAAATATAAACAACCTTTCCCGTGTTAGCAATTGGCTAAATGACAATTAGGACTGAGTAGATCTGTAGGCTCTAACATTTTGCAGTTTTGTTTCTGAGTGCAGCTATGTAACAAAAAAAAAAAATCTACATTTGTAAGTTACACTTTCATGATAAAGATACTGCACTACAGTACTTGTCTGAGGTGAACTGAAAAATACTGTTTATTATTTTTACAGTGCAAATATTTGCAATACAAATAATAATATAAAGTGAGCAGTGTATACTTTGTATTCTGTGTTGTAATTGAATTTAATATATTTGAAAATGTAGAAGAACATCCACAAACATTTAATACTTTTCAATCAGTATTCTATTGTTTAACAATACAATTAAAACTTTGATTAATCATGATTTTTAAAAAATTAATCGCGAGAGTTAACTGCAATTAAATCGACAGCCCTACATTAAATGGAATGCTTTTATGTGGTTCAAAGTCAGGAAATATTTCCAGACTTCAATTGTCTATAAATGACAATCTAAAATCCAATGAAGCCAACAATTCAGTTTTTAGTTTCCTAACAGTTATTTGAAGATGCAGTTCCTCTCTGGCTGGGCTTTTCACACTGTATCATTCTTGGTAGTCGTCATAGCTCTTAGATGGAAATACAGGATTTATTTAAAGTGTCCTCTATCTTTTAGAAGGTTCTCAGGGTGGGAACAGCAGTCACAATCTTACATCAGCACAGCTAAGAATTAAGCAAACAGTATAATGCTGAGCATTCAATTTGCAACTGTAGACAACATAGAACAGTCACAATTCCAATTCTTTTTATACAGACAGGGCTTCCTATGAAAAAGGATGAACTAAAACTAGATAATGTTGTTGTCTGCTTCTCGGAACAAGCAGGTCATATTCCAATTGTCTGAAGGATGATGCCTGAGAAGTCGATCTCTAAGTTCTGGTTTTAGACATTTCAAAACTAATAGTTTGTCTCTTGTTTGAAACATATTTTCTGTATGCAAGGGATAAAGCATAAAACAAAGAACATGGAGCCAAGCAATGAACATATCTCCTTATCATAGCATAATAAGAGAAATAAAATAGTAAAAGTCCTTAGTTGCTTATTTTGTTTTAATCATTTAGTTCCCCATCACCCTCAAGTATATTTCTCTATATAATGAACCATGTGTCTACAAAAAGTTGACTAATTTTCTATACTCTAGAATGGATTTTAGATTTTAAACTAGTAAATAAATTGATCAATAGATTGTTAAATTACATAATGGATTTTCTGGGGAAAAGGGGTATTGGAGGCCTAGATTTCATACTACTTTTAGCCTTTAGATAAAGAAAGAAGAAAATGTATTGAACGTCCATTTACTTCAACGGGGACTGAATCCAGTTCCAAAAGTATCACCTATTATACAATTACTATTCTCAGATTTCTCCCCAAAAAGGATAACAGAATCCAGAAATTATTCTTTTCTTTTTTTCTAATCCCAATGGTCCAAGATTGATGGAGATCTCTTCACATTTTAGGATATAATTTTTACCTCACTTCCATCTCCTCTAATTTAAAGTCTCTACTTCACAGATGCCACTGCTCAAGTACAGCTCCTTTTATAACACATACTTACACCACTCTGTAAATCAGTCACCATAGGGTGATTTAAGACTTGCTATTAGCTTAACTTCTACTAATCCCAGAAAGATAAGGAGAGCTATGGTCTTTTCAAAACTCAAGCATTCCACCTGACTGTGTACCACGTTGTTATCTTGTTAATTGTCATTAGTGTTTATCCTTCTGTGGGCATTCCAAATCAAACATCCCAGTGGGGTCCTTTTCATGTAAGATCAAGGGAATTCATGCACTTCACACATCCAGTATTAGCAAGACCAGCTGTTAAATTTAATGCAAGTACAATATAAAGCCTTCAATTTATAGTACTCATTTAATTAGTGTAAAGTTTTTAAGTGGAAAAAAATGTACAACTTTTAAAGCAAATACATCCGGTAACTCATAAAAACCCATAAAGTTAATAAGGCACTTTATCAAAAAGGCAGGTAAGAAACAAAGAGTGTCAACCCCAATCACTTTTGTGCCTATGTGTACAACAGCCTTAATAGTTTTTAATGGTCACTGTTTCATTAACAGCTGTTTGGAGGTCATTTTCAACATAATAGATCAATTTTTCAAAATGATGGCACTTCCGTCAATGGACAAGTAAAGGGTGAATCATATTATATGGTTACACAACAAACCAATAGAGGAAGGAGTCCTTTACATAGAGCCATTTAGGTGGAGCTGATAAATCAAGCTTTTAAGGTCATCTACAGGTCTTTTCTGCACAGAAAAGTTTCAAACGTATTAAATCAACGTTCAGTTGTAAACTTTTGAAAGAACCACCACAATGTTTTGTTCAGAGCTACGAATATTTCAGAGTTAAGAACAACCTCCATTCCCGAGGTGTTTGCAACTCTGAGATTCTCCTGTAATGTCTTTATTTTCTATTAGACTTAGCCCGTGATATGACTGGTAACTATTGCTTATAATATTCTAAAGATTTGATAAGTGATATATATACACTCAACGCCTTCTGGACAATTCTTGCTTGTAAATATTTTTATTACCATATTTCTCTCTCCCATATGGGGCTTGATTCTCTAGCTCCCTGATTCACAGCTGCCTGGCCTTAGGGGAAATTTATGTTAGTGGAGAATTGGGTGTGGCAGAGCTCTACTCTGCCACTCTTCCTCCTCTCCTCCCGATGTTCTGACCCTGGAATATGGCCCTTCCTCCCCCTTTACACCAGGGGATTGGTGGGTAGTTGGCTGACACAACACATGATGGAGCTGCCTTTGTCAGATCTTTGCTAGTGGAGAGTTCCCTGTCATAGTGAGATGCTTGCTACAGAAATAGAATAAGAGTAGTAAGTGAGGTTATTTGGCCCATTTCAGATTTAAAAAGAAAAAAGTATAAATTTTCTTAAGGATCAGAGCTGTATGATTGCCAATCTACAATATCACCAGATTTCTTTTTATATCTATCCATATTAGTTGGTTGCCACTGAGCTAATTTCAGATACATTAGATATACAGTTTCCATATTAGGGGGGGCACATTGGTATGCCCCTCTAATATGGTTCTCTTGAACTGTCTTAGTTTCCAGTAAGGGAAATAATGCCCATTTTTCAGATCCTTTCAGTCTGAGTGCTACAGTAGTATACATACTTTACTTGAGAAAGGTGGCAAGGAAAACCAGTGACAGAAGAGCCTTGTCAACAAGACTCTGGCTCTTTTCAATTGGCATTGCTACTTCCAGTCACTCAAAGTGAGGTGTGATCTATCAGTCTCACTTGGTTAAACTAAGGAAAAAGAATTAAAAGGAATCTTTCATGGAAAGGCAAATGGAGAGGTGGGTCATAGTGAGATTAGTTTTCCTTCTCTAACTTTAGAGATAAGAGGTTACTTTAGATGACTGTCAGCACAGAAGATCATATATAAAGACTGTTTTACACACAAGGTATGTATTAATAGTCCACTAATGTAAATCATGGAGTGTCTTAATGCTGTCTTTAACACCATGACTATTACTTATTGCAGATCATTTGTCAATTAGTAGTTTATGACTTGTATAGCTATTTCCACTTAAATCAACAACAAATGGGTGCTTATTTTAATTATTTTCAGAAAAATATTTCCATGATGGTACTGTACACATACTGCTTTAAAAATGTAACATTCCTCATACATTATCATGATATTCCTCTACTAAATTATTGCTAGGCCTAACCTGATGAAGACAGCTTTAAAAGGCAGAGTGGCCTGCAGAAATATCTTTTTAAACAGGCCTTTACAAAAACACAAACACACACCAACTTACTAACAAGCAGCCTGATTATTTTTCCTTCCCAATATTTTTTTTTAATTTAAGACTCAGTGAAAACAGAAATTGGTGAAGAGGAGCCTAAGTCAGAAAGTAATTAGGGAAAAAACCATCCTGTTTGGTTTTTCCCCTGGAAGAGGCAGATGACTCCTGGGAGGTGAGCCTCATAGCTTGAGAAATGATGCCATAAAGCACATGCAGCTAAGGGGTCAACTGACCATGTAAATTCACATATCTCATATAGTGTTTTTACATCCCATCTGAAACGTATTTAAATTACTGCAATAAAGTACCAAATTAGTATTTTTACATTGGCATTATTTCCCTTATACATCTGCCAATTTTGCCTTTGATAGTGTTACTACAGTTTTATTATCATTCCTTATACTGAGACACATCGGCTTGGATGGCTGCCGGCCCCTCAAGCTTGACATGGCCACAACCAAGAAGCTTCTCATTTCAATCCAGTCTGTTACCCCATTCTTCATTGGGGTTGATAACACTGCCATTCTCCTTATAACTTGCAGGTGTGGAGGAAGAGTGGTTAAAATTTAACCCTTCCCTCTCCTTTTCACCTTCCATCCAGGCACTGAACATGCATTGTTTCTAAAAATTTCCTTCTGTGATGATTGCCAAATCATTCTTTGTGCCAGAATCAACTCTTGCTTTGAGTATTGCAATCTCTTGAGACCTTTTGATGCTAACATTGCCCTCTACAGTCCATCCACACTACTGCTGTCAAAGTCACCTTTTATGCTTCAACTTCAAACTTCTTACAGCCTTGTTTCAGAGACCCTACATCTCTGCCAGCAGCTCCTGTCATTGCCTTTGTCCTCACTACTCCACCAGTGATACCAGGCTTTAGATACCTATCTCTATACCTACTCTGAGCCATGGAAGGAGGTATGGATATGTTTATGAACTCTATGCTTAGAAAGGCACCACTTTACTTCATTCAAGTCTCTCTGACAGCATCAATTCTGTCAGATCACCTATGCAAAGTGATGGGGGTGGTATAAAAAGAATTGTTAACAGAACCATTAAGATGTTTATATTCTTTAACAAGAAACTATGCAATCTTAGCATCACTGTTGCTTCAATGAACCTTTTCCCTTATTTATGACCTTCACTGGGTTACGCCATGATTGGGCAAGAGCTATTTGTTTTTATGAAGTGCACACCACAGATTTTAGATACTGAAGAAAACACTTATCAGTAATAATAAATGTCATTATTAATTTAAATAGTAACATCAGCCATTTAAACCAATTGAAAAAAAATTAAGGGCAGCCACTGTAATATGTCAGAACAACAACTTCGTATTTGGAATATCCATAAACAATTCAGTTCTGTTATGAAGACAATAGACTGGGTTCCCTACTACAGCTGTGACTCTAATAATGACACCCATTTTAGCCCATCATCTGGCTCACGAAACCTCCCTGCACTGCCAGTCATTCTGTCAAGTATTATTATGATGAGTGCCAGTAATTACTCACTCAGTCACAATGAAGATAGCTGGCAGAGAGTGTCAAGCTAAGTGTTCTAAGATAAAATGTACCAGGGGTTTCTGATTCTCAGAAAGGGTTACTATTGTACTATAGGCATTTTCAAAATTTTCAATAATATTTAATTAAATGATTAACAAAAAGAGACACTTTATCAGATTGAAAAAGAACCCTACGAAGTTGCTTTCTGAATGATAAATAAAAATTATTCATTCCACTTGTGTCATTAAATGCTTGAGCCTTTGGAAAAAACACAAAAAACAACAAAATAATCCCCAACATGTTTCATCATGAGGACTTTGGTGTACAGTCTCTTAAGACTCTAATCAAGCTAAACTGGCTAACATCCAAGCTGTTCTATTCTTAATTCTTGACATGCCGTGATGAATCTCTTCATTATTATACTGTTTTCAATACCACTTCATTTCTGTTGCAATCAATAAAAGAGTGGGAAGAGGTGGAAAATCCATCTATAGAACGATTGTTTACCTATGTGTTGATCCAATACTCACTGTTATATGATTGTAAATAAGCTGAGACCACCCGAAGAGATCCGCTAGTCTGTAGAAAGCTGCCAATTTACATCGCAATAACTTCTCCCCTTTCTCATAAGCAATGGAATCTGACCCTCTAAGGTCATTCACTGGTGTCACCATGCCAAGACCTGAAAAGGAAGAACAAAATGCATATGTAAATCAGGTACTCAATATCAGTTAATGTCCAACAACATTCTACCACATCTACTGTAGCTATTCCTATAATGCTACTGACAGTTGATTGAACAACCAAATAAGTAAAAAATGATTAGTTTCAAAAGGCGTATACTTTCTAGCCTCCACCAGCTAGACCAGGGGTCAGCAACCTTTCAGAAGTAGTGTGCCGAGTCTTCATTTATTCACTCTAATTTAAAGTTTTGCGTGCCAGTAATATATTTTAACATTTTTAGAAGATCTCCTTCTATAAGTCTATAGTATATAACTGAACTATTTTTGTATGTAAAGTAAATAAGGTTTTTAAAATGTTTAAGAAGCTTCACTTAAATTTAAATTAAAATGGAAAGTCTCCCAGACCAGTGGTCAGGACCCAGGTAGCGTGAGTGCCACTGAAAATCAGTTCGCATGCCACCTTTGGCACCCGAGCCATAGGTTGCCTACCCCTGAGCTAGACCTTTGATAATAAGCATTTCATTTTCCCCCCAGACACCCCTTTTGATAAATACAGATAGCATTATTCAGCTATATTGCAGATTTATTACTGACAGCGTATTTTTCAATTAACATGTCTAATTTAAAAGGGCTTTAATATAAACCAGCATTTCTCAAACTTAATTGCACTGTGACCCCCTTCTGACAACAAAAATTACTACATGACCCCAGGAAGGAGGACCAAAGACAGAGCCCCTCTTCCCTGGGCTAGGGGAAGGAGGCATGAAGCCTATGCTTGAGGGCTTCAGCCCTGGGTGGGTGGGTGTTGTAACCTGAGCCCCAAGACTGAAGCCCTAAGTACAGCTTCAGCCCTGGGTGGTGAGGCTTGGACTTTTGGCTTCAGCCCCAGCAAGTCTAATGCCAGCCCTGGTGACCCCATTAAAACCAGGTCCCAATCCAGTTTGAGAACCACTGATATAAACTATACCCAAATATTTTTAGTTTATGTCACTCCAGCATTTACAAGTTACTTTAACTGTTTCTTTGTTTACATTCCCTGCGCACAAAATGGGCTGGTATTTCAACTTGTTCACAACATTGTCCCTTCGCTTCAAAACTTCCTTAAAAATAATTCAAGTACCCACTACAAGTTGTGGCACGTCTTTACCACAAATGATCTCTGTGCACTCACTCATGTTTAATGCAGCCATTCCACCTTGTGGTGCCGCTGGGTAGACATTTGGGATATTTGTTGTCATGAAATCTGCAATCTGCTGTAAAGCCAACAAGCCTGTTGGGTTCTTTCCTTTCTTAAACTGTTCCTGGATCATGGATTCCAATTCTTCACAAAAGGCCTAACAACAAAGTTTTGGATATTGTTAAACATCACAAAATTGCAGAACCCCAACCAACTAGATTGCTAGCCTCACACATTCCTTCCCTGGCATCTTCTCAGTACCCTTCAGAGGGAAACACACTGCACGCTCTCCCCTCCCCCCACCAAGCCAGATAGATGGTGGCAGACTTCCTGGGCCTGTTTCTGTCACTTAAAAATTTTGTTGTCCACAGTTCCAAGTAGCATGAGTTTTATCAGTCTTTGCAAACTAACAACTTCCCCCTGCTCATGAAGGTGGATAATACAACATGTAAGACTGTTAGACATGAAGTAGAGAACGAAAGCTTGCAGGAAGGGGGAACAAATTGAAATAGGGGTATTAGCTGGTGGGATCAATACAACAAGGTTGCTGCCTACATGAAAGGCGACAACCTTAATTATGTATGCATGTTTTGTGATGTCCATACAATTCTTCTCAGAAAAGACATTTCACAAAAAGTGAGTCTTGTAACCCACTCATTAGCTACACAAAGACTAAACTGCTGAAAACAGAGAAAGCCATCTGAGCAAAGAGCAGATTTTAGTCAAGGACACGTATTTAAGTACCATACCAAATTTAAATAATTCACTTTATCCTCTGGCTTTCCTTCTGGAAGAAAAAGGGTATCAAAAATCTACTGAATAATTCACAAAAAAATGACATATGAGGAAAAGTTACAAGAAAAAATATGTCTACCTTGGCTAAACAACAAGTAAGAGTTGCAGTAATTACAAATATTTGTGTTTAAAACATTAAAAAGCAAGGAGGAATTTAAAATGGAACAAGGAAGTTCAAATAGGAGCAAACTGATCTAATTAAGTAAAGGAGAAATTTGAGCTGAGTATCAGAAAAGCATCTTCCGGAAGAGCGTGGAACTGTCTCCCAGATAAATGATGAAACTCCATCAATTCGGACAATGAAACTCGACTGGACACCACACTAAAAATTATGCTCTAAGGACCACTCTTACATAGGCAAAGAGATCAAATAAGTCTTAGGCTACATCTACACTACAAGGTTGGGGTGTGATTCCCCCTGCTTGTGTATACATATTCATGCTAGCTCTCACCAAGCTAACATGAGTATAAATAGCAGTGTACCCACCGTAGCAAGGGTAGTAGCAGTGGAGGCATGTAGCTAACTTCTGTTGAACATATTGTGTGTCAGCGCAAAGTAACCAAAATCAGAATATACAACACTGAGGAAAAATATGGTATTTTCTTACTGGGCTTTGCAGAATCATGGAGACCCTCTTCTTTTGTTCCATCATGTTGAAATCTTGGCGCAGGTCAGGAGCCATATTCCTCTCTCGCAAGTACTCGGGATTATTTTCATCAACTCGGTCAAAATACCTTTCTTTGTGAGGTGCTGTTGTTGGAGGTGGTGAAGTCACCACCGTTGCACTGGAATCACCATTCATAGCAGAATTTTAAGCGTCCTAGGGAAAATCAAACCAGGAAAAAAGTTAGAACTTAGATTGATAATATGTAAGTATTTATAAGACAGCAACACAGATCTGTATTCAAACATGTTGTAGGTTTCAATGCAGCACAAAATCAAGAACTAAATTAGTTTGGCTTCCACACTGCATAAGCCACAGTTTTAACGGTATGCATGGAGGAAGCCAGGTATGTTTTGTTAAATTAAAAAGCTCATAAAAAGTAGTATGTACTCAGGCATATAATTTTGAAGTACTAAGGTTGAAAGTCAAACAAGACAGCTATTAAAACAGTCTCTACTACAATAGACTCTCCATATAATAATGCATCTTTAGTTATCCATTCAGTTTTCACTTTTCCCATAGACAATACTAGCAAGATGAGACCAGAATACAAAGTTTTCTAATGTACAACAATGACACTCAGATATGCATATAAAGTGGTGCAAAATGACATGTAAGATTCAATATTCTCAACATCAACACTGAAACGGAATCACCAGGTTTTACTGACTACTTCAGTCCAAAATATGGTGAATTGTATAGACAGACAGCAATATTTTGGGAAACATTTTTAAAAATACATTTAAAGAAAAGTACAATGGTTTATATTTAATATAGTAAATGTAGTTAACCGAGGACTCCTTGGAGAAATTCTCTTATACTGCTGTCCCTCCAGAGTGCCCTGGTATTGTTAACATTTAATTTATAAGGATTTCTTTCAGCAGTATATGCTCTCACATTCTTACTCACATTGCACCAGAGCTTTCACATATTAAAGTACAAGATTTAAAAGCTAAAAAATCCAACAACATTAATTTACCACATATGCAAAGAGCAAACACCAAAATAAAACAAAGGTCAGATTAAGTAGTCCACAATCAAGCTTTGTTTTAAATTATTTCTCATTTTTAAGATGTATTCCTATCAGAGTACATTGCAAAGCTCCTTTTGTAACTATTTTATAGCAGCTAATCTCTCACTTAATTACAGTCTTTTATACCAAAAGCTATCGCCCCAACCACATGGCCTGATTTTCAGAAGTACAGAACTCCCACAAATCCCACTGAAGTCAATGGGAACTGCAAGACCTCAGCTTTGAAGTCTCCAAAAGTAACTGTCATGATTTATTATGTAAATATTATGTTTAGGATATGTCTATAAAAATATATATGTTTCATAATTTTGGTACTCAAAGCAGTAAAAATATATCTTGCTTACTAATGCTGCAGAATTAACTTGGCTTTTTATCTTGTAATTTACAATTCTGCATTGGATTTAAGAAGAGAAACCATATCAAAAGACATGTATGTGGAAAAAAAATCTTGTAAAAAGCAAATATTATGTTTATTCTAAATATGTTCTGATTAGAGCCCATCCCTGCAGTATCAAAGTCTGTTTTGGGGAATTTGATACCAGAGGAAAAAAAATAGAGACTTATCCTAATATTGTGTATTATATTTGTAACAGCGTTAAGCAAGGCTGTGTGCTCTCACCTATGCTATTTACCATTCTCTTTGGTGCCACGGTGATAGATTCTTTCAAAGACTGTGACCGGAATATTTACATGCAATTCTGCACAGATGGCAGCAAATTCAATCTCCAGTGTCTACATGCTTGCACTAAAAGTGACTGAATTGCTCATTAGGGAGTTCCTCTTCGCTAATGACTGTGTGCTCATAGCACGTAGTGCCAAAGATATGCAGCATCTAATCAACTGCTTTTCTAGATCGCCAAAGCAATTTGGACTCTTTATCAGCCTCATGAAAATCAAAGTACTTTACCAGCCAGCTCCAGGAAAAAGGTATTCTCCCCCTGAAATCACAATTCCTGACACACTACTTAATGTGGTCGAAAAAAATTGCTATCTTGGAATCATTTTATTGAGTAACGCCATGATCAATGATGAAATTATGCAGTGCATTTCTGAAGCCAGTTCTACCTATGGTTGACTGTTGCTGCCTGTGGAAAGACATTCAACTTCACATTAAGATTAGTTTCTATGGTGCAATCATGTTGAATACTCTTGTCTACGACTGTGAAACATGGACACTATAGCATGCACTAGAAGCAACTAGAATGTTTTCAATGTGCTGCCTGCATCTCTCTTGAATATCAAGTGGTCAGACAGGATACCAAACACTGAAGTTCTGGAGCTATGCTGCATGCCTAACTTTGAATCCTTAATCATACAGGTGTAAGTTTCCTGGACTGGTCACCTTGTTCATACAGATGATATTCAACTCCCCAAAGCCATAACTTACGGACAACTGAAAATGGGAGCACATATGCTGGGAGGCCAACAAAAAAAAACACTCAAAGCTCACCTAAAAACTGGCCAAGTTGACGCAAACACATGGGAAGCTGCTGCTGCCAATAGATAAGGATGGAACAGACCTGTTGGTCCATGGTTAAAGCCATCAACAATAGCAGAACAGAGAAAGCCAAGGAGAAACATGACCGAAGAAAGCAATCTGTGCTAAAACATGTAGCTGTGCTTACCTGACATGCGGATGCATCTATGGATCCCTCATAAGTTTACATTTGCACAAGACAACACACTGAATCAAACTGACACTCATAAGTCAACTACGACGGAAGATTCCAGCGTTGTATATTGGAATACAAAAAGTTTAGTTATCCACTATTAATCATGAAAATTTAGCTGGTACATACAGCTAACCCCCCTTTCCTCAATCCACTGAAACCCTCCCACTCTAGTATTATCTTGATCACCCTCATTCTTCCTGAAAACATGTTTCTTCCTGGAAGCCATTCATTGATAAGTGGTTAATAAGACCAATTCTGTATCACTTTTGAGACTGTGCCTTCCAATCCCTGAACATCCAGCATATTTGTCTGCATTATGCTGTCCCACCAAATTTAGACTAAGCATTTTTTAGAGCAGAGACAAGGTTTTCCCTTCATTTACCATACAGGAATGACAAAGTGACATCACTTAATACACAAAGTAGTTTACTCATAGTTGTACAACTGATTTTTGCTGAACAATAATATATTATGATCATGTATTATAAATACATACAGTGTATGCAGAACTTGAAGACCCTTGCCCCTCAGAGTAGATAAAGTTTTGCCCAAACAAAAGGGGCCAGAGAGCAACTAGTGCCTTTCCTTGTGGGAGGAAAAGAGAAAAGGAACCAAATAGCCAGTATCTTGCTAAAGTCATCCTGTTCCTCCACTCTGATATCTAAGAATAGCATATCTTTAGATCATAAAAGTGCCTGTTGTTGGTAAGTCATTCCCTAGAGATAGTAAGAGGAAACCCAATATAGACTTCAGCTTTAAGAATCCCATACAGTCAGCTATACAGATCAATTCCAGGAAGAGATGGGAGAATAAGGGCAACCCAGACACTACTAGTTTTCAAGAGGGTATGATGCATAGTGCAGCGGCTTGAACCTCTAGCTCTTCTGCAGGAAGGGAAGAGTGGGGGAACAGAGCACTCCAAACACAGCATCTCCTTTATGAAGGCAGGAAGGAGCCGTGCTTAGAGCCACTCCTGCTTTTTCTAAAGGGAATAAAACAGAAAATAGGAAGTGAGAGCAGAGCTGCCACATTCTGTAGCTACTTTAGAAAGAGGTTGGGAGTATCTTGAACAGCTTCAGTGCCGAATGCTAAAAGAGTTGAAATGGTAAGGCGGAACTGGTTGCACTTGGAGCTCTCTTCCCTATCTGCAGGATTTACAGAACACACTTGTAGCAGTGGGTAGCATCTACTGGAGAACTTCTTGCTCTTTTTGAGAGCTCCATTCTAAGCTCAAAGGAGCCTGATAGTAAAAATAAATCCCATCAGGCAAGTAAGCTTTGAAGAGATATTTCTAGTCAATCTTACACCAAGGTCTCTTTCACAGTTCAGCCACAAAAAAAGCTGAACTTGTGACCTAGGAAAGAGCAGCCTTTAACTGATTTTGAACAGTAAGTCACCTTTGCCTGTGCAAATGAGGCAGAACTGCAGGAGTCAAAGCAGAATGACTTATCAAGGCAGTTTTCTATCTGTATCTGGTATAGGTGACAAGTAACTCCCTTACTGCAGAGATACAGAGAATAAAGCAGAACCATCATTTCTTTCCAAAGAATTCTCTGCTTCACACATTACCCAAAACCAGTTTTGTCTTAAGCTAATAATAAACCGGGCAGTTTTGTTCAGTCTAAAACTCTGATTATATTTCATATTCTCATTTCATATTGGTTTTGATATCCTTTGAACCAGTCACAGCATTTTTTGCTTTGAGGTATGTGTATTCTTGTAGGTCTGAGCACCCATACTTGTTAAAAAACAAACAAATCCTAATTGCTTTAGGATACTTAAACAGAGAAAAGAACAAACCACTCATCTCTTCCCTGCTTTGGAGAGGAGTTCAATCATTCACTCTTAAAAACAGACTGCTCGCTACTTTAAATTATCATTAGCACCTAAATTAAAGGTCTCCAAAAATCAAACATTAAGACATTTGTGCCAGCACAACAAGTGTCTCTTTCCCTGCCCTTAATCCAAGGCACCCATCTCTCCTTGGAAGAATTTTTAAATCTTCTATATCTTACAGCCCTGACTGAGACATCCTCTCTCCTGTGCCACTTCCATGCTCGCTCTACACTTCCCAATAACCTTGCCCTAACATTCCTTCTTCCTTTCCATGTACTATTCTTACCCAGATTCACTTCATCCTCTTCTGTGCACCACTCTGCTGACATCTGTACCATACCTCTGAACTCCCTCCATTCTGTTCCTTGCTCTCTCCCCCCAGTCCCTATTTCATTTCACTTTCTCTTTCTGACATGTTACTTTATAATCTCAAAGAAGAGGTAGATTGGACTAAATGCAGAAAACTGCACATGGTACGTTAACATTTGGTGAGGACGGCCAACCCTTTGGCCATTCCTCATCCTACCCTCCCTTTCATAATTTTCTTGCCTCCTTTTTTTTGTTCCCCTACTTGAGTAAAGTACATCTCTTACATTTTATTTTGGAGACTACATTTAGGCAGTTGCAGGACACCTTCTAGGCAGAAGCACTGGTCATCAGGCGGCATTCATAAACTGAACATAGAGCTCCTACTTATCTTTGAAGCCAAGTGAATAATTTGTTTAACAAGTTTAAACTCCACCCTCCTAGCAAAAAAAAAAAAGGGGAGGGCGGGGGAGTTTCAACATTGGATAACTGGGTTCAGCAGTAACAGTTAGGTCAGCAAAATAAAGCACACTGCTTAACTAGACCAAAATTTGCATTGCATTCTTGGACATCTACAAACCCAAATCAATGGCCAAAATTTTGAAGAGAGTATCTAGTGATTTTTGCAGCCAACATGAGACAATTTAAAGGGGGTTCGTCTTCAGAAGGTGAGTGCTCGGCACTTAACAAAAGTCGGGTCCTTTAAGGTGTCACAACTTGGCATAGGGATTCCTGCATTGAGCCCAATCACTTGTACATAGTTTTCCATATTACAAAATAAGGTAAGGAACAGAAGTTAAGTGGCTTGTCCATGGCCACACAGGGCATAGCCAGAATTAGAAATGAAGAGGACCTACTAGTTCTGTTCTCAGACTACAGTAATATAAAATAAAAATACATGTTTTGAGAATATTCTTTAAGTATCATACAACAGTTCCACTACAAGGTGAGGATTCTATGTTAATTTAAAAGTCAACAAGGCTTTTATTTATTGCAAAAAGGTTCATTCATCAATAGTTGAGATTAGTAAGAGAGCAGAAGGTTAGCTGGCAGCTGATATTGCTTGACTTTGATTATATGTTTGAAAAAACCTGAGTGCTGCAAATCAACTTCATGTTTGTCTAAATATTTATTTCAGACCAGCCTTAGTTTTATGCATAATGAACAAGAAGAATGGACAACAAGGAGTTTCATCATTAAGGAAACCTTTTTAATAAAGTGTGAAGAGTGGAAAAAATAATTTGAAAAGGCAAGAACAATACTATGAAACATAATAGCATAAAAACCTCATCATACCAGATTCTACTCTCAGTAGCTCATTGAGAATTTAGTCCCAAATTGACGTACCCCCAAAGAGATCCTTTGAAAACTATTCTGTATCCAGTACTAACTTAGACTAGCTTTTAAAAAATCTGAAACACTCACTGAACTTCTGTGATTTTTCCTACGTGGTACATATTTAAATCACCCTTATTTCAAAGGGCATATGAACCAAACGGCAGTGTCTTGCATTATCACTTCCACTTCTTTCAATTTATTTTCAAAATTACATAGTGGTCAAAGCTGTTTTCAAAAGGTTCGCCTTTAAAGAGATGAATCACTAGACAACATTGATTCTGCTTCACTGTTTCCCTTTTGCATGAGATTGATGCCAGCCTGACAAGGTAATATCAAAATGGGAATGTGGTATCTTGCTAAGGTCATCTCATTCCCCCACTCTGATATCTAAGAATAGCATATCTTTAGATCATAAAAGTGCCTTTTGGTCTGTCATTGCTTAGAGACAGTAACAGGAAACCCATATATACAATTCAGATTTAAAAATCATATCTGGTCAGTTATATAGATCAATTTCAGTGTATCCAAGCCCACTGTACACTACTAGCATATATACGGCTTGATTTCTAAGATTCAGTTTCCTCCATTTTGGGTAGAAATTAGAGCTAATCAAAGACTATTTTTCAATGCAATACCAGCTTGTTCCATTCTGAAAGATGTCTGCCAGCTCATTCATGGTACTTCCACTGACAATAAGGTAAGGATTTTTTTAATCTGAAGCAAGCCAGAGAGATTTGACAAAACTTTACTGAATTCCTCACAATTTGTTCTTCTTAACTTCATTAGAAAACATACACACCCCTCATTTTTTTCTTTTTTTGGAAGAGATGGAGTCTGACTGGCAATCCAATCAGAACCCAGATCATATATGGAAATAAGATCATAAAGACAAGGAAGCAGTACAGGCTTCGCTTTGCTAGGCATGTACATATTCATTCTGTGCCACTGAATGTCCGGTGCTGATCCAAAAAGCTAAACAAGAATGGGCTTTCTAGATTTCCCCCCCAAAATTAAGGCCTTGTCTACACTTAAAAGGTTTCCCAATATAGCTATCCAAGCAAATCCTACTAGTGTACATGCAATTTAAAAGGGCAAAAAAGTCCTTTTGCTGGTATTATACCAGTCCCCTGAACGGATATAACTGCATTAGGATTGACAATTTTGGTTGGACATATTCCTGGAGATTTAATCACATGACATAATCTTTAATTCCTAGAGACTCCAGGCCAATCCTGGAGGGCTGGCAACCCTACACTGCATCTACACTTCGGCTTTTACTGGCATAACTACGTTGGGGGATGGAGAGCTAAAAGGGGGGAAAAGAATAAATTAAATCCCTAGATGACACAGCTATACTGTGGGAAAAAAATTAAGTGTAGATCAGGCTGAAGTGTTTTTGCAATTGGCTATTTCCAAGTATTTATATAAAGAAAATTACAGTGAACCACCACAGATTACAAAAAGTCATAAGATCACTTTTACTGTAAATTAAGATCTATTCAACCATCCCTCTGGTAATCATGCACATACAAGCATTAGAGACTTTCAAAGCAAACTCCAAAATTCAGGTGAAAAGTATATTTAGCAGAGTATACACATATATAAACTAGCTATAAACATATATAAACTATATATAAACTAGCTATAAAACTTATGCTGGACACTTGTACAGCAAATGAAGAACTGCAGTGTTCATTGTACTTAAAAGAAGGAGTTTTCTGTAAATTTCAAAGCAATATCTGACACTTTGGGGGGGCATTTTAAATTTTATTTTTTTTTTAAAAGAAACAGCAATTCTTAGTTTCATTCCAAATTTGATCCCAGAGGGAAGTTTTGTCACAGAGTTACATGTATGGTAGGAGGAAAGACTTTATAATGGAAATACTGCTACCAAAACCACAGCATTATGTGAATCAACATCTAGAAACCTGGAAGAATATATCTTTCACACGGTTCAAGTTACTCAATACCTAACAACAAAGAAAACCATGTACAAAAATATTCTTTAACTACCTGTATTACAGGAATTCAGGAAATATACATGGTTTCAAAATATTAAAGACTTTGACTCACGGTTAACTATGGTGAAAAAGGTTTAACACACTAAAAAAGTAACCAATAAAAAAATCAAATATAAAAGGTACATAAAAATTTAGTGAAATCTAGCAAAGTAAAATTTAATTGTGGTAATCAAGATGGCAGCTGGTAACACATTTCAGACCCCAAACTTTAATACTTCACACATTGTAAATCAGTGCCCAAGATAGGAGTTAGAGTAGATTAGCCCTGGTTTATTGTTCCCTAAGGCCCTAAGTCATACAGTAGCCTATTAGAAATGCGTCGGTGATCTCAGTCCCATTTCCTAGTGGACAGGTGTCTATATTGCATACCCAAATTGGAAATATTGGTCCAATCCTGCAGTTCCTTCCCAGGATTCCAGAAATCTGACATTGCAGTTCAGAAATGCCTTTAAAAAACGCCTCAGGCAAGCCCAGACTGAGGGGCAAATGAAGAGCAAGTTTACAATGCATTTCTAATTCATTGGCTCCAATACTTCAGGATATCCAAGATCAGACAGTATACATGAAAAAGGCTAGGGCCCTGTGGAAAAAAATAGTATGCATTCCTATAATTAAACACTGTATCAAAGAAAAGAGCTGAAAACAGAAAAGAGCTGAATTAAAGCTGCACAGGCAACTTTAAGCATTTTCTAACTTTTGAGTGCAATTGACTTTGCAACTGTAATGTTCTTTTAATTTTTTTGTATATAATTACAGCTCTCATACACTTACACTATAGCTCTTTATCATACACTTATTTATTTATCACTTATTTATTGATACACTTATTTATTTATCATACACTATAGCTCTTTATCATACACTTACACTATAGCTCTTTGATTACCTTACTTTACTTCAATGATTCCTACATATTTGCTCTTGCTCTTTTAAAAAATACTTTTTAGAAACACATTTATTCAATCGTCTGCCTTAGAAAAAACAGAAAAACTGTAATGCAGAAACAAGTGATTTATGTCGTCTCATTAAAGTTTCCATCTTTTCAACAAGTGTATTCTTCAGTTTGAACATTTTGGCACTGTTGCACTGAGTTTTTTCTTGGCATTTCAAATGTTTCCTGCTGAACTTCAAAAAGGAAAAGCTGGCACCATCTTAGGAAGCCCAAGAGCTAATAAAGCAAGTTAATGATCAAACCAGTTAGCAGACAGAAAAGTCTTTAACATACCAAACAATCATTTTCCTTTTAGCCAAAAATCCTAGCTGACTTATCTTCTAACCTTCCTCTTCTCTTTGTCTTCAACAGGAAGAGATTATTTCACAAGAGGAACATTTATTGCTGTCTTTGGAATCCTAATAAAATTGGTTGTTTGCACAAAATTGCTCACTTGAACTGGCACTAAATACAATTTTCATGTTTGATACCAAAAGACATTGTGAATTCAAGACTGGACTCTTGCATGGTTTATACCAAACACTATCAAAAGCTTAACTTGCCAGAGGTGATGCATTTTATGGGTAGGATATCATGCCAGTCTTGGAGATAAGAGGTTCTGGCAAACAGAAATATTAGAAAGAGGAAGAAAAGAGACAGAAAAAATGAGGCTGTGGAGAAAGCTAATTATACAAAGATTCACTTAAACTACAGAATTTATAATCTCTATCAGCAAATATTCCCCATTATCAGCCTGATCCAAAGCCCACTGAAGTCAGCAGGAGGACTTTAACCATATAGTATTAGAATGCATTACAATATTAGCTGAAGATTAATATGGGCAGGATCAAAGACTGAGATGCCACCAGCAAAAACATTGAAGTGGACACGGAAGTCTATAGTTTCTGACTAGTGTCCACATGCCCATATGCATGGTCTCCCATATTTCCAACGTGTAAGAGATGACAGCATCTGCCATGCAATGTTCTGAAATGGCTCAGTGTAGACCATTGCTTCCAGGATAGATTGAAGTCCGGAAGATCCTGATTAAACCCAACCCGAAAACGCCTGCAAGAGTTCAGGTGTCTTCAGAAGAATCTGAAGGTCCTCATGAATTGTAAAGTTCAGGATGGCCCTGGCTTATTTGTACTCAGAAGCTGTATGTGTGTCTCTCCAGATCTTCAGCGTGGGTACAGTGAATAGGTGTTGATTTTAATTTGCCAGTTATAATTCTCATCATGATATTAAGCTGCATGTCCAGAAATTTGGGGCGCTGTCTGCCCAGACTGGTGAGCAATATTCAGCGATTAAGTATACCAGGGATAGAGTTGCTGCTCTATCAACACCTCATGTTGTGCCTGAGAGTTTCCACATGTTTTTATCTTTTTTAACGTCTTTTCCAGATTAGCATTAAAAGTCAAGCTTCTATCCAAAGTTACACCCAGGTAGTTCAGATAAGATTAATTTCAGACCCATTGACCACAAAAGGTAACATTAAGTAGTTCCTTGGTGGCTTTGTTGATTAGACAAAAAGCTATTACCAAGGTTTTGTTGGCCTTCAGAATTGGAGCTTCCAATTTTGAAATTTTTCCACCATTATTTTGAGGGTTGGTGGAGAGAATGTCACTGATGGTGGTGGCATTTCACCCACTGACAGAACAGTCATTTCTAAACTTTCAAGTCTTTTCTAAAGGTCAAGCAAAAGGTTTCAAACTAATGACCTGGTTCATCATTACCATTTTTTTGGTTTGATGGTTTCTAACAAGTTTCAGCTTGTTCTCCTACTCTGTCCAAATGGCTCCGTGAGAACCCTCTTGGCACGGATTCAGCAGTTTATCATAGCTGGATGAGAGATTCAGTATGATGCTGCCAGAGTCAGGCTATACTGCAGAACAGCTCACATCACTGATTAGAGACATACACACACACATTCTGGGAAACAAGCCTGAACAAACATGTTTAGCTCTGGGGACTAAAATGAGGTACACCAAAGAGGTTCACTATGAGGGCACTAGACATTTTTACAAACTGATCTTTCTGTGCAAACTGGAAAGCATGTTGTCAAGAATCAGAGGGGTAGCCGTGTTAGTCTGGAATTGCAGAAGTGACAGAGAGTCCTGTGGCACCTTAAAGACTAACTAAAGTATTAGAGCATAAGCTTTTGTGGGCTAATACCCACTTCGTCGGATGCATGCCATCTGACGAAGTGGG
>ML677326.1:14324900-14569055 GCA_007922305.1 Dermatemys mawii | reverse complement strand
CCTGTGGCACCTTAAAGACTAACTAAAGTATTGGAGCATAAGCTTTCTTGGGATAATACCCACTTCGTCAAATGCATGCCTCCGACGAAGTGGGCATGCATCCGACGAAGTGGGTATTAGCCCACAAAAGCTTATGCTCTAATACTTTAGTTAGTCTTTAAGGTGCCACAGGACTCTGTCACTTCTGGAAAGCATGTGTTTCATTGGTATCTTTCCCTATTCCTTCCATGCAGGCTCATCATTAGTACAGCTAGAGGCCCCACTGTGCTGGGTGCTATACGGATATATTGTAAAAGAAACAAACCCTACCCCAGTGAGTTTATAATTTAACTAAAGATATGGTAACAAAATAAACTAAGAGTCAATTATACCTATTACATTACACTTGAGATGTAAGTAGTAGAAGAGGGGGTTCTGTGGCGTTTTTAAATGAGTTACTCTGTCACAATGTTTCATATTTTCTTCATACTTAGCTCTATACTTTTAATATTGCATTGCATTTTGTCTTTTAAAAATTTCATTTGTCATTTTATTTTTGAAAGTTAGTCAAGACCGAACTTGCCCTTTAAAAAATAACTTTTTAAGATTTCCTTACTTCCCTCAAGACTATTGATAACTAAACATTTTCTGGTAGCTCAGAATCGCTAAAACCCAGTCTTATGCAACGGATAAGTAGTTAATTTACTACCCATTAGACAAGCAGCTGAACTACACTTAAAAATCTCAGTAGCACTGACAGATGATCTGCCCATAGATCTATTGGGGGGGGGGGGGTTTGGAAATGGTCTTGAACTTCAATTTCTTTGGTAAATTCCACTGAACTGTATAAGAGAGGCTTTTTCCAGCCTCGTTTATTGCTATGCTAAATTTCTTCATTAGTATCACTCAGTTACACTGCATATTGTAGTTGGAGAAGCATATACACAGATAATTCAACAGCACAGTAATAAACCCCAACTTCCATTCAATGCATTTATAAGAACTGTGGCAAGCAGCCATTTCCAGCCTCTGGTGTGAGCACGGTTTAGTGTTTTTAATTATATTGTTGACATTTTTCACTTATACTTTTAATGCTTAGGGAGCCTTTAATGGGACCAGTGTAGCACAAGTACTGTTATTCTCCTAGAATTTCCACCAGCCAGGAATTTAAACACTGTGAGAATACCATATGGTTATTTTTGCCATATGAACACTTCAGGCTTGAGAGTTAGTGAAGAAACACAAGATATAAATAAGGGGATATTCAGGTTTAACCCAAATACTGATTATTAGGTTCCTGTGAACACAAACGGCCAGCCCATGCCTCAGAGTTAGTCATGCCAGTAAGCAAATGCTCTCAGGACTTTTAAGCACAGGTCAGATCAGATCAGCAGCTTGTGCATCTAATTTCTCAGTGGCAAGTTACTGATCTGACCAGCACATAAAAAGCCTCAGTGCACAGACTGGTCAGCATGTCTGAATAAAAGCTGAAAATGAAACCCTGCCTTACACCACACAATACCCTTACAGAGGCTAATGAACGGAAGTTGCACCCAATACTGGGCTTCTAGGAAAAAACACACGCACTATTAGCTACACGCCTACGTCTTAAAGTAAACGATGAAAAGTGAGATGGGTGGGGATACCCCTTTGAAGACAGAAACACATACAAAGTAAGTCTAGATGATTCCTGACCCTCTGCTCCCCCAAACCAGAGTAATCTGGGACAAGGTGAGGCAGAATTCCTGAAGGGAATAGGAGTGCCCACCATTCATTTTGACTGCTGCTTGCTTCTTCTTGGCAGTGCTCTCTCATGCCTCTCCATGGATTTTTTCTTTATTTTTAATTTCTATAGCTTACTTCAAGTACTGCCCTCCCACATTCTTAGGACGTAAGCACGGAAGTCACTAGAAATAGGAAGAAGATGGGAGAAGGAAGGCAAACAATCTAATATTGGGGGGGGGGGGGAGGGAGAAACCTAAACTGGCACACATATCTTGCTCATAATTAAAATATACAGACAATTTTAACAATCGTAAGTAATAAAAATGCCTAATGTTAATTTGTAAAGATATCAACCACAATGGGGCAGGGAAGATCTTAGTAGACTCCGATCACATCCCAGTTGTAACTAAGGGCATGGTTACACTTACAGGATTATAGCGCTATTGGTTATAGCGGTCCCCTTATACAGCAATATGTATAGCGCTATTGCGTGTCCACACTGAGACGCGCCAGCGGTATAACATGGCCACATTTGCGGCACTTCAAGCGGCATTAAGAGCAGCGCATTAGGGCAGGTATCCCAGCATTCAGCTGGGTGCAATGTGCTTTTCAAACGAGGGGGGTGAGGGGGGACGTGTTGTGTGTATGTGGAGGGAGAGAGCCAGTGTTTTTTCCGTCCTTCTGAGAGCCTGTCAGCGAGCCTGTCAGCGTGTGTCCGTTCACAGAGGGCTTTGTTTTCACACAGGCTCCCTCCTTAAACATTTGCATTGCTTATCCGCCGAGTTAAGAGAGAAACTCTAAAGAGGTACTTCCGCATTCCTCCAGCTGAGTTCAAAAGAAAGGGAAGAGATGCCAATTGTCTTAAATGGCTCTAGGCATCTCAAGAGATCACTTGTAGCGCAGTGGGCGTCCACATTTTCGCCGGAGCGATACAGCCCTTATTCCCCGTGCGGAGGTGGATTACCAGGAGCGCTATAACTCCGCGGTTATAGCGCTCTATGTGCCTTGCCAGTGTGGACAGGTAATAGGTTATAGCGCTCCTGGGGGCTTTATAGCGCTATAAAGTGCCAGTGTAATCATGGCCTAACTAGAAACATGACTAGATTTTGTAATGCTAAAGCTTTCAGATCCGCTTGGTGGAGGAGTATGGCACAATCAACAGGCACACAGTCTTAATTTTTTTTTAAAAAAAAAGACACCTGCATTCAGGTCTTAATTTACTGTATGCTAAATAATTCTATGTACACCATCATAGTACAGCTTTTCACAGAGTTTATAACCAATCTGGCTGTCTGAAGTGAGGTTTTCCTGGCATCAGATACATGGTTGTGTTATTGGGAGGGGGAAGCTGCTGTCTGGATAACACAGGGTATGTCTACACTGACAAAACTATATTGATCTGAATTATGTTAACATACAGTTATTGTGGTAATTAAATCGCTTTACATGTCCACACTAGGTTCCTTGTGTTGGAGGTGTGTATCATCATCAGGAGTGCTTACACTGATTTAACTGTTAGTTTGAAGCGTTGTGGGATGGCTTATCAAAGCCAGCAACAGCTGGTGTAAAAAATGCACTGTCTACACTGACACTGTATCGACCCTATGTTGACCTAAGTGCTACACCTTTTGTCGAGGTGGAGTTATTAATTCGGTGTAGCAACATTTAGTGTAGATGCTTACAGAATTAGGTTGATGCAAGCTGCCTTGCATCAACCTAACTGCAGTGTAGACCAGGACTGAGTGTTACTGTAATCAGGTCAGATGAGAATGTTATGACATCCTGTGTAACCTCACCTCTTGCATATCTCACTTGCTTCACCCATCTGGTGTCTCAGTTTCCTACCTATAAAATGGGAATCATTCTTCGGTACCATAAATTGGTACGTAAGACAGTTAGTGTTTGTCTCTTTGGATATCTAAAGTGGCATGTAAATGGTAAAGCCTAGAACAGTCTTTCCCAGAGTAGGACTGAAGCATGACAGTGAAATTGAACTTTTGTTGTTTGTGCTGTACTCATTCTGTGAACAAAGGTTTTCAGTCTGGTACTTTCTCCAAATGCTGTTTTACTTTACTATATGGCAAAATAGCAGTAATACTTTAAATTAAAGAGTATTTCAAATGTTATAATTCTACAATAATCCAGACATAATCTCCCCTCCATCACAATCTGAATAATACCTAGTCTTGTAATCAAAGACCTGTAACACTTTAATAACAAAAGTAATATTAAACATTATATTGACTAATTTCATTTTAAATAGAAATGGATCAGTTGCTGCTGTTAAGTAACAATAGTCTGTTACATAGAAGTTCAACTTTAGATCGATAAATCTGATCCTTTGCTGAACTACTGAGTTCAGTTTCAACAGGAGTTAATTTCTAGGCCCATAACTGATTTGAAAGAAAAGCCATTTTTTAGTAAAGTTTGAAAGAACAACTGTCAAGTAGCTTATGCAACTTGTCAAAAAACAGAGTCTATAAGTAAGGACAATTTTGTCTTGTAGTTATCCTACTTCAGGTTCCCCAAAAGAGTACTAGTGAAAAGGTCCTTGGGGGGCACAGTTGGGGGAAATGGAGGGGCAAGGAGGACACAGGGGGTTATTCACTGCAGTTGGGGGCAGTACTGCTCCCTGTTATGGTGGCAGAGTGACTGGCACAAGCCCAGGACACAGCGACAGCCATCAGTCAGCACCTCCCTGACAGATGCCTTCCCCAGGAGTGTCCTGGGTGCGTGGGATCTGGCAGCTGCGGCTTGGAGAGGAATGGACCACTCCGCTGTGGATTCTGGGGAAGGAGCAATCAGGAAGGGGACCAACAGGAGTTATTTCTGAGCTGCAGCTTGTCTGCTGCAAACTCTGCCCTTCCCTTCCAGATATTTCATGTTGTTTGAAAACCCTGCTGGGACAGAGAAAGCAGGCTCAAAAAAGAGGCTGTGTCCACGAAACCCCAGATGTATAGTGTCACGGAGTGTGGGCAGTCACGGCACTGCACCCCACCCCCCACTTCTTGCGATTCACCGTGACTCTCAGCCAGCCAGCAAAACAGGTTTATTAGACAGGAACACAGTCTAAAACAGAGCTTTAGGTACAGACAACAGGACCCCCTCAGGCAGGTCCATCTTGGAGGGCAGGGAGACCAGACCCTGGTGCTGGACCTCCCTCCATTTCCCCAGCGAGCTCCAAACTGAAACCCCCTCCAGCAGTCTCCCTCAGCCACACACCCCAGCTCCTCCTCCAGCCTTTGTCCAGTTTTCCCCGGCCAAAGGTGTCACATATCATCCCTCAAGTGAAGTCACTCCCTTATATCCCACCACAATCTACAATTGATGCAGACAATAAGCCAGTAAAACTCGTATGCAACATTATCAGGTTAATACTCCCTACTCCGTCACATCTAGTAATCCTAGTCTGAGGGCCACAGACGGAACAACCACTTCGAGTGAAGATGGCTGGAACTCAGGTTTGTGTGACCTTCCCTTTTGTGCAGACCAGTTGCCTAAATGAACGAACATTCCAGTCAAGGATGGCACACACGGTTAGATGGACCCCGAACTGGGTAGAACCATCTGCAGACAGAGTTTGTGTAAGTTTTGCCAACGTTAACTGATACCTTTATGCTTAAACTCCTCTTAGCTCATGTAAAAATAATTTTTAAAAACCTTCTATTGCTATCTTATGCAATTTTTATTTATTTATTGCTGCAACATGTCTTCTAATCTAGGAAGACAATACCTAAATTAAAAATAACTATTTAAATCAGGATATTACCACCTAGAAAAACTTTTGAAAAATTTAAGACTCCAGAAATATTTTGGGAAGCTCTGTTGCCTGTGTTAAATGGAACAGACTAAATCACAATTGTCCCTTCTGGCCTTGGAATCTGTGAATAAACTCATTTGAATCGACAAGAAATTACAGACTCTAGAGTTTAACTATACCTTGTACTCTCTCTTGTAGACACAAAGCAGTGCAGAAAAAGTGAAATTTCATATTTTAGTCCGGGGTGGGCAAACTTTTTGGCCAGAAGGCCACATTGGGGCTGAAAATTGCATGGAGGGTCAGGTAGGGAAGGCTGTGCCTCCCCAAACAGCCTGGCCCTGCCCCTTATCCAACCCACTCCCTGACTACTCCCCTCAGAATCCCTGACTCATCCAACTCCCCCTGCTCCCTTCCTTTGACCATCCCGTCACAAGACACCTCTATCCCGACCCTTATCCACACCCCCAGGACTCCTAAGCCCCATCCAACCCCGCCTGCTCCCAGACTGCCCCCTGGGAATCCCCGCCCACTATGTAACCCCCCTGGCTCTGGCCTCCTTACCACACCGCTCAGCAGCATGTCTGGGAGCCGCATGGAGCCAAACATGCTGCCCCATTTCCCCAGAGTGCTGCCCACGTGGCACGCTGAGGCTCTGGGATAGGGGGAAATGGGGGCGGGGCCGGTGGCAACCTCCCAAGCTGGGAGCTTAGGGGGCTGGGCAGGACAGTCCCACAGGCTGGATGTGGCCCACGAGCCATAGTTTGCCCACCCCTATTCTTCTCTAACTTTATTTCACTACAAAAAGATCTTTTCCCTCTACCAGAAGCAGCTAAAACTTTTACATATCAAGAACACGTAGCAACTATCAAGAAGATTGAAGAAACAGTAAGAACAAACTAGAGTTCCAAGAGAAAGAAGTTTTGCCTTACAGATTGAAACAACGCACAGGCAATCTATGGAACTCATTGCCAGGGAATGTTGTGATGGCCAAAAGTATAATCAAGTTTAAAAAGAATTAGTCAAGGTGAATAAGGATGCAAGCCCATGCTCTGGATATCTCTAAACCTCTGTCTGCCAGAAGCTGGGACTGGATGAGAGCGGACAGATCACTCGGTAATTGCCCTGTTCTGTCAATTCCCTCTGAAGCATCTGGCACTATCGGAAGATAGGATACTGGACTAGATGGGCCACTAGCCTGAGCCAGTATGGCCATTCTTATGTTCTTATGAAAGAACCCTAAATGAAGCCTGATGCATCATTACTTTAAATATTACAGTGAGGAATCATGGCACTAAAAATCAGATTACTTTAATTCCTTTTTTGTTATTTTAATTGTTATGGTAGTGTTCTTTGTTCTGAGCTCCAAAGAAGTATGTAGCTACAGAGTTTGAAAACTTCACTCATTTACTCACCACTAGCAATTAGAAAACTTGCCAAGGGAGTTGGGGAGCCAAAATCATCAATTTCCTCAAAATCTATGTGCTCTCAAAAAAACGGTCTTAGTCCATATATGAACGGAATATAAAAATGATATGCTCTCCTTTCTGCATGCAATTCCAGTACCTCCACTGCTGCTCACAGATTTGTCAAGCAACAGCAGTGTGAAACTAACAATATGGCTGAAATTATGCAGGATCCTGGGAGCAGTAATTAAACTCATGATTCATTTCAGTTTCATGAATCTTTTTAGGAAGCGTTATTAACAGTAGAGGAGATATTCATAAGTGATCAACGGCTCGATGTCTAGTTGGCAGCTGATATCTAGCAGAGTGTCCCAGAGGTTGGTCTTGGGGCCAGTTTTGTTCAACATCTTTATTAATGATCTGGATGATGGGATGAATTGCACCCTCAGCAGGTTCGAAGATGTCACTAAGCAGGGGGCGGGGAGGGGAGGTAGAGATAGGGTCCAGAGTGACCTAGACAAATTGGAGGATTGAGCCAAACGAAATCGGATGAGGTTTCAACAAAGACAAGTGCAAAGTCCTGCACTTAGGAAGGAAGAATCCCATGCACTGCTACAGGCTGGGAACTGACTGGCTAAGCAGCAGTTCTGCAGAAAAGAACCTGGGGATTACAGCGGACGATAAGCTGGATATGAGTCAGCAGTGTGCCCTCGTTGACAAGAAGACCAACAGCATATTGGGCTGTATTAGTAGGAGCACTGCCAACAGATCGAGGGAAGTGATTATTCCTCTCTATTTGGCACTTGTGAGGCCACACCTGGAGTATTGTGTTCAGTTTTGGTCCCCTGCTACAGAAGGGATGTGGATAAATTGGAGAGAGTCCAGTGGAGAGCAATGAAAATTATTAGGGGGCTGGGGCACATGACAGAAGAGGAGAAGATGAGGAAACTGGGGTTATTTAGTCTGCAGAAAAGTGAGCGGGGATTTGATAGCAGCCTTCAACTACCTGAAGGCAGGTTCCAAAGAGGATGGAGTTTGGCTGTTCTCAGTGGTGGCAGATGACAGAACAAGCAGCAACGGTCTCAAGTTGCAGTGGGGGATATCTAGGTTGGATAGTAGGAAACACTATTTCACTAAGAGGATGGTGAAGCATTGGAATGAATTCTCTAGGGACGTGGTGCAATCTCCATCCTTAGAGGTTTTTAAGGCCTGGCTTGACAAAGCCATGGCTGGGATGATTTAGTTGGTGTTGGTCCTGCTTTGAGGTCTCTAGATGAGGTCTCTTCCAACCCTAATATTCTATGATTCTAAGAGAGATGAACCCACAAAAAGAGGAAGGAAAAGTAAAAGTAAAAAAGAGCTCTACCTACCCTATAGCAGCCAGGAGGCTCTGGAAAGAAAAGAGGAGTAAAAATTTACAGCAGCTAAAAGAGGGTGGAGCTTTAAGTATACCAGAGACCTACGAGCTGAAAGTATTATGGAAGTTGGACTATTCAACCAGGGGACGGAGACAGCACACTGGTAGAAATCCCAGCACTTCCAAATTACCAGAAACTCGAAGCACCAGGGGGACTGGAATTTTTACAAAGACAAATTACATTCCTCTTGTGTGAGCTATCCCACTCTAATCTATTTCTGGACAAGTGCCTAGTAAAATAATCTTAAAACCTCACCAAGCATGTTGGCACTCTAGATTTGGGTGGAATTGGAAGAGCCCATTCCCAGAAAGAAGCAAGAATCTGCTAAGTACCATATTGTCTGAAATTTAGTCATCTGCTAAACTCTCAGCCCATAGCTGTACTTATTCAACCCTCGGCACAGATTCCAATTCTGCAAAATGCAAGCTTCGTAAAAACCAAAACAAATAAATAGGGTTGTGATTGCAAATATAGTGTTCCATAAGAGAACTAAGACAAGACTGAAACAGCTCTAAGATGTGTTGATTGTTCTATTCAATCAAATCAATGATCTATTAACTGTAAGCTGACATCACTAAGGGCTAGATTTTTTACAAAAAGTTAAAGCAATTCCCATGCGCAAAGTCCAAACAAAGACACAAACATTAGTAATTCTAGAAGTTACTTGCATCACCTTCTCTCTGTCCCACACTCAATGCTGTGAAATACCATGAAGAGTAGTTTCCATAAAAAAAACCTCTATTATACTCTCTAGCTTCATGGAAATCTTGCAACTGACAAGTAAAACATTGCTATGAATCAACAACAGCATAATGCTCTGGTAGTTTCAGCCCACAGACTGTAATTAACAACCTTGGCTACCTGGAGGTTTAATCTGCAAAGCGTTAATGCACAATATGTAAACACCACCAATATTGTGCACACAGGACAGCTGTGACCTCTTTCAGTTCACATCATTTTGTACACATGGCAGGGTCTTACTGCATACTAAGCGTATGGCATGCTTGGAAGGTATCCCATGGTCCTCTGCTTCACTGCTGAACAGTGCTAATTCTGGAGATTTCTCCCACTCCACGCTGTAGGCTACACAGCAGAAGCCAGTGGAATTCTGCTTAAATTAAAAAAAATCCCATGATTCTGCTTTCCCTCTCTCTTACTTCCTCTCTTTCTGGGCAAGCTATCACCATTTTAGAATTGCTGCTGGCCAGCACAGAGCCAACAATGCTCTGTGCTGCTATACTGGCAACTGTGAAGATGCACAAGCTCCTTGCGTTGTATTTCAGATCTCAAATAAGTCTGGCTTCAGTTTTGGACTTCACCTATCACACCATTGAACAGATGATGTGGCTACAGTACAGGCTCTTCCAGTTGCGGCAGCTTCAGCAGTGGTGGAAGGAGGAGAACAGGAAAACTGTCAAGCAATTGCTCCTACAGAAACTTCACACAACCCGTGCCAATTCTGGGCTCAGGATACCAATGATGAATGATGAAGACATATTGTTCTAGAGATGTTGGAAGACCAGCAGTGATGAGAAAAACTCAGGATGCCAAACACAACCTTTTTTGAGATCTGTGCTGAACCAGCCCTGGAGCTGCAGCAGCAGCATACTAACATACAATGCCCCAAACCCATTAAGAACTGTGTTGCCATTGCCGTCTGGAAGCTGGCAACCCCCAAAAGTTACCAGATCTTAGACAATCTATTTGACAGAGGAAGGTCAACTGTTTGGGCCACTGCCATCCAGATGTGCACTGCCATGCATAAGATTCCATTGTACCGGGTTATAAAGTTTGATAATGCTCAGGAGATTAATAATGTTTACTTGGGGTTCTCAAAATGCATTGAGCAATTGATGGGACCCATGTGCCTACCATTTGCTCCCTGCGCCACGGGGATCAGAGTTTATAAACAGAAAACAATATTTCTCCATGGTGCTCCACGGGCTGGTCAACCACTGTGGCAAGTTTACAAACGAACATAGGGTGGTCTGGAAAGGTCCATGATGGTAAGATCTTTCAGAACTCAACTTATATTTATCTTAATGAATAAAGAACAGTTTGCCCCCAGGATCACTATGGAGATAATGGTACGGAGACTACTCTAGTTATCCTGGGGGACCTGGTTTACTCTCTGCTGCCTTGATTAATTATGTCATTCACAGCCCACTTGGACAGAAGGAAGGAACTGTTTAACTATCGCTTTAGTAATTGCAGTGACAATAAAGTACACATTTGGTTAGTTGAAAGAAAGGTGGCGCTGTTTATGGATTATGTTGGAAGATTCAGAATAAAAAAATCCTGCCTAAGGTTAAAGCCTCATGTGGTATTTTGCATTTATAATAATAAGGGATAAAGTTTTAGGGCTCATCTTCACTGTGGGCTAAATCATTGCATCCATCCATTTAGTGGGTCTGATGAACATGTGATAAGTCGATGGGAGAGCATCTCTTACTGATATAGCATGGTGTAGACAATTTACAGTAGTAAATTGATGTAAACTACATACACTTAAGTTATGTAAATTACCGATATTACAAAATTGTAAGGAATCTGACCAGATATTCCATGTAAGATATCTGAAAATGTTATGATGTTCCCAAGTAGGGTTGCCAGGTGTCCGGTTTTCAATCGGAACACCCTGTTGAAAAAGGACACTCTCCCACAACTCCCTTTTGGGTCACCACCATGAAATTTCAGATTTAAATAGATGAAATCATGAAATTTACTATTCTAAAAATCCTATGACCATGAAACTGACCAAAATGAACTATGAACTTGGTAGGGCCCTATACATGAGACCATTCCTTCCCCAATCCTCTGGGCCTAAGAAGAAAGAGGCAGAATGACGAATGTGCAGGCCTGCTGCAAGGTAACGAAGAGCTCCTCCACTACACTGCTATATCATCAACAAAACAACCTTTAATAACCCAGTATGCATTGTAAAGTTATCTGAGCAGATCATTTTATACAATATTCTTGCCTCAGAGACAGTTAGTTTAACACCACACAGCTCTGAAGGAACTTTACAACCCCATTCTAATTCAGAAACCTTTGATCCCTGCTTGCATCTATTACTAGAAGTTAGAAAAAAAGGCTGGTAAATATAAAAATGAATTTAAATATAACGTACAGGCTGTTTCCATGGCACCAAACATGCTTACTATAATCAAGCCTTCATCACCACAGGGGTCAGAGTGACAGTGGAGAATACTCTCTTTTCTTAGTTCAATTTGTGGTATCCATTTCTTTTCACATGCACATTGCATCTTAGAATTCTGCAGCAGTTAGTTATTTTGACAGAACAAACCAAATGCATTCCCCATAGTTGCGAAGTTAAATACAACCACTTCTCAATGCACAGACAAGGCCCTTAGCACTTAAAAGCCATTTGCAAGATATGCATTTAGCAAAGAGAAAACTGAACAACTTTATTTATGCTATCACCAAGATTTTAACTTAGCAGCAGCTCAGAATAATAGACTTGCATAGTAGTAGTCAGAAGCTTCCTCCCTACTGGGCTTTAAAAAAACATGCTCCACCACTGTTTAAACATGACCAGAAAGGTTTCCAATTGCCATTTGGTCAACAAGTGCATATGGTGCAAAACTATGTCAGAACAACCAAGCTCTTATGTAGCTATTGAATATTATGAAAGCTACTGTAATAATTTGTTCGTGACTACAGCTTCCAGACAATCCTTGGTAGAACTCTGTTTGCACTATCTTATTGCTGAAACGGTACATAAGCATAGTTTTTAAACTCAGTTATAAGGTTATTGTAGTGAGACTGGCATAGTCTGGTGGACTGAGCAGAGGACTAGAAGTCAAGAATACTGTCTTGAATACAAGTTCTCACAAGGACTCCCTCTGTGGCCTAGGGAAGGTCATAACCGCTCTAACATCTGTGAGTTGGTGATAGTACTTACATCATAGCAGTGTCAAGATAATTCACCTTTGTACACTGCTAAGCATTATTTCATGTATAAGAACATTTGCTCTGGTATCCCGTCAGTTTCAGTGTTGTTAGAGCCAAGTACATGCACAGTCACCTCACATATACACAGTATCTTTTCAAAGCAATTTGTACAGTGCTTCAGATTAACCAGCCTCTCTCTGGTGGGATTTCTAACAAACAACTGGGCGAGGCAATTAAAACACGTCATCTGTTAAAAATGGACTTCAATATGTTATCCTGTTCACATTTCTGCTAAACTATGTGAGCGGTTCTCTGTGTGCTTACAGAGTACAATCTAAACAGTACTGAACAGTTGGTTATTCCACATGAAAAACAGATAGACAAAAATCCCAGGAAGATCATTTATATTTCACTAGTTTCTAGCAAACCCAATCAAGGTCTGATGCCTCTAAGACTGACCTAAATCAATCAAATTAGAATCTTGCATCCTGTGATTTTTAGGTTCCAATGGAGAACATGCAAACCAAGCCCATGCTTGGGATGTGGTACTTCCTCAGGTAGAGGAGGCATTTGAGGTGCCAATCTTTAAGCAGGACAGTTAAGGTTTGAAGCCTGCAAGTTGTGTATTAACCATCTTGAGATCCATGTACATGGAGTTTGTGCGGATGAGAATTATTCAGTCCAAGACATCATAAATTAAGGGAATGAAGGCTTTTCTGAAGCTTAGATGAAGACAGCGCTCATTGTAGTTGTCAGCAGGACACCTCTAGGTTCCACCTTGCTGCCATGGGTGTCTAGAGGGAACTGAGGGAGGCTGCAGCTGCCCTTCCCTTTATTCTCTTGCATGGAGGCAAAAGAAAGCATAACTACTGGCTACAAGAATCTGGTCTTGCCTGCACACAAACCTTCTTTGGAATCCATACTTACACATATTTGACAAAAGAAAAAGGGCTTAAGCAAAACTTATTTAAAAAAAACGTATTCGGCAATCATTTAGCAGAATTTTTTTTCCCCAGTAGGGGAGTTGGCCATATCCTCCATAGCAGCCAGCAAAACTAGACCCGTACAGGAGAGGGATGATGTGTAAACATGAAACACATGCTGCACCCTTCCAGAAGGCAGAGGATCAGCCATGCTGCAAAAAGCTACTGCACTCAAGGCAGAAACAATATCTCTAGGAGTCCCAGAGAGGCAACCTGTCTTGCACTCCCAAGTGCCTTGAATGTAGAATATAGCCCTCCCTCTGGGGTGTGCTTCCTGCTTGCACATTTAGTACATGTACAATCACTATTACTCAAGATCCATCATCTTTTTCATAAAATACTAAGCTGCTACATTCTAAATATTTCTTGCTGTCATGAACAGTCATATCACTAGGGAACTATCCCACAACCATCTGATGCTGATTACATCAGTTTCAGAACCAACCATATTATATGTCATGGATACAGGAAATGACTATGAAACAAACATGTCCATCATATTAATCACCTCTTACAAAAAAATGTGGTATTAAAACCACTGGTTGCATACAGGTATATCAAACTAAGAAAAGGTTATTTAAGATATAAAACAGCATCTAATCTTCATTACATTAGTTAAGCCATAATGACTAGTTCAAATGTATTAAACAAATAAAATGTCCAAGTTAATTAACTTTGACAATCTTCTTACTGCCCATGCATGAGCACATACTTTCAAAAAGTATGTATTTCTAAAAAGCAGAAAGGCTGCCTGCACCCCATGCAAAGATGTCTGTCCGTGTCAAAAGAGTTCTAGTGTATCTGCTAAGTCATCCGCTGTTTGAAGATTACTTCCAAACATGGCTTCAGTACTACTTTGGAGTTTCTTATCTTATCAGTTTATGCTTAAACAGCTTGTGCATATTTAAAAGCAAGTGGCAAGGCAGAAAGGCTAAAACAATAAAGCACATTAAATATACACTTTTCCAGTATTCATATATTCCAGTATTCATAACAGTAAATACTTCCTGATGCACATGAAAGCCTTAATATTAACCATTCTTAGGCAATTTTCCATAACTAACAATATTAAGCATTATTTTCATAAAGCCAATGTAGGTCCTATTATTAAACCTACTGGAATTTAATTGTTTAAACAAGAAGTCATCAACTTATCTGTATGCTGTAAAGTGGAAAAAGATCTTGTTTTTTATTAAATTATTGATTAAAAATCAACAGGAAATTCAAATGGCAGTTATGAGGAGTGGGGTGGAATCCAGGTTAACAACTGTTAGGAAGGAAGCTTCTAAATTTTATCTAATCCACATCCTCTCCTATCCCCACCAAAACTGATTTATTTGCTTGCACTTCCTTCCAGAAATGAAAGAAATATATACACAATGGAAAGGATGTGTAATGCAGATTTAGAAGACAAAACTCTGAACTATAATGAAATCCAGATACAGCATTTCAAGAGACTCTGTTTCTATTTGTATAAGGATTATATCTGATATCTTACAACTAGTGGCATAGGAAAAAAACTAATATAGCTTCTGATTGCCCATTTAAATAAGTTATATATATATATATATCTTTTAAACCAAACACAAAATGTAAAATCGCAGTAAAAATTGTATCTTTAGTTCCCCCATCCCAACATTCTGCACCATATAAACAAAATTATCGCGATATAGCTGTTCTAAACACATAGGCAGACATTCAAACAGTTTTATAACACAATATCTTATTTGTAGATCTGTAGATACAGTAGGAAAAAAATCAGTGAGCTCTCAGGCACTGCTAACCTAGACTGACTAAAGTGTTGAGGGGTGACAGAAATACTCAATTTATATCTCATTTAAAAGAGCTAGTATTTTATTGTACAGCAATTTGAGAAAAATAATTATTTATCTTTATTACCCAAGTGTGCAGGAGCCTTAGTCATGAACTGAGACTCCGTTGTGATGCATGAAAAGAAAAACAGACCTGCCACAAAGAGTGAAAATCCACTTGACAGAGGGATGAGGAGCAGAATGAAACAATAAGACAATACTGGGCAGAAAGCTAGGCACTGATATTAGCACACCAGTGGCCCAACACCATTGTCCTATTTTTTGTAGACATTATGGCAAAAGGAGAGTCAAAGAATTTGAAGGAGAATAATCAAGTCACTTTGTGGATTTTTACAGGGTGTTCCTGAAAACGTGATGGACAGAAAGGGAGAAAGCACCAAGATGCCCGTTTGAAAATTTAACTGGGCGATGGAGGCTGACATCAGTAGCACATCTGTAAATTGTTACTTTACATAAGAATTAAAAAAAAAAAAAAAAAAAAGAACTATTCTCTTCTAGAATAGACTTTATCAACACATCTATAAATCTTAACAAAACAATGGTTTTTTATTTGTTATAGGAATAGCTAAGCTGATCCGTCTAATGATTTTTAGGCACCCTATTTAGGTGTTTGAGTTACTATATTATATATGAGCAATGAAAGCTTGAACAATATTGTTTAATGCGCAGACTATATTTGGCTTAGATATAAAAATTCTTACATTAGCACCAAATACTATGTTACAAAACACAACTAATTAAACTAAAGAAAGAAAAATATTTGATTGCAATATCAAAAGTTGAGCATGCTCTGCAGCTAAGAGTTTTAAACATCTAACTAATGTCACCAAACCCTGAGCACTGAATTCAAGGAACATTAGGATGTTAATGTGAAGTACAGTTATTAAATTTTAAATATTCACATCTATAGTTAAAACTTCCAATATTTTCCTAGACATTTGTATACTGATGAGTTTGTTTTTTATTTTAAGTGTTACCATGTTTGAGAAGTGAATAAGCAGACTAATGCATGAAAGTCATTTCAAACCTGGGGAAACAGAAGGCAAGTTATGACCACTCACGAATTTCAGGTTAACCATATACCTCCCAATATCTGAAATTCTCAGCACCTGGCACTCAAACATTTGAATGGTTTTCATTAGCACTAATGACTTGTCTTCACTACTAAAAAAAAGTCCTTTTTTACCTCAGGGTAATTAACATGTGAGCTATCCCAAAGTAAACACACAATGAAGACAAGGCACCTCTGTCACTATTAAAATTTGTGTCTTAAAAAGACAGTAGCTACTAACACACAAATTAATTTCCAGAAATCAAGTTTTGTTAGTATGGGATTGTAGTTGTAAATATTTTAACATATGACCTGAAAGATGGAGTTATGGTTACAGATAAAATAATTGGAAGTTGTAAGCTGAGGTATCCCAAGCAAATTCAATTCAGCTCATGCATCTCAGCAATCTTGTGCACCCTTCAGGTAAGACAGATGTGTGTTTTTTGGGGATGTTTACTACGGGCACTACTGCAATCTAAATAACAAATTAATAATAGGGCTGTTTATTAATCACAGTTAACTCATGCGATTAAAAAATTAAATGTGATTAACAACACTGTTAATTGAAATGTATTAAATATTTTTGGATGTTTTTTTACATTTTCAAATATATTGATTTCTTTTACAACACAGAATACAAAGTGTACAGTGCTAATTTAATATTATTTTTATTACAAATATTTGCACTATAAAAATGACAAACTAAAAAAAATAGTATTTTTCAACTCACCCCATACAAGTACTGTAGTGCAATCTCTATCATGAAAATGTAACTTACAAATATAAATTTTTTGCTACATAACTGCACTCAAAAACAAAACAAGGTAAAACTTTAGAGCCTACAAGTTCACTCAGTCCTACTTCTTGTTCAGCCAATCGCTAAGAGAAACAAGTTTGTTTACATTTACGGGAGGACACTGCTGCCTGCTTCTTATTTACAATGTTACCTGAAAGTGAGAACAGGCATTCACACGGCACTTTTGTAGCCAGTGTTGCAAGGTATTTACGCGCCACATATGCTAAACATTCGTATGTCCTTTCATGCTTTGGCTACCATACCAGAGGATATGCTTCCATGTTGATGATGCTCGTTAAAAAAAAATGAACTAAGTTTGTGACTGAACTCCTTGGGGGAAAATTGTGCATTTCCTGTTTTGTGTTACCCGCATTTTGCCATATATTTCATGTCATAGCAGTCTCAGATGATGACCCAGCACGTTCTTTTTAACACTTCCACTGCAGATTTGACAAAATGCAAAGACGGTACCAATGTGAGATTTCTAAAAATGGCTACAGAACTCGACCCAAGGTTTAAGAATCTGCTGTGCAGGCCAAAATCTGAGGTGGACGAGGTGTGGAGCATGCTTTCAGAAGTCTTAAAAGAGCAACACTATGATGTGGAAACTATAGAACCCGAACCACCAAAAAAGAAAATCAACCTTCTGCTGGTGGCATCTGACTCAGACAACGAAAATGAACATGTGTTGGTCCACTCTGCTTTTGATCGTTATCAAGCAAAACCTGTCATCAGCATGGATGCATATCCTCTGGAAGGTATTTGAACCATGAAGGGACACATCAATCCTTAGTGAATCTGGCACATAAATATCTTGCGACACTGGCTACAACAATGCCAAGCAAACACCTGTTCTTACTTTCAGGTGACACTGTAAACAAGAAGTGGGCAGCATTATCTCCTGCAAATTGTAACCAAATTTGTTTGTCTGAGCGACTGGCTGAACAAGAAGTAGAACTGAGTGGACTTGTAGACCATAAAGTTCTAGAAGTGACAGAGTCCTGTGGCACCTTAAAGACTAACTAAAGTATTAGAGCATAAGCTTTCGTGGGCTAATACCCACTTCGTCGGATGCATGCAGTGGAAGTCTTCTACTGCATGCATCCGACGAAGTGGGTATTAGCCCACGAAAGCTTATGCTCTAATACTTTAGTTAGTCTTTAAGGTGCCACAGGACTCTGTCACTTCTGCGATTCCAGACTAACACGGTTACCCCTCTGATTCATAAAGTTTTACATTTTTATTTTTGAATGCAGATGTTTTTTGTACCTAATTCTACATTTGTAAATTCAACTTTCAGGATAAAGAGATTGCACCTCAATACTTACATCAGGTGAACTGAAAAATATTTTTTCTTTTGGTTTTTAGAGTGCAAATATTTTTAATAAAAATAAATATAAAGAACACCGTACACTTTGTATCCTGTGTTACAATTTAAATCAATATATTTGAAAATATATAGAAACCATCCAAAAATATTTAAATAAATGGCATTCTATTATTGTTCAACAGCTCAATTAATCACACAATTGTCATTAATTTTTTAATTGCCTGTCAGCCCTAAATAACAATAAAGATTGTTTGGCTATTGGTATTAAGGTAGAAAGAGAGATGGAAAAAACAGGAAGATGGAGAAGCAGGTGAACTCATGGCCTTCCAAGGAGAACACCTATTGTGGGGTTATAAAAGGAGGATGACATGGAAAGAGGCACGGGCTTGCAGTAGGTAACACCCCAGCTCCACAGTGACTGGTAACCATAGCTGTAGGTTCCTGTTTTGATCTGAGAGCAAGCGCCTTGTTTTTTTCCTTTTGTTGAAAATATTGCACCAGAAAAACTACATAAAAAAATGCCTTAGGCAACTTCTCAAACAGCTGGAATGTTTGACTTACAGTACGTTAGCCCTCATATTTATCTGGCCTGCCTAACCCTCCAGTTTCTGTCTCACACACAGGCTGTGCGCTCTGGTCCTTAGCTTCCCAGCCTTCTGCCTATCATGTCTGGCTTTGCTTGGCTGGCAACTACAAAAAAAGTCACCACCTTCTGCTTGCTGGGCAGGCAAGAGGCCAGCAGCTGAGATTCTCTCACGCCCCAGTCATAATCAAACACACACAGACTAAAAACCATTGTGCCAGCCAGAGTGATCACAATTGAGGGTGTTGCACTACACAAGGCCTGATGAAGTTCCTAGATATGGTTCAATCCTGCAAATCCATGAATCTCTGGGGCTGCCCTTTGGTCACTGCTAGGTTGAGTCAGGGGGTGCACCACTTTGCATGTCGATGGAGTTTGAGAGCATGGTATGTTACAGTATTTTTATCCATCCTCGTGTCATGGCAGAAGAGCAAGCAAAATCACTTTTGAATATAATGAATGACTGAAGGAAGGCCAGATCTCTGAAAGACACAGCTGCCAAACCACTTTATGCTCTGGACTTAGTGCTGACAGTACATACTGATTGCCTCTAGCCTGTCCAAGTCTGCCTGCAGGGGGGCCCGAGTTTCTGACCCATATAGCAATATAGGTATGACATGGGTCTGATGTATCCTGAACTTTGTTTCAGTGCAAAGATGTTTTTGCATCCATAAGCAGGATACGGAGTTCATGCAGGAGGGGCAAATCCTGTTAGTCATTTTGCTGTAAACAGCTGAACTCTGCTTGTACCTAGATGAGATGAACTTGTCAACACTTTCCATAATATCTGACCCCACCTGTTCTGGGGGCTCTGGTGGTCCAGCTCCAAGGTTCTGGATTTTGGGTCTCTTGCCATGAGATGTTCAATCCCATAGCATGTGCAGCATCTTAAAGACCTTGGAGGACAGTATTGAAGTTATTGGACTTTTCAACAAGCAAGACAGCGTCGTCAGTCTTGTGGTGAATACTTCTTGACCAAGCTTGATTCTGATGCGTGGAGTGGCAAGTCCGAATATCCAGTTGACAGCTCAACAGAATAGTACCAGGGCAAGAATGCATCTCTGTCACACACCTGAGGTTGTGTAGAAACACAGGAAAAGTGATGAACCAATGTGCATTCTCAAAGCAATACATGTGTGAAGATTGAGCACCATATTTATCTGAACAGCTGTTACAGCAACTACTTTCAGTGCAAGACACACTGCTGGCATTTCAACAAAATAAAGGCTGCTTTGATGTTGGTATATGCTATGTGAAATGGGTAGTTAAATTCTCAGTGCAGCTCAACCAGAAGCTGGAGGGCAAGGACTTTGTCCACTGCTGACCATACAACAGTGAAAGCTGATTACTGCGATGACAATGTTTGTTAAGGAACAACTGCATTTTACCGAGGGCCGGCTCCAGGCACCATCCTAGCAAGCAGGTAGCTGGGGTGGCAAACGGCAGGGGCCGACATTCTCAGCACTCAGATGGCGGAGCTGCTGCTGGCATGTTCAGCGGCACACCTGCGGCAGTTCCACCACTCTTCCCTCTCCGGCGGCGCAACGGAGATGCTTGGGGCAGCAAAAAAGGTAGAGCCGGCCCTGATTCTACCAAGCAGAATGTGAACAAAAAGACCTTTCCAGGATAACGATATTGGCCTGTAGTTGCCACACACAGTGCAAGATTCTTTGCTCTTGTACAGGGACACTGTGATATCTTTCCACACTGCTGGTACTTTGTCTGATAGCCATAGTTTTAAGAATAGCTGATGCAGGCTGACGCTAACTGGTTCCAATGCACCTTTGAGCAGCTGGAGTATTACCAGATCTGGCCACTGCTAGGACATTCCATTTACTGATGGACACTTATTTGTCATGGGAAAAGACAAAAAATTCCATACTAAGATGCAAATCAATTTCTCTTAATCCCTGTGTCTGTGTAACGGGGTGCCTGTTGCGCGCCTGCGTCCCACTCCTCACAGACCCAGGGATACTCCAAGCTGGTGCAACTCCCTTGCTCTTTATTTGCGTCTGTTTCCCACCACCAATTTCCTACTATATATACAGGCTATTTATAATGGCTTAGCCTAAAACAGGCCTAGTCAGCAACAGAGTAGTAGGCTCCTACCTCTCCCTGAGCCTCCCTTCCCTCCTGGTCTCTGTCACCCTTTTCACTCACTTCCTTCAAGCCTTATAGCTCCTGCCTAATGAGGCTGGTAGGTGCAGTCAATGATTAGGTAAACCTAGGCTATTTACCCAACCCCAGTCCATTTCCCCTGAGTGGGGATGGAGTGGCAGAAGCTGACTGAAGCTTCCCCAGCAGTGCCAACACAGACTGCAAACATGTGGAAAGGTTTCTTTCATGTGTATAAACAAAAACCTACGAACAAAGTGACACCCAAACTCACTGTTAAATTGTTCTTCCACCTACAATAATTTAATGCTGTACTATGAATATGCTGCATAGCCAATTTCATTGTATAGTTTACCTCCAGACACCCTTTACAAAAGTGTTCTACAAAAAAAGAACAATTAAGTGTTCCTGAAGTCTTCGCCTCTCCCTCACTAACTGGTGTGGTGCCTAGGTCACTCACAAAGGACACGGTATTTGTCTGAAATGTTAATGGAGTACCAATTACATAAAGATTTGCCCAACCTATTCTAACAAACATTACTATAAACTAAGACAGACACTCTTTACAATGTATGCTAAACTAACAAGAGTTCAGCATGTGTAAGAGAACACTGATAGCCACAATGTGGGGAGAGGTAGGAGGAGACCCTCCCTTAGGATTCAAAATAAAAGCTTATGCAAAACATTGGACATGTTAATCAAATCACCTAGAACTTGAAATGACATTTTTGAAAAGTTAATAGTTAAAACAATAATTTAGTTGTGCAGATTCCCAGCTGAAAGTTTTGATATTGTTTTTAGAACTGGTGTAAGCACTTTGAATAAATAAAAGGAGCACCAGTAGATGAAAAAAAATCACATTTCCATCTACAAATTTTGTATCTACTATAATTACAAGATCCAAGATGACTATCACTGAATTTTTTTTCTAAATCTGTTTCCTCTCCCTCCCTCCCTCATGTTTACTTTATATATAAACTGCTGTCAAATATATGATCAATTTCACTGTGTCTCTTGTATAGCAAATTTCTTTTTTTAATTCAAGACATTTAACCAATGCTGTATTAGGAGCAGTGCTTTTTTTATTATTAAAAGGTCAATTTTTAAAAAATTCAAATAGACAGTGACCCTCACAACAGGCAGAGTAACAATGCTATCTCATTTTTCTGCAAATGGACTTACATTTGGATGCAGAGCATGTTTCACATGAGTGGTTCAACACCCACTAAGAAAACCTAGGCCATGTCTACACTACAAACTTATGCTGAATCAAATTACATCAGCACATAGTTGCCTCAGTCAGTACTTCACTTGTGCACATGCATACTTGGGTCCTTGTGCCAGCAGTGTGCATATTCACCAGGAAGTGATTGTATTGATGCAGACTGTGATGCACCATGGATACATCCCACTGTGTAACTTGCCACTGTCTACCGCATGGTCTTTTGGGAAGTTTCGGCAATGCATGTTGGAGCTGAAATGAGTCACACTTGGGTTACTGGGATCATGGGGTAAACTTTCCAGTTTCCAACTGTCTCCATCCCATGATGTTATCTGTATCCCACAATTTCCATGCCTGTTTTTTGCAAAATCCCACAAACCCAGGTGGCCCCCCTCACTGTCCACCATATCTGAAGGAAGGATGGAGCCTGCACAGCTCTGCACTATTGTCATGAGTATTGCAAGCACAGGGCATGCAATCCTGGAATATTAGCAGAGCTTCAAGATGAACCAAATAAGTAAAGACCATGACGATTCCTTGGAGGACAGTAAGACAGTGGGACATAGCAAGAAGCAGTTCAAGGCTGTTGGTAGCTTTCATGGACCAGCTGCAGACGGTGGAGCACCACTTCTGAACCCAAGAAATAAGCACTGACTGGTGGGTTCACATCATAATGCAAGGTTTGGGGTGACAAGCAGGGGCTGTAGAACATTCAGATGCTCAAGACCACATTCCTGGATCTGTACGCGGAGATCACTGCAGCCCTCCAGCACAGGGACCCCAAAATGAGAGCTGCACTGACAGTGGAGAAGCAAGTGGCTATTGCAATGCAGGATCTTGCAACACCAGATTACCAGTCAACCAGGAATCAATTTGGAATCAGGAAATCCACCCGGGGGCACAGGGGGAGGAACATTGTAATGCAAGTGTGCAGGGCTATTAATTCCCTCCTGCTATGCAGAATTGCAACTCTGGGCAATATGCAGGACATAGTGGATGGATTTGTAACAAAGGGGTTCCTGAACTGCAGTGGCACCATAGATGGCATGCCCATCCCTATTATGGCGTCAGACCAGCTTGTACTGAGTGCATCACTAGGAAGGGCTACTCTTCTATGATTATGCAAGCACTGGTGGATCACCATGGATGTTTCAATGACATCATCTTCCCTGACCAGTGCACTGTATGCCATCTTTAAGTGCACAGCACTGTTCAGAAAACTAAGAGCAGGGACTTTTTTGCCCAACCAGCAGATTACCATGGGGAACGTTGAAAAGCTAATAGCAATCCTGGGGGGACCCAGCCTATCCCTTGCTCCCCTGTCTCATGAAAACATACAGCCGCTACCTTAAAAACATCAGGGAGTCCGGTGGTACCTTAAAGACTAAGATTTATATGGGCATAAGCTTTCGTGGGTAAAAACCCCACTTCTTCAGATGTACCTACCTTGACAGCCAAGGAATAATTTAACTACTAGCTCAGTAGGTGCAGAATGACAATTGCGTGTGCTTTTGGCTGTTTGAAGGTTCGCTGGCTTTGTTTACTCCCAATGGTTATAGCTGCCTGATATATAAGAAGGAAAGGGGGAAGAGACTCCACTGGGGTGGAGATGGACTGGTTGGCTGCTGAATTCAACAGCCAGATACAAAGCTGTACATGGATCTATACAACTGAGGGAAGCTTTGAAAGACAATTTTAAGTGTGTGAAAGTAGTGAGTGTTGTAGTGTACTTTACCTGGCCCTGTCAGCATCGAACATTCTCAATGAACCTATTACTTTTGTTAGGATCACTGTCAGAGTTGTATGACACTACGGGACTGTCTACACTACAAACTTAAGTCAACCTACATTAGGTAGGCTTGCAGTCACCACAGTAATTACTTCAGCTTTTCATGTACACACTACCTTCCTTCTGTCAGTGGTGCACACCCTCTCCAGGAGTGCCTCCACCAACTAAGAGGTATAATGTGGGGGCTGAGCTGCCTCCTGGGCTCTCAGCTCCACTCCCCAGCGGACTGACCCCCTCCTGGGGGGGGGCATTCCATTGAGAACCACTGTTCTGGAGCCCTCTGGGATAAAAAAAAATTGGATCTGCATCTGATCCACAAAGAACCACATCCATGGATGCGGATATCTGCAGATAAAAAGAGGATATCCGGAGCTCTATACATCAGCTGTTCGCTGTCATTCTTGTCAATTTCACAGCTCCCATGCTAGAGCCATGAAATTGACAAGAAAGACTGGTAGGCTCTCTGCTGTGAACCCCTTGCAGCTCACAGCCTGGGCTGTTACCCCAGAGCAGGTGGGACCCTCCTAGCTCAGTGCTCCCCACTAGGAGTCAGGCTCCCAGCTTCCCACTCCTTGCCCAGAGCCTGACTGCACACAGGCTCCCAGCTCCACACTCCAAGCTGGGCTCCCAATTTCCCTCTCTGGGATTCATTCCCACAGGGGGGAGGTGGAGAAAGGAAGACATGACAACAGGCTTCACACTCGTGGGGTTATGGCCCCCCTGAAACCAGCTCATGGTCCCCCAGGGGGCCATGCACAACCAGTTGAGAATTGCTGGTGTGGATCCATATAAAATGTGGAATGGGGATCGCAGATTGGATACTATTTATTTACCACAGATAAAGAATCCAAATGTTTATACCAGTGTAGGGCTCTACCGATGTAAGTAATGCAATGTCTATACAGACACTATCACCCTACTGACATAAGCCCTATGCCTCTTGCTGTGGTGGAGTTATGTCAGTGTATTAGGGTACTTACATCTGCAGGGACAAGGATGAAGTATAGACATTAAATTAATTAGGCTGACACAAGCTGCTTATGTTGACGCTGCTCTGTAGTGTAGACTAAACCTGTGCAGCAGGTAAATGGCTGCTTTCAGAACTGCTGAATACTCAGCAGCACATGTTGTGAAATAAGAAGAACTGTGCTCCAAAGAATTTTTTTCTGTAACAAAATCAGTACTAAAACCCCCAAAATACATTAAAAATTTAATAAAACTTAAAAAATTAAGAGAACAGAACTTATGAAGGGGAATGAACATTAATGTCCATTTCAGCTATACATACAACAACCATGGCTTTCACAGGTGAGCATATGTGAAGGTGTAATTGTATTCAATATCCTCCTGAGGTGAAAGGGTAGGGGTACTACAGCAACCCCCAACATCAATTTGGAATGTTGGGTGGGGGGAATAGGGAGGTCTTGAAGTTGAGTTCTCAATGGGCTGCAGAGGGAGGGGAAGCCAGACTGTTGAATCTGCAAGCCCACCAGAGTCTGCAGTATCTGTGTTTCCTGCCTGAGAAGACCCATTAGGTCTCCCTCTCCTTTTCCTGTTGGGGCTCCTGGGACTCTCCTCCTCGCCACTCTATCTTTTCCAGGCTGCTCCACAAAGTTTATCCTCTGGGCCCAGTGCTCATGATCCGATGAAGCACTGGTTTGCAGGATCTCACTGAACATGCCATCCAGAGTCCTCTTCTTTCTCCTCCTTATCTGGCTCAGGCATTCTGCCAGTGTGAAGGAGGGCCGCAACACCAGCAGCAAAAGATAAAACAAGCAGAGGTGCCATTGTCAGTATATTCACTACAGAAAGCGAAACAAGATGTTGAACTCACGCCACTGGCTCCCCTAAAGTTTTAAGCACTACATTCTCACTTCTGCCTGGGACTGTCTGTTCACAACACCAGCAATAGTAAGCATGACCCGCCCAGGGTTGGAAAAATGGAGGAGGGAATTGCTCAGTTACATTTTTCTAGTAGTACAGTGCAATGGCACTGAATACTGGCAGTTTTCCAGAGCTGGTGGTTACTTTAGCTGATCTCAGGCTTACAAAGGCAGAGAGTGCACAGCTGCTACTGACATCCCAAAGATGCCGAGCACCCTATGCTGTTAGCCTGTGTACTTCAATGGTGCTTGATGAAATTATCACTGAGTGGAGTGGGAAAGCATCCTACCAAGAGGAAGGAATAAAGCAGCCTTCTCTAGAAACCTTTGGAAGAAAACTGCAGAGTACCTCCAAGAAAGTTTCACCTAGCTCTCTCAGGAAGATTGAAGGGACATCCCTATAAACAAACTGCTCCGCATCAACCTAACTCTAGAGGGGGAATGAAAAGCAGATAGAACTCTCTCTATTTTGGTTGTGCCACTAACTCTTCTAGCACAAGGAAATTAATGAAAAGTCAAAAGACTGTGTCCTTGTATAGTAGGGTGCAATCGCTATAACTGAAAATTTATCTACACACTTACCTGAAATTCTTTCCCATGCTTGACTGGTGGGACTGGCTGGATTATGGAGGAGTAAAAAGAGGTCCTGGCATGCTGTGCAACTGATCACCTAGCTGACTATTCCCTACACTCTTCCTCTACCATCACTTCCTCCTCACTGTTCACAGCAGGGGGTCCTGTGATTTGGGCTCCTTGGAGGTATCCATGGTGCTGGAGGGAGCAGGGATGCTGTGATGTTTTCACCAAGCATTATATGCAACTCTTAGTTAAAGGAGCAGGTCTGCAGAATAGCAACAGATCAATTGTGGGCCTCCCAAGCCAGCTGGTGTCCCTGCCACAGTTCCTTGGCTTTCACACAGCACTACTGCTGATTCCTTCTCCTGCATCCCAGAGCAATCTGTTCACAGATTTCAATGTTTCTATGGCTGCCTCAAAGGCATGGGCACAGCCTCTTCCCCCTACAGGCCCAGGAGATCCAAAATCTCCTGTCCATTCCAGACAGAGGCACATTTGGAGAATGTGACCAGCACGCTCAGCTGGGCACTTGCACTCAACAGTGGAGAACTGCTAGGTTATCTCACCAAGCCAGGCAATCAAAAAATCAGAATTTCAAGAATTCACAGGGTTTTAAAGGGGAGGGGGGCTTCCAGTCTCCGTGTTCTATGGGCAATGGAGTTCACATTGGTGATCAAACAATCAGTGTGGGTCACTGTGGGGCAGCTGCTGAAGGCCGGTTAGGGTAACACAGTGCCAACACTCACACTGTGTATACCTAAGTAAGGGTATGGTTACACTTACAAAATTATAGCGCTATTGCTTATAGCGCTCGCCTTATACAGCAATAATAATAGCGCTATTGTATGTCCACACTGAGCTGCTCCAGCGCTATAGCATGGCCACATTTGCGGCAGTTAATACGGCATTAAGAGCAGCGCATTAGGGCAGGTATCCCACAGTACACCTCTTCCTGATCTGGCGCAATGGCTTGTGGTAGGGGGGGCATCACTTGCGGGGCATTCTATATCCTGTTTGAACTACCCATGATGCTTTTTGGCATATCCCAGCAATCCCTGTGTTTCCTTCCACCTCCGGCGCCATCTTTCAAGGGTTTCAGCAAGGCACGCTCTGTCTTCCATTGTCGAGTGCTGCAATGAATCCAGAACTGCTGAGGGACATGCTGACGACTGTCGCCAGCACATCTCTGTGTGCAGTGGAGTTATTCCTTGACATGCAGGATGACAGTGATGATTCTGAAGACGAGATCGAAGCGGTGAATGCATTCGACACAAAGCTGCTTGTCTCATTAACGGACATGCTCACGGCTGTTGAACGCCGCTTCTGGGCACGGGAAACGAGCACAGAGTGGTGGGATCGCATCGTCATGCAAGTCTGGGACGACGAGCAGTGGCTGCAAAACTTTCGAATGAGAAAAGCCACTTTCATGGGACTGTGTGCTGAACTCGCCCCTGCCCTGCGGCGCAAGGACACCAGACTGAGAGCTGCCCTCCCGGTGGAGAAGCGGGTGGCTATCGCGATCTGGAAGCTGGCTACCCCAGACAGCTACCGATCGGTGGCCAACCAGTTTGGGGTTGGAAAGTCGACCGTTGGAGTTGTGCTGATGCAAGTGTGCAGGGCCATCAATCGCATCCTGCTACGAAAAATCGTGACTCTGGATAACGTGCATGACATCGTGGCTGGCTTTGAAGAAATGGGTTTCCCTAACTGTGGTGGGGCGATAGATGGGACCCATATACCCATTCTCGCGCCCGCCCACCTAGCTGAGGAGTACGTTAACCGAAAGGGGTACTTCTCCATGGTTCTCCAGGCGCTTGTGGATCACCGTGGGCGTTTTACTGACATTAACGCTGGCTGGTCTGGAAAGGTGCATGACGCACGCATCTTCCGCAACACCGGCCTGTTCATGAAGCTGCAAGCCGGGACTTTTTTCCCAGACCAGAGGATCCCCGTGGGGGAAGTGGAAATGCCCATAGTGATTCTTGGTGACCCTGCTTACCCTTTAATGCCCTGGCTCATGAAACCGTACACAGGGAGCCTGGACAGCAGTCAGGAAAGGTTCAACTACAGGCTTAGCCGTTGTCGAATGACTGTGGAGTGTGCTTTTGGGCGTCTGAAGGCGCGCTGGCGTTGTCTTTATGGGAGGCTAGATTTGGCCGAGGGTAGTATCTCCACGGTTATTTCCGCATGCTGTGCCCTACATAATCTTTGTGAGCGGAAGGGCGAAGGCTTCATTCAGGCATGGTCCTCTGAGGTTCAACGCCTGGAGGCCACATATGCCCAGCCAGAGAGCAGGGTTCATGGAGGGGACCAGCGCGAGGCTGTTAGGATCAGGGAAGCCTTGAGGGAGCATTTTGAGGCTGAAAGCCAGTTCTGAAGTGAGGTGCAGATGGAGGGAGGGAGGGAGCATTCTTTTAACAGGAACAGGCATTTGCTTTTCTGTAGCCTGTAATAATGTATGTACACTTAATAAAAAAACCCCATTTATTAAGAAGACAATTCATTTATTGAACAGGTACTTCGGTTGCTGAAAGAAAATATTGTGATGCATGTGAGAGGGAAGGCAGGGGAGGTGCAATGGGGGTGTCGTGGGGTCAGTCAGAGATCGGAGTATGTCCGGGTCTCTGAGTCTCCAGTGCCCTCAAACTGGCCATGTCCCCCGAACCCCATTTGCGGTGGCCAGTAAGGCATGTTATTAGGGGTAGACTGCAGTGGATAATGGTCTGGGGGTTGTCCGGTGAAGACAGAGGGGTTGGAGGCAGCTGTGGATGGTGATAACCATTTGGCTGATGATACTGGCCTGGAGGGTACAGAGGCAAGGAAGGGGAAGGGAGTTGGGGCAAACGATAATTGGGGTGGTGGGTGCGGAGCTTCTGCTCCTGAAGGGTGACAAGCCGCTGCATAGTCTGCAATTGAAGCTGCAGTAATGAGAGCAGCTTGTCGGTGCTTTTCTGGCAGTGAATCGCGTTCTCCTTCCGCGCCTTCTCCCTCAACTTGCTCTCATTCTCCCTCCACCTCTGTGCAACTCGATTCTCCGTTACAGCCTGTTGCATTACTTGCTGTACAAGATCCTCTTTGCTCCTTCGTGGCCGCTTCCTCAGTCGCCTGAGCCTCTCAGCTGTTGATAAGAGCGATGGCGAAGGGGTGAAGGACAACCCTTCTAAAATAAAAAGATACATTTCACAGTGGTTCCCTTGTAAAGAGCAGACATGCCTATCATTCCCCCGCATTCCCCGTTTGCCTGTCCCGCAGACAGCACAGATACAGCAACGGAGCCCCTGCCATGGTGAGTGGACTCCAGAGGCAAGGGAAATGATTTTTTCCCTGCCCTGAGAAGCTGTGGCGGGGGAGGGGGTGGGGAGTGCCGGTACGTTGCAGGAGCCACAGTGTGAGCAGCAGGCAGGGGGAAGGATTTCTTCCCTGCCCTGAAAAGCTGTGGCGGGGGGGGTGGAGTGCCGGGAAGTGGCAGGAGCCCTACTCTGAACACTGTTCCAACATTCTCCGTAGGTGTTTGTCCTGGAAGATATCTCGTTGCTTCGAGTCACTGAGGAGCAAAGGGAAGGGATTTTATTAAGCTGCGGCTTCCGCCCAGGGCCATATGCAGCGTGCCTATGTGCAGCAATGCTCCCCCCACCCATTGTAGCACAGTGGCAGGGACTAGTGACCGTGACCGGGACGGGGACCACGCTGGCTCTCCCGGGAAACCTGCGCAGGCGCATTGCAAGTGCTCTTATTGAGACCTTTGAAGAGATTACTGATGATGACTACCGCGAGGTGATAGACTACATCAATGCACTATTCCACATGTAGGCAAGCATGCAAGCATCCCCTTCCACCCCAAGCTGCCTGCCTTCCCCATAGAAAAGCAGCTTTACCGCCGCAATGCACTGCTGAGCTGGCCCCTGCAACTGCCGGACGCTGTGGCTGGCCGCCCTCCTCCTGGCTTTAGAGGAGAGCTCCTGGCTGCATGCCCCCCTGCCCTCCTCCTGGCTTGAACAGAGCACCAGGTAGAATGCCCCCCTCATCCCTTTCCACCCCAAGCTGCCAGCCTTCCCCATAGAAAAGCAGCTTTACCTCCGCAATCCGCTGCTGAGCTGGCCCCTGCAACCGCCGGACGCTGTGGCTGGCTGCCCTCCTGGGTTGAGAAGAGCTCCTGGCTGCATGCGTCCAGGGACTCCTCCGTGCCCTGGATCGCTGCTGCCTCGTCCTCATCCTCCTCCTCTTCTTCATCCTCCTGCTCTTCGTCCTCCTCCTCACCCCCCCCTTCACTGGTGGGCTGGGAAGTGTCCGTGGTGGTCGATGGAGTGACCGTGGGATCACCACCAAGTATCGCGTGCAGCTCCTTATAAAATCTGCAAGTCACCGGGGCTGCCCCGGAGCGGCCGTTTGCCTCGCGGGCTTTGCGATACGCATTCCTAAGCTCCTTTACCTTAACACGGCACTGCAGAGTGTCCCGCTCATGGCCTCCTTCTGCCAAGGCCCGTGATATCTGCCCATAGGTGTCAAAATTCCTGTGGCTAGACCGCAGCTGAGACTGAACAGCCTCTTCCCCCCAGCAGCTGATGAGGTCCAGCACCTCACTATTGCTCCATGCTGGGGATCGCCTATTGCGAGGAGGCATGGCACGTGGAGTCATGATGATCAATCTGAATGATCACCTGCAACGATTCCCTGAGACCACGCCACGCAATCAATCAGATCAATGAGAATGATCACCTGCAAGGATTCCCTGAGACCACGCCACGCAATCAATCTGATCAATGAGAATGATCACTTGCAAGGGTTCCCTGAGAGCACGCCACGCTTGGCTGGAGCAAACAGGAAGGGGATTTTCAAATTTCCCTGGAACTTTAAAGGGCGGGTCTGACGTGTGGTCACCTGAGGACAGGACAAAAGAGTTTGCAAGTGATGACCAGAGTGGCTCGAACGGGAATTATGGGACAGGCTGGAGGCCAATTAATACGCAGTGGGTGTCCACATTCTTCCTGTAGCGCTACAGCAGGTGCGCTACAGCCCTTATTCCCCATGAGGAGGTGGATTTATAATAGCGCTATAACTCCGCGGTTATAGCGCTATTAGTGCCTTGCCAGTGTGGACGGAGAGTAGGTTATAGCGCTCGTAGGGGCTTTATAGCGCTATAAAGTGCCAGTGTAACCATGGCCTTAATCAGCCATGGCTCTATACTTCTTGGAGAGGTGGTGTTGCTATGTCAGCCTAATAGAGAGTGTTCAGTGGTGGGAGACGAACAGAAGTGCAAACCGATGCACAACTAGGTCGACATAAGCTGCCTTGCATTAACCTAACTTTGTAACGTAGACCTGGCTTTATTTCAGCTACTGCCCTAGAGAGTAGTTCAATATGCTTGACCCCTCATAAGAGAATATTCACTGGAAAACCGGGATACAAGAATAAACATTGTAATTGGATATAATTACTATGAGTGTACATAGCTTTGTTAAAAATAACCACACCAGCTTAGGACTTGTCTACACTTAACACATTACAGCAGCACAGCTCTAGCATGTCAGTGTAGACACTCACTACAGCAATGGGAGAGGTTCTCCTACTGGTGTAGTTATTCTATCTCCCCAATAGGTGGATGCTAGGTCAACAGAAGAATTATTCCATCAACCTAACACTGCCTACACCAAGAGTTAGGTCAGCTTAACTGCATTGCTTAGAGTGTGGATTTTCACATCCCTGAGCGATGTAGCTGGGTCAACATTACTTCAGAAGGTAGATCTGCTCTTAGTGGTTCAGGGAGACTTTTTTTTGGGAGGGGGCAAGGTTTACTGCTGGTTTAAGAAATTGCAACTCCATTAGCTTCAGTGAAGTGTACCAACAGTGAACTGGACCTCTCATGAGATTCAGATCATATGAAACAACAAAAATACCTTAAAACAATGTCAGGAATTTGAAAACTGATACACACACCCTCCCACAAGAAAATACAAGTAAGTTCCAGCTTAAGTTTCATGGCTGAAGTTTTAGTTCAACGACAGTAGTTTTAAATGTCTACAGACTCTTTCACCTCCAACTCCCAACAGCAGCTCTGGTAAACAAAATAGGTATTCATTCCAAGTTATGAGAGAACTTTACCATTCTCAACACAGACAGCTCATCCCATGAGAAAGTGAACAAAAATATGCAAAATGTAACTGATTACCTGCATGTATTACTTCAGCTATTTATGGCATCTCACTTCAACAAGATGTAAGGCCCAAACTGCAGAATCCAGAAAGAAGTATCACCTAAAGTCCTTTACACACTGTTTGAAGTAGGACCACAAACATAACCCAAGACACTGAAATACAGACATGGGATCCCATGTCACTGGACCTCCTTGTTCCCACACTGAGTGCTACTGCAGTCAGTGATGGCTTACTTGTAACTAAAATATTTATCAGCACTTTTTTCTCCAATGAATGTGTGCTTCCTGGCTTACTGACAGGCCAAGTTATCAAGACATGTAATAAATAATGAGGGGAAAATATTACTTTAATGCCACCTTGCAAATATATCTTAACTTGACAATTCTACATGAAATGTGCTAAAAGACATATCCACGCTGTACCAAGATTATCCTATAAAGTGCTAAAGATAGTTAAGACCAAAGCTGACTGTGACGAGCTACAAAAGGATCTTAATAAACTGGATGACTGGGTAACAAAATGGCAGATGAAATTCAATGCTGATCAATGCAAAGTAATGCACATTGGAAAATATAATCCTGACTATACATACAGAATGATCAGGTGCAAAATAAGCTGTTACCTCTCAAGAAAAAGATTTTGGAGTCTCTGAGACTAGTTCTCTGAAAACATCCTCTCAGCATTCAGTGGCAGATGAAAAAACTAACAATGTTAGGCACCATTAGAAAAGGCATACATAATAAAACAGAAAATATCAATACCACTATATAAATCCATGAACCTCCAGTACTATATGCAGTTCTGGCCAACTCATCTCAAAAAAGATACATTAGAATAGGAAAAGATACAGAGAAGGGCAACACAAATGATTTTTTATTTACATAGCAGAAGAACTAAAGGTCACCTAATGAAGCTGAAAGACTGTAGATTTAAAACAAACAAAATGAGGTACTTCTTCACACAGTGTCTAGTCAACCAGTGGAACTTGTTGCCAGTGGATGCTGTGAAGACCAAAAGTATAAAATTAAAAAAATTAGATATGCACATGGAAGACAGACCATTCTGGCTAATGCCCGTTGATGGGCCTGTGATGCAACCTCATGATCTGGGTGTCTAGTCTAAACCTATGACTTCCAAAAGCTGGATCCAAACAACAGGAGGTGGATCATGTGAAACTTCCCTGTTCTCTTTATTCCCTCTGAGGCATCTGGCATTGTCCACGGTCAGGATACTAGGTTAGATGGACAATTGGCTGTTCTCATGTTTACACAAAACAATAATTGGACCAAATGCCTTCTCTAATAAGAGTTTAAGCAAAAATGAAGTCAAATAGAGGTGCAAGACATTCAATGTGTTTAATATCAAAGCATGCACTTTCATCCTGGAAGACCAAAGCACCCTCAAGCTGGAAAGCCAGGTCAGATCTCAGTTAAATCCTATAACCTCAAGATTACAACCAAAACAAACCACGGCAGGCATTAAACTCACTTTACAGAAATATGATATATTGTACTCCATCTTAAACAACTCAAGAGGTTTTTGATAATTTGAGTTATCCATATTCCTTGATATGGAGGGCAAAACAGAAAATGCATTCTAGATTCTGTTATGTAGTTCAGTATAACAGCCTACAAAATGAAGACAATTATCTTTGTACAGTAGAACCTCAGAGTTATGAACACTCAGGAATGGAGGCGACTTCACACAACTTAGAAACTTTACTATGCAGAAGAAAAATGTTGCTTTTAAGCTTCTTAATTTAAATGAAACGTGCACAGAAACAGCTTCCTTACCTTGTCAAATCTTTTTAAAAGACCTTTCCCTTTTTTCGTAGTTTACATTTAACACTGTACTGTACTATACAGGATTTGCCTTTTTGTGTGTCTGCTGCCTGATTGCGTACTTCAGGTTCCAAATGAGGTGCGTGGTTGACTGGTCAGTTCGTAACTCTGAGATTCTACTGTACTCCCTTTGTAAACCTTAATTTAAAAAAAAAAAAAGAAAAAGTATTCATGTAATTTAAAAAAAAAGTCTTTACTCCACAATAGAAAGAATTTGACAGTGCAGAGAAGAAGTGCTTTCTATCCTATCACACCTGGAGTTTCATTATATCACCTTAATTCTGTTGCTCGGTGTTGTACAGAATAGCTACACTGCGGCCTGTATGTATGGAGACTAAACTTGTAGATTCAGGCAAACCAAACTGTTTAACTCAAGCATTTAAAGTCTGAGAATTTAACAATTTTAATGAACGAAGTGTATACATAGCATTTCTATACTATTAATTTGCCAACATAAATCACTAGAGCAGTTAATAAAAAAAGACAACTATTCTTAACAGCTTTCAGAAGAACAAAGAAAAGAATGGGCTTTGAACTGACGTCCACCAGCTACAACAATATTCTCTGAAGATTTAGACCCACCACCATTCTTGACCACAGTTATGTGGGGACTTTTTCTTGGTAGGATTTTGTCCCAGTCAGTTTCATTTAAAGCCAACCTAACCTAAGACTCAATGTCAAACACCTACAATACATAATTTCTATGTGCACAGAAGCTTGTAATGTTTTGCAGCCACGAAAAGATACTGGAAAGATGAGACACTCTCTCTACACACAAAATGCAACAGCTGCCCAATGCGCATACCCAGCAACTGGTACCTCACCAATCAAGAACACTGTACACAAACACAACACACACTCCATTTTCCTCCATCTAAACTAGCTGCTGCTATTAATCTGTATCACCCATTCTCCACACCTTGCAAAAATCAGCAAGTCAGACTGACTGTAAACATCTCCACCAATTCCATAAAACAGCAGATCAAGGGAGAAGCGAGAAAGAGGTGGTAGATACACCAAGTAGTGTAATGGAGATCTGAACACTGAGCAGCTGCTTCCTGCAGTAACAGCAACAGCATGACACCTCATCCATCACCGGACTGCAAAGAGGTACAGACACACATAGTGACTGTTCCCCTCACCACGGCATCTGCTTAGACCATCACAGGAACCCCCTTCATCCCAACTGTCAGCACAGCAGCTTCTACACAACGCCAAGACAAGAGCCCCCAGCCCCTCCCCTGACTCATCCAAACCAAAAGCTTGAGGCCCCTAAAAACCTCCACACCCTGAGCTTGGCTCCTAAACCTTCGCCTTCCAACCCAATCCCAAAGCCTGATCTGCAGCCCCTTTTCCCAGACCCCACATCTGCTAAGGCTTCTCCCAAACATTATGCCTCCCACCCCCAACAGTGCATCCACTCACTGCAGAACCAGCCCCCTGACCCAGGCTGCGTCTACTCACCAATGTCAGAGACCTCGGCCCCTCCCCCGACACCCCTGCTCCCCCAGCCCAGTCTCAGCCCCTCCCCCAACACCCCGTTCCCAACGCCTGCGCTCTTTCTCCTCCAGTCCCTCCTCACAACGCCTGCACCCCCGCTCCCCCAACCCGGGCTCAGCCCCTCTGCCCAATGCCTACGCCCCTTTCCCGCAACAGCTGCGGCCTTTCTTCGCTAGCCCCTTCTCACAACGCCCGCACCCTGCTCCGCCAACCCCGCCCAAGGCCTGCACCCCCCTCCTCCCAACACCTGCACCGCGGCTCCCCCAGCCCCTCCTGCCCGCGCCCCGGCGGCGCTCACCCCACCCCGGCGTGCGGGAGAAGTAACGGCGGCGGCGGCAGCCTGCGGGTGCTGGGAGGCAGCGGCAGCGTCTCCCCGTCCCCGGCGCGTCTCCGTCTCGAGCCTCGGCACCAAGCCCCGCCCCGCTCCCCCGCCACCCCTCCCCAGCAGGGTGCGGCTTCCAGGGGCCGCAGGCTAACAACCGCGCCGCCCATTGGAGGGCGCGGGCTCGGCAACCAAGAGGCTCTCCTATTGGTTAAGGGAGGGGAGAGAGGCGGGCCCGGGCGGGGGTGAAACAGAGGAGGGGGGGAGGGTGGAATCGAAGGTAGGGGTGTGGCGGGAAAAGCAAACTGCTGCGGGGGAGAATTGAAGGCAGGGCTGGGGGAGGGGAAGCCCGGTGGCGGGCTGAAGGCAGGTGGTGGGAGGCAGAGTAGGAGGCAGCTACTCTGAGGGGTGAAGGCGGCGGGTGGGGTTGCGAGGTGAGTCCGATGGGGGTGCTAATGCAAAGGACCATACAGGGGAAGCAGAGACAATGGGGTGGTGCAAGTTAATGGGTGCTGTGTTCTCTTCACCTCTGAGAATCAGGTCCATTATACAGATCCCTAACTTTAGCCCCCCCATCATTGTCCCTATGCGTTATTATTATTGTTCAGCCAGTAGGAAAAGATGAATACCAAAAAATCCACAAATCTAAAATCACTGCTGGAAAGCCTGCAGATGAACCAGATATTGGTGGAATGGTAAACAAGTCACTACTACAAAGTAATGTGGATTGATTGGTAAGCTAGTCTATTGTGAACACTGTTTTAATAAAATGAGGAATACTCGTGGCACCTTGGAGATGAACCAGTTTATAAGCTTTCGTGGGCTGAAATAAACTGCTTTAGTCTCTAAAGTGCCACGTTTTATTTATGGATACAGACTAACACAGCTGCTAATCTTAAACGTGTCAACATGTTTTAATGTACCCAAAAGCAATGTTATTTATATATTCTAGGAACAACTTTTGGGTCACGGTTAATAATCAACTGAACCAGAAGTCCCAGTTCTATATATGAGCGAAAGTACAATCCTTCGCTGAATGAACAAGGGAAGAGTTACAGTAAGAAGTGGGGAGGAGGTATTACTCAGGGCATTTGGTGAGACTACTAGTGCAAAGAATTTAGAAGGAGTTACAAGAACAATTAAAATTCTGGAAAACCTGCCTTACAGGTAAAGATGAAAATAATATTTAGTTTATCCAAGAGAAGGTTAAGGGATGACTTGATCACCATTTACAAGTGCTTATATGGGGAGAAGATTTGATAAAAAAACTGTTTAATGTAACAGACACTGGTATGACAAGATCCAGTCCGAAGTTAAAGCTAAACAAAGTCAGATTAGAAGTAAAGTGTAAATGTATAACAATGGGGATAATTAAACATTGGGACAACTTACCTGCAGATGTGGTTGGATATTCCATCACACAAAGTATTTAAATCAACACAATGTCTTTCTAAAAGATAGCTTCTAATGTGAGTTTGTGCTGTAAGCTTGTTTCTAAGAATTACAGGGTGAAATTTTGTGGCCTGTGTTATGCAGGAGAGCAGATTAGATCATCGCAAATGGTCCATTTTGGTCTTTAATAAAACAAACCAACCATGAAAGAGCCCTTTCCCAAGGAATTAATTATCCCAGAAAAAAAAAATCTTCAGCAAATTGAGATATATCAGACATTAATGTCACCACATTCTATTCCCCATCCTTGCTGATCTACTTCCCACCCTTTTTGACTACCATCCCCACATATTTTTAATGATCTCTCCATCACATCTGCTAGCTCTAAAAAAATGTGCTTTATAATATGAAAGCAGGCAGGGCTCTTGCTTTTCAGATAAAGGTATAAATCAGTGAAAGCATACTTTCACAGTAAACTTAGAGCACTTTTCCTGGACAAGTTATTAGAAAGAAAATAATAGAATCCCTGATGATATGTCAAGAACATTCAAGAGCTATAGTGAAGAGAATGTCTCTGAGAGGCTAGTTGAAATACAGCCTCTTACTAAGGTTGCAAGACCTGTTTTAGTCTTGGTTTGCTCACTGGTTGGCAGAGAAAAGCAGTAGGCCATGGTATAGCACAAACCCAACATCTGGTCCCGCTGGGCTCTGAAACAGTGGGACATGGAGAATGAGATAATTTTGGCAATGTGGTGCAAGAGTTTGTTTTATGGAAACAACCTAGGAGATGACCTGGCTAAAAAGGACCTTAGTCATAAAGAAGGGCTACCAGCAACTGTTGAAAAATCTGCCTAAAGTTGGGCCCTACTGCATCAAACAAAATTCTCAAAAATTATATGTAATAATGCTCAGCACTTAGACTAAATAAATATTGGATTGCTTCCTTCTATCTTCTGTCAGAGCCTGATCAACTGAAATTGCAGATACCCAGCACCTCAGAGGATCAACCATCTCCATGCAGCCACCTTTCTCTACTCCTCTTGTCTCAGGCCTACCTCACTCATATCTCTCTCTCTCTCTCTCTCTCTTTACTCTCCACACCTCTTTATACACTGAAAGCTCCACTCACCGGCCCTGCTGGGAGGTGTGTGTGTCTGCCAGGGCTGATCCTGGGGTGGGAAATCACTCCAGCCCCTTGGGAGTGGCACGATCAAGCCAGGCTCCCTCAGGACTCACTTGCCTGGAGGGACCCAGCCAAGTCCCTCACCCCAAGTGGTCAAGAATGGCCAGGCTTCTGCACCGGTCCCAGGTGGCTCAGCTCCAGGGAGTCAGGCAGGGCCCCATGGGTGGTGGGAAGCAGAGACTGCCCAGAGCCAGAGGTGCACTGGGGTCTGGCCAGGGGGCAGAGAAGAGCCCTTGGCTGGGCAGCAGGGAGCCAGCAGTCTGGTGGAATCTCAGGGCTCAGAGAAAGCGGAGCAGGCCTGGGCCCCTTCTGAGCATGGGCCCAGCTCCATGGCACCACTGGCACCATTTTAAACCTGGGACTGCCAGTAGTTTGCTCCTTATTCAGGCAATCCTGCCAGTGAAGTCAGTGGATATTTTACCAGAGAAAGGAATGTTGGAAAAGGCACTTTTACAAGTGCTCATTTCTTTTGTTTTTACAACATCCCATCTAAAGAGTTTTAGTTCTAAAGAGTACTAGCACTCCTCTTGCATGGTAATGCTTATTTGACGTACTGAAGCGAGACGCTCAAAGTACTGATTTATTGCAGTAGAGGAGAAGCATCCCTACAGCTGCAGTAATACACATTTGAAATAGGAGAGAACGGAAAAAACAGAGATTACAGTGAGCCTCTGGAATCAACAGTTTTCCACATAATAAAATGTTTTTTCCTTTTGTTATCCAGAAATAGGTCAAAAATCAATATCTGCCCACTCCATTAATGGAAAAACAGTCTCAAGAGACAGGCACCTGTTATTGAAATTGTTCTCTATACCTTCCATTTACAGTTGCTTTGATACACTAGAGAACTAACAACTAGAATTGTCTGCTACCAAGGTAATTTATGGTCTGCCCACTACAGGTCAGAAAAATTACATCCATCAAGTCATCAACCATTTCTCATTTAAAACCCTTCTCAAGACTCATTTCTTCCACTGTTCCCACCTAACAGCAAATCCATGATATTCACCATCCTATAACTTTCTCTCTCATTTTCAGATAAATGTAAGAAATAAAAACAAAACCCCAGAACATAAAACCACTAAGAGAGACATGCAGATGCCTAGACTGACCATGTGATCTTATTGCCATAAGACTTTGGACACTTCCTGAGAGTACCCTGGTCTGTGAGGTACTTCACTACCACCTGCCCTTAACATGAGGAAGCCTTGTCTATGTCATCTGCTAAAGATCAGATCTTCAGCTTCACCAGTCATAGGTAACACAAGCACTCCCCTCTGCACAGGGCATACTGATTCATATATCTGCTATTTCCGAAGAAACAGTAGACCCCAAATTATCAGTTCCACCTCAGATCACTGCCCAACTTAACAGATAGCACTTAGATATGTTTATAATGAAATCAAGTATAGATTTATTGAACAAGTATTGGAAATAACACTTACATATCCTAATATAAGCATTTAAGACATGGAAAACTGCTGGTGTGCTGGCATGGTATCAGAGTAGACACAGACATGTACTATTCCTTCGCTTAATAGATAAAATGTTACTCCTTTCCCCTCCCTTCTCCTTGTTAAGAATTAATAAGCGTTGCACCTGCATAAGAATTGTGGGGTTCTAAAGAATACCTTTTGAGTAAAGAAGTGTTATCTCCTCCTCCCTTCCTTTCCCAATTACATAAGCGAGCCCTGGGTCATGGCCCCTTCTTCCCTCCCCTGAAAACTGCTAATCCAAGGAGTTCATAACTACAATTACAGCAAAAAAGGGCATCCTCAGAGTAAAACTTATCAGCAGAATATGCTAAAGAGATAATTAGTAACTGGGACGGAAATAACTGTATTCAGCATAGGGTTATCAATATTCATTGTATGGACATTCATATTACTCCATAAGGATTTTGGGGGTGTTGTAATAAATGTAGGAATTTACATATTAATGTACATAAAAAGAGTATGATGTAACTAATCCAGTGTTTACTGGACAATTGGATCCAGGGGAACAAGTACAGCAATAAAGAAGCCCATCTACTCAAATCCACCTCTGGGTCAGCCTGTTCTTTTTCCAACAGGTTACAGATACAATCAAATCATAACACTCATTGTAGAACCTAGACTTAATTAATTAGATCCCCTCATATCTTGTAGAGTAATGCTCATATTAAGTCCTTTCAGCATTTTAGAATCAGGCTGGCTGTGACCCTCCTTTCATAAGACAAACATGCTTTTGGCTGGTCTCCTCAGTAGAGGAGTCTGTGCATTCCCTGATATACCAGACTAATCCTTTGATTTTAGTCATAAACAGGACACGCCTACTGACTGCTTTTTTTCCCCCTGTAGATTGTGAAATATATTAGACTATCTTCCAGCTGATGCATCTCGCTGAAATATCAGGACTTTCCCCTTTCTGTTTATTGGTAAGAATGGAGGTGTGTTTGATTTGAGAGCTAAGTATCAGAATGCTTTAAGGTAATTTTTTAATTGAGACTACTCTAGCCTTTAATGCTTTGAATTTTTTTTTCTGGTACATGATGTGTGTAATCAAACTTTATCTTTTGAATTCCACAGAGCAGCCTTAACTGTAACTTAAGGATATTTTATGTAAAAAATTGCCAAAATTTGTATAGATGTGTTGTAATATAGTGAAGGTTGTGCTAAGCGTTCTAAGTCTTACCTTTGACCAGGTGCATTTTCACTTTTTATAGGAAGGAGTTGTCCCTTATGAAATTTTTAGTGACATAAGTAGGGGAGATATTCTGCCTCTTAAAAAAAATTCCAACAAATCTTTCCTATATGAAAGCTTCCCTGTGAAACTTAAGATGCAGAAAAACTATTCTGCTTTACTCACCTGAAGCCAGTCTCTAGGCTTTGAATTAAGTCAGTCCACAGCTAAACACAGCCACATCTGGAGTTTATCTGATCTGAAAAATACATTAAAAAGAACTGAAACAGCAGGTAGGAAAAGAGGGTAGAGTTTCTGGATCAGAAGGATGATTAATGCTGCCAGATTTTCATATAATCTATTTAACCTTGAAAAATAATGACTTTATGCTTCACACAAAAATAAATACATCCATTGTTAAACACTGTAATTAGTCTAAACATAAAACTACAGTAGTAGATCAAGCTTGTTAATGATTGCAGTAAAAACACCAGATTTTGGGGAGGATGATGTCATTAGTAATTACTGGTCTGGGAAAGGTCAAAGGCAAGTGACAAATTTTATTTTTTTAAATTGTTACAATATTATGACTTTTTTGAAAAATCCTTTCTGAAGTGAAAGTGAGCCTTTGAATTTGCAAGTGGTTCTCATCTCAACTTTTAAAATCCTGTAAACATCTTGTACTTAACAGATTTTGGGTGGAATTCTCTAAATGAATGACCTGTATGGTAGCTATAGTGTTACCAGATATATTTAATAAACTCATTGATATGGGATTATCATCTTTTCTCTAAGGACACCTTCCTCATCCTTGAGCATTAAAGAAAGGAATCATGCCAGTAGCAAAGGTTTTGGACTCTTCATAGCCCAGTTAGAATTGAAAAGAAACTGTCACAGATAGGGTGACCAGACAGCAAGTGTGAAAAATCGGGACGGGGGTGGGGGGTAATAGGAGCCTATATAAGAAAGACCCCAAAATCTGGACTGTCCCTATACAATCGGGACATCTGGTCACTCTAGTCACGGACTCACAGGTCATGCCTCTTTTAGCCCCATGTGGTCCGTGGAGGGTGCCCCTTTCAGTGAGACAGCCCTTCTTGGGGGTCCATTCTCTCCCAGGGTCAGCCCCTCCACCTCCTAGATCCACACCTCTCTGAGCCTTAGCATACCTGCCTCTGCCGTGGGCCCCCTCAGAGAGTCCCCTTGCTTGGGACCCCCAGGGCTTCCACCCCCGAAGGGGACGATGCAACCCTGTTCTCTAGACCAGAGTGACTCAGCCAGCGTAAAACAGGAGGGTTTATTGAGCATTGAACACAGAACAGGAACTCTCCAGACCCTTAGGCCTGGCCTCCCTCAGCCCAGCAAATCAAGTTTCCCTGCATCCAGGTGGGCTCTGCCTGCTCCCCCTCTCCAGCACAGAGGCCCCCTGCTTCCCAGCTGGGCAGCTGATATCACCGGCCCCAAGTCCTGCCTCTGTCCATTGTCTTATCTTCAGGTAAACAGGGTCGTCTGGGCCCCTAGCTGGAACAGGTTGGTCGGGGATCCTCTCTTCACAGCCCATTGTTCTCCCACCGGCCAGCACTGCCCGTGGCTCCTGAGCTGGGCCCTCAGGTCACTGGGGTCTCCATTCTCCAGGCCATTGGCTGGGGTCCCAAGTTCCCTCGACAGTCCTTTGGAACAAACTCCGTCTCCCATTACCTTGTTAAATCAGTAACACTCAGGGAAACTGAGTCCCACCTCCTCTCCATGCAAGCCATAGGAATCCCAAGGAAAAAAAAAACACCCTCATTCTGTCACAGAAACTAATGTAAGAGACATTTAAAAATAGATCAGCCAAAGAATTGAAGAAAACAACAGATGTGTAAAGCAATGAGAATGAGAGTGAAATATGGCCAAAAGAAATTACAAGCCAAATAGGTAAAATCTGCAAAACAACATTCAGGAAAAGCCTGGTATTGATGGCAATGAACAGAAAGTAACATTTTTCAATAATTCCTAGGTATGATTTGAAAATAGTACATAAGTGGCCACTGTGTGAGTATGTCTCCATTGGAGCTGGGAGCTTGCTTCACAGCACCAGTAGACAGATGTACCAGCTCTGCTTGACCTAGCATGCTAAAATATAGCAGCATGGCTTTCGGGGCATGGATGGTGGCTTGGGCTAACCACTAGTTTGTACACGGGGGTTTGGTAGGTAGCTTAAGCAGCCATCTGTGCCCCACAGCCACACTGCTATTTTTAGTGTGCTCGCTTGAGCAGAGCTAGAGCATGTCTGTGTACCCATGCTGGGAAATGCATTCCCAGCTGCAGCATAGACATACTGTTAGGATATATAAGGGTTAAGTAAAGACATGGAAAACGGCCAGTGTGCTGGCATGGTGTCAGGGAGTAGACAGATACACGCACTGTTCCTTCGCTTAATAAAGTGTTACCCTTTCCCCCTCCCTTCTCCTTGTTAAGAATTAATAAGCATTGCACCTGCACAGGACTTGTGGGAATCTAAAGAATACCTTTTGGGTATTATCGTCTCCTACCTTCCTTTTCCAGCTACATAAGCGAGCCCTGGGTCATGGCCCTTTTCTCCCTCCCCCGCAAACTGCTGATCCAAGGAGTTCATGACTGCAATTATAGCAAAGTAGTGTATTTTCAAAGTAAAACTTATCGGTAAAATACGCTATTGAGGTAAATAGTAATCAGGGGTGGAAATAATTATATTCAGTATAGGGTTATCAATATTCATCGTATGTACGTTCATATTACTCCATAAGGGTTTTGGGGATGTTGTAATAAATGTAGGAATTGACATACTAACGTAAATAAAAAGAGTATGATGTAACTAATCCAGTGCTTACTGGACAATTGGATCCAGGGGAAAAAGTACAGCAATAAAAAAGCCCATCTACTCAAATCCGCCTCTGGGTCAGTCTGTTAGTCTTCCAAGACATACGATGTGTGTCTGGCAGCCACTGGAAAGGCAAACAGAAGTGGAATATAAGTAAAGCACAAATCACAAGAGATTGTTGAGGCACTATACTCACAATCTGTGAGGCCATTAGTCCCATCTGTATCTCTTCTGTCATGCTTTCTGTAATTCAGTACATTAGGCCTCAGACCTGCAAGCTGTTCTCTCTCTGATCCAGTGTGAAAGCCCATCAACTTTAATGGAGTTGTGTGGGTGTCGGAGTTCATCCATGCAGAACAGTTTGCAGGATTGTGGTCTATGTGGGTACCAGTTTCGATACACAAGAGGGCCCAAACTAATACCAGGGAAGAACTGGTCACATTAAGGGCTGTTTAGAGCAGTGGTTTTCAATGTTTTTTTCTGATGACCCAGTTGAAGAAAATTGTTCATGCCCACAACCCAGTGGAGCTGGGGATGAGGGGTTTGGGGTGCGGGAGGGGCTCAGGGCTGGGGCAGAGAGCTGGGATGCAGGGGTGAGGGCTGCAGGATGGGGCTGACAATGATGGGTTCAAGGTGTGGGAGGGAGCTCTGGGCTGCAGGCTCTGGGGTGGAGCCAGGGATGAGGGGTTTGGGGTGCAGAATGGGGCTCAGGGCTGCAGAAGGAGGGCAGGGCTCTGGGCTGGGGGATTTGGGGTGCAGAAAGTGGCTCCTAGTTTTGGGGGACTCAGGGCTGGGGCAGGGGATTGGGGCAAGGGGTTACCTTGAGTGGCTCCCAGTCAGCAGTGGAGCGGGGCGCTAAGGCAGGCTTCCTGCCTGTCCTGGTGCTGTGGACCATGCTGCGCCCTGGAAGTGGCCGGCAACAGGTCTGACTCCTAAGCAGAGGCATGGAAGCAGCTTCATGTGGCTCTCACCCACAGGCATGACCTCCCCACCAGCTGCCACTGGCTGGGAACTGACCAATGGGAGTGCAGAGCCAGTGCTCGGGGCAGGAGTGGTACATGGTCCCCCCGCCTAGAGGCTGGACCTGCTGCTGGCTGCTTCTGGGGTGCAGCGCAGTGTCCGAACAGGTAGGGACTAGCCTACCTTAGCTGGGCAGCACTGCAGACAGGATTTTTAATGGTCCAGTGCGTGGTGCTGACCAAAGCCACCATGATTCAGCGCCTTATATTCCACGACCCAGTATTGGGTTGCGACCTGCAATTTGAAAACCACTGGTTTAGAGGGTAGTTAGTGTAGAGTGGATAGCGAAAGGCAGGAAAAGCAGCTATACTATACCTAAGACCTGAAAGCGTTAAACAGCCTCTTAAAAGCATTAGACAAATTAAAAAGGAACAATAATGTGACTTTCAAAAAACAAGCAATCTCCTAATCTTATTTTGTTGACTTGCTCTTTTTGCTTCACTCAATTTCATCACCCCTTCTTCACAACATGTTGTATCTAACTCAGGGGCTAGTCCTGCAAACAGTTACTACAGCCAATATCCTGTTTCCATGAAAAATCCATTTGCTTGAGTGAGAATGTGTGATAAGGTTATACATGAAAATGATTGTTTGCAGTGTCTAGATTGTAGGCCGCTCAGGGAAGGAACAGGGTCATGACCTGGTTGCATGGCCATCTCCCTAATAAACAGGACATGGATTATATACTATAATTAGGGTATATACAGGATAGATAGTAATGGATAGCCCTGGTGTTTGAGGCACAGATTGGGAGTCAGCAGACCTGATTTCTGTCCTGGCCCTGCCACAGACTTCCTATATATCTTCAGCTCACTGAACTTCTTTGTTTCAGTTTACCCAGCTGTAAAAATAGAGGTATAGAGGTGTGGTGAAGTTAAGGTTTCCAATGTTTTTCAAATGGAAGAACTATAAGTTAGTCTATATTTAATGAACTGTACAAATAATCTGGCATCTCCAAATATTCCTATTGCCAAAACAAAGTGTATCATCAAATTTTAAAGGAAATTTAGAACATTTAAGGGGCTAAAACCCCTTTTGAAATATCAGGTATGTTTGGTATGGGGTCAAACAGTTTTCCAGCCAAATGTACTTCAATTTCACAACAATCAGCAGCAATCTGTAAGGTTTTGGGATAGAAAAATATTGATTTGTTTGGAGACCAGGTACCCAACATTGTGCAAATACTATAATGGGAAAGTGTTTTTCCTAGAGTAATTTAAACATAAGGAATATCACAAGAAATTTGCCTGTCTTTCCCTCAGCCAAATCCTGTCTTATTCAGGTAAGGAGTGCTACTGACATTTGTGGAACTACTTATAGGAGAAATGTGAGCAGGATATGGTCACATGATGTTACACCCAAAGCCAGTTACGGTAGCATTCCATCCCATCAAGTTTTCACTTGATATTGAGAGTTGAGCTTTAACACCTAGTTTCTGTAAAAGGGTTTCACAAGTTCATATAACAATTTTTTTTCCAAATCACCCAATCTTTGTTGAACGTATTCAGATATAGAACTTACCCTGCACAGTGCTATTTTACTGCTTGACCAGTTGATGTCACTAAACTCAAAGTAACTGCCAACAGAAGCTCAAGAAATCTAAAAAAAGCAATGTTAACTTTGACAAAAATGGGTTACTTACCTGTAACTGTTGTTCTTCGAGATGTGTTGCTCATATCCATTCCAGTTAGGTGTGCACGCGCCACATGCACGGCTGCCGGAAGATTTTTCCCTTAGCAACAGGCCGGGTCAGCTAGGGAGCCCCCTGGAGTGGTGCCATTATGGTGCCGCATATATACCCCTGCTGACCCACCCCCCCACAGTCCCTTCTTGCCCGCTAATCCGACAGTGGGGAAGGAGGGTGGGTTTGGAATGGATATGAGCAACACATCTCAAAGAACAACAGTTACAGGTAAGTAACCCATTTTTCTTCTTCGAGTGCTTGCTCATATGCATTCCAGTTAGGTGACTGCTAGCCATACCTAGGAGGAGGGGTCGTATCAACCAACCTCTGAGTGGAGGATTGCCGAGCCAAACGATGCATCGTCCCTGGACTGCTGGACAATGGCGTAGTGCGTGGTGAAGATACAGATGGAGGACTAAGTGGCAGCCCTGCAGATGTCCTGGATCAGAACCTGTTCCTGGAAGGCCGCCGAGGAGGCTTGTGCCCTCGTGGAGTGCGCAGTTATCTGCTCTGTATATTTCCCTGCTAGCTCATAGCAGGTACGGATAAAAGCAGTTATCCGGGAGGAGAGGCGTTGTGCTGAGATCGGCTGCCCTTTCATCCGATCCGCTACGGCAACGAAGAGTTGTGTTGACTTCCTAAAGGGTTTTGTATGCTCTAAATAAAATGCAAGAGCTCTGTGAACATCAAGCGTGTGCAATTGTTGTTCCCTACAGGAGGTGTGGGGCTTTGGGTAAAAGACCGGGAGAAAAATGTCGTGGTTTATGTGGAAGGGGGACACCACCTTAGGGAGGAAGGCGGGATGGGGGCGTAGCTGAACCTTATCCTTGTGGAAGACTGTATAGGGGGGTTCCGATGTGATAGCTCAGATTTCAGAGACTCTACGGGCCGAGGTGATAGCCACAAGAAAGGCCACTTTCCAAGAGAGGTATAACAAGGAGCAAGTGGTGAGGGGCTCGAACGGGGGCAACATGAGACGGGAGAGGACCAGGTTCAGGTCCCACGAGGGGACTGGGTGTTTAACCTGCGGGTACAGTCTGTCCAGTCCCTTGAGGAACCTATAGGCCATGGGGTGGGAGAAGACCGAATGGCCGGTGGTTCCCGGGTGGAAAGCCGATATGGCTGCTAAATGGACTCGGATGGAGGAAGTGGAGAGGCCTTGCTGCTTGAGGGAGAGAAGATAATCCAAGATGGCAGGTATACTGGCCTCTCCTGGGGCAGTGTTGCTCTGTTCGCACCACCGGGAGAAACGAGCCCATTTTGCACAGTAAGTGGCTCGGGTAGACGGCTTTCTGCTACCCAAGAGCACATTTTGCACCTCCACTGAGCACAGGAGCTCCGAACCCCTTAACCATGCAGGAGCCACGCCGATAGGTGTAGGGACGGAAGGTCCGGGTGGAGTAGGCGGCCGTGGTCCTGTGATATGAGGTCCGGCCAAAGTGGCAGGGGGATGGGCGGTACCGCCGATAGCTGGGGAAGGGACGTGTATCAGCACTGCTTGGGCCACGCTAGGGCTATGAGGATGATGTGTGATTTGTCTTGCTTCGCTTTGATGAGCACCTTGTGCAGCAGTGGGATCAGGGGAAAAGCGTAGCGGAGTTGCCCTGTCCATGGAAGGAGAAAAGCGTTCGTCAGGGAACCCGGGCAGCTGCCCCGGAAGGAGCAGAACTGGAGGCACTTCCTGCTCTGGCGATTGGTGAAGAGGTTGATCTGGGGAAACCCCCACTTTAGGAAGATCGACCGAATGACATCCAGGCGAATGGACCACTCGTGGGAGAGGAAAGACCTGCTGAGGTGGTCCGCCAGCGTGTTGTGAACGCCCGGGGTGAATTGAATGGGCTATACAGAATTGCCACAGTAGAATCGCTTCCTTGCAGAGGGGGGTCGAGCGGGCTCCCCCTTGCTTGTTGATGTAAAAGAGAGCTGTAGTGTTGTCCGTTAGCACTGCAACACATTGGCCTGATAACGTGTTCTTGAAGGCCTGACATGCGAGGCAGACCGCCCGCAGTTCCCGGACATTGATGTGCAGACAAAAGTTAACAAACTAAGAACTATAAACTATATACAGAACAATGTTAGAAACACAGAGAACTAAAGGGAAATGGAGGACAGAAGACTGAGCTCCGCAGTTCCAGCAACCGTCACGGGCGGTAAGAAGGAACTGAGCGGGGGGGGACTGGGTCGGCAGGGATATATATGCGGCACCATAACGGCGCCACTCCAGGGGGCACCCTAGCCGACCCGGCCTGTTGCCAAGGGAAAAATCTTCCGGCAGCCGTGCACGTGGCGCGTTCACACCTAACTGGAATGCATATGAGCAAGCACTCGAAGAATAAAATCTTCACAAAGCATGAAGCAGCATGACCATATATGTTATCACGCTGTTTTGTACGTGCATGTCAGTAAACTTCAGTTTACCTGCTTAATCTCTCCAGCTACAAACATCAAGAGTACAATACTTCACAGAGATGTCTATAACAAAGGAACAATGTACAAGCACCTTCATTGTCAAAGGACAGAAAACAAGTAAAGCTAATTGGAAATATTTTAATCAACATCTCTATGTTTATTGCTTCCTCACGATAGTATTTTGACACTAGAAATGAATATTCTGATTACAAGGCTAAAATGGAAGTGGTTTTAGCACACTAGTGGCATAATCATGCACACCAGTATTGTCTTAGTTTGTGCTTCGTCGGTCTGTCTCCACTTGTTGTCTTGTCTAGTAAGCTTTTCTTTACCTCATATCTCCCAATGGCCTTGGCCTACAAACTTCTGTTTTGTTGGCTTTGCTGAGTAATGCCTTTTAAAAGTGATTTATTGGGGGAATAAAAGCTTGTGATGGGATGTACGTACCACCCAACATTCAGATAGACAGGGAAGGAATCAACTAGAGGCTACAGCTGGAATATTCTCCTTCTACTTGGCTCTTGAAGGGATTATAGCTGGTGTTTCACTACCTCCCATCTTGTAGTCTGAAGACTGGCTGGTTGACATTCTCTGTCCTTCTGAAATCTTAAAAGAGATAGCAGTTGTTGCGTGCTGTTAAGTAGGCCTGACCCACCATAAACCCGTGGAAGGTTCCTGAGGGAGATTGTGTATTTTGCTTGATTCATATATGCCCATTCACCAGAGATGTTCTTCGTATCTCTCTGCTATAGGCATTGTTCCACATTTTATGCTCTTAAGTGAAATTAGCATTTCAGTGCTTACTTCTGGATCCAATGGGGGTGGGGGAGTGAACCCGTAATGAGAGTGACTAGCACTGATAAGCACAATCAGTGGTGTGAGGGGTTGGTGTAATAAATCCGATAGAAGCACAAAAACTTAGTGACAAAATCTAGACAAGATCGTTGCTGCACAGACTGCCTCACTTCAATGATTGTATGCAGTATTGTTGTAGCCATGTTGGTTCCAGGACATTGGAGGAACAAGGTGGGTGAGGTAGTATCTTGTTGGATCAACTTCTGTTGAGACAAGCTTTCAAGCTTACACAGAGCCTTCAGTGACATACTCTCAGCTGGGGACTGAACCTTAAAACAAACGCCAAATCTGTAGCCTATTGTGGGGGAGGGGGGTCTCCTGCTAGGGGCACCATTATGGAATAGATGGTGGGACTCCTTTAGGAGCATCAAATAACCTCTGAATCCATACAGTTCCACTACACTTTGCTGGGCTGATTCTCAATTACATGATGGCCCCCATGTTTAGTGAGTTTTTTTCCTTAATATTTATTTATTGATGCCCCTCACAATAGGATACAGTTTCATGATCACAGAATTGTAGAAATGTAGAGTTGGAAGGGACCTTGAAAGGTCATCTAGTTCAGCTTTCAGGAATAAGGCAGGATTAAATATACCTAGACCCAGGGCTGGTTCTAGGACACCAGCTACCATGGGAGTATCTTTGTTCAGTTTTGCTGATTGGCTAGCCATATTTTGTTTTGTTTAGTTGCTCAGCAGTGGTGGAGGGAAGGGGCTGCTGAAAATGTTTTCCATTCTGGCTTGCAAAATGCATAGGTCCATTCCTGCCTAGACCATCTCTGACAGCTGTTTGTCTAATCTGTTCTTGATGCACAATTATTTGCTGAAATAGTGATTTTCTGACAGATCCTTCCAAATATATTACTTCTCAATAGTGTTGAAAATCAAAAAGAATTAGATGCTATTTAAAGATAGCACAACAAAAGGAGAAGTTTTCTTTTTAGTGTGTATGGTAGATCAATGAAATTACACAGCTGGTATGAATTCATCTTAAAAATTTATTTACCTCAGAAATGCATACATTCATAGGTTACCACAAGGAAATTGACAGTAATTCATAGAAAAATAAATATTTACATATGTGCAAATTTCACATATTACACAAGACAGTGTTATGTAGTTTCACTATACTGGGTTATACAAATACTTTTGCAGCTTAAGGCACTCGAGATGAATAATAATAGTTGTAGGAGAAAATAAACAAAATGCTAGTATAATTCTATATCTGAACCAACTGCTCCCTTCAAGACAGTGTATTATAAGTGTCAATGGTCTGGTATGACCTAGTCAGTTGTTTTCAGACAGGGCAGAATTCATTTGATTAAAATCTATTAAAAAAAAAGTGGAGGTCGAAAGTAATAAACATTTTCTGGGTGACCTCTGAGCAATCCTCTCTCCTCATGCTAGTTTTCTCCACACAGAGTAGAAGCAGCTCTAATTAATTTTGGCAAACACTTGATTGACAGTGTGCTTCACATTCAGCTCTTCATATTAGAGGAGCAGCAGAGAAACCCAAAAGATTCCCATTAAAACTTGACAAATATTAACCTATTAAAATATCAAATACATAGTGCTTTACATTTTCCAAGCACCTTACAAGCCTCATTTATACTCACAACACTCTTTAAGGTGGACACAGAGATTAAGTGATTTGCCTAAAATCATACACGGTGTTAAAAAGCTGGGATCTAAATCCCAGGATTCTGGCTCCAACTCCAGTTCAAAGATCACATCTTTCTTTTCTAAAGGAGAATTCAATCACAGGTAATATCTAATGTGGTTCCCTTTTTATTATTTTTATAAACAGAAAAATCTTACTATGTAACACCTTTGTTAAATGCATGAAATAACTTAAATACAAACAGTGTCAGAAATAAAACCTGGTGTGCATAAAGCTATAAAAGCCAACAGCAGGAGAGATTATTCACCAATATGGATTCAGAAACCTTATCATACAGACTTGGATCAGTTCTATTTTCCTTTTACGGAATTTGAGCTCATCACAATGTTACCATTACAGTACTCAAGACACAAAAATTAAGAAACACAGGATATGAAAGTAGGGTATTTTTCCCCTCCCTCCCCTTGTTAAACATACACCGAAAAAGTCAGTTATTTGGAAATGATGCTCTTCCTATTAACACCACGGCTTTAGGATTTTCCTACACAAATATATGTCAACAAGAGCTACACACACCTACCATTAATAGGTTTGTTAATGCTGCAGTTTTATCTTAACTCATAGGAAGTGAGAATAGTAGGTTTGGGATCATTTGTAATAAAGCACTTTATTTTATACAAAGACTCCAAACTGAATAGACCTGTTAAAACCAACAGAAAGAACAATTTGTGATTTACACAATGTATAATGGGACCAGTGTGCTCTACATATACTCAATTTGATGTGCTGACAATTTCATCCAAGTGATTTAATACAAGTTTTATGTATTATTTACCATCCTTCCTATTGCCTTTGATAGTGGTGATATGGGAGAAGTCTGTGAATCTCAATTTGGGTTACTCTCCAGATTATTCTCCACTTCAGCCTATATCCTCCTTTTTGCTTTCATACATACATGAAAAAGTTGTTTTATGGCAAGTATGTTTCCGACTGAGAACTTGAGAATGGGGTTTCCGATGGAGCAAACTTAATACTGATCCACAACTGTCCAGAGAGATTATCAGTAAGCAATATGTAAAACTCTACACCCGCCAGCAGAGCTGAGCATACCACTGCAGGCACTGGGAGACTGATTGCAGGAGTTAAAAATGGGCCTTTTGTAAGGCATGGCTTACAAGGCCCACTTCCTTGATCTCCTTATCCAAACTGAACCAAGTTATTGCCATAAGCATCTTTATTATTTACAGATTAATTACAAACTATTACAAAATCTCAGTCAAGCACCAGTAATGACTCAAGGAGCATTATGAGTCAGAAAATTAGTATTCCCTGTCACAAATGGACAGTGCTTTTCTTTCAAAAGTTCTCCTTTCCTAACAGTTTTGTCCACAATGCCTCTTTGGCCAGGTCCTTCCTCCAACTTCATATCCAGATGATTAGGAAAGTAGCAGCAGCAGTTCCTCAAGGGGCACATCTTATAAATACCTTTCACAGCATAGCCAGATCAGCTCTTTTTCACAGAAAGGGCTGTAACGAGGGTCTGAAATCCAGCGATTTGTTTTGGAAGGGCTTATCCAAGAGATACTTAAATGCATGTCTGTAGGCAGTGGGAGAACTAATGGCAGAAACAGTCTCTGTGTGCAAAGTTCAGGAAATCAAACCCAGTGGCATGGGAATTCCTATTGCATTTTGGGGAAAAAACTACCTTCCCTTTAAGTGCCCATTTTTCCACAGTGTATTTGATCTTAGAGTCAGTTATTTTGCAGGCCGTGTCACCTTGGTCCACAATAACCATAAGGACATTTTAGAATCAAACTATCATGGCTGGGTAAGATATGGGTGCCGTAGTATTCAACCAAACTTCCAATATTCCAAAACATGATTTCTGAGTCCAAGTAAAACTGTGAATCCTGTTGTAGGGACAGAAAACACAGCTGTAATCAATAGCACCTATGAAGCCCTTTCAAACAGACCACTCCTTTGTTCTTGTTAGCTCAGGGGTGGGCAACCTATGGCACGCGTGCTGAAGGCAGCACATGAGCTGATTTTCAGTGGCACTCACACTGCCTGAGTACTGGCCACCGGTCTGGGGGGCTCTGCATTTTAATTTAATTTTAAATGAAACTTCTAAACATTTTAAAAACCTTATTTACTTTATATACAACAATAGTTTAGTTATATATAATACACTTATAGAAAGAGAGCTTCTAAAAAGGTTAAAATATATTACTGGCACACAAACCTTAAATTAGAGTGAATAAATGAAGACTCAGCACATCACTTCTGAAAGGTTGCCGACCCCTGGGCAAGCTCATGTCACAAAAATGATAAGCCCAAACCAAACCTGGGGATCCAAACACCCTATAATTTTACTGAAGATCATATTTGGATCTGAATATTAGAGACTCCCTATCTTCATAAATGGAAGGCCCAGACTGGAGATCTTAGGCTCTAAATCCAGATCTGATTTTTGCAGCTCAGGCCTATCTGTACATTTTGGGGAGGGGGGTGAAGAGGAGGATGTCTGGAGGTAACAGGAAGCCTTAGGCTGATACTGTATCATGTAGCTAGAGCAGGTATATACAGCATTCATACCAACCTTTTCAAAGATTCTGTAGTTTCTCACTTTCTCAGCAGATTCATCCCATACAACTAATACCTTGAAAAAGAAAATGCAACATTATGTTCAGAACGTATAAAAAAAAGTCTTCCTAACAAATTTATGCAGAAAAAACTCAAAACTACCTGTTTGGAGGAATCCGTTACATTGCTTTCAAATAACTGAGCATTGAGTATTATGCAAGTTAGGATGTACAGCTATTGCTTCAGACCTATTTCCCTTTTTAAAAAAGGACACATCTAAATTGCTAAATACATTAGCGTAATTAAACTCCAATATTGTTAATTTGCAAGTAACAAATGAGTGTTACATTTAGTTAACTTATAGCACAGGTTTCCCTATTGTGAGTTACCTTTCCAGGCTTGGTAGATGAATTCCTAATACAGTATAATCCATTTTGTGGATGTTCTCTTGGGCTGGTAGCTTTGAACATGCTAAAATAATATGGAAATGGTAAATATCACATTCTGAAAATACTAACAAACTTAACAGATTTGGGATAGAATGGATATGTCTGCATCTCAAAATCCTTAATGTAAATCATCATTTCAGTGATTGTAATGATTTAGCCTAAGAATTGATTAAAGGCTGGGAAGGCAGTTTCACAGACTGATGGTAATGGACACTTAACAGAATCTCATCATTTTAGGAAGACTCATTAGGGTCCTTAAGCAGCTAGTATATAAAGAGGTAGTGATATCTTAGTAGATTACATATGGCCTGGAAAAAGGGAACTCTATGGGCTGGTATTCACTAGGGGGGGATTGACTGAAGATACGCAACTTCAGCTACGTGAATAATGTAGCTGAAGTTGGCGTATCTTCAGCCGACTTACCTGCCGTCCTCCTGGTGGCGACGGTGCGCTCCCCCGTTGACTCCAGCTTGTGCCTCGCGGCAAGCTGGAGTTACAGAGTTGACGGGGGGCATCGTTAGCGATCGATTTCTCATGTCTTAACGAGATGTGAGAAATCAATCGCTAAAAGATCGACTGCTACCCGCCGATCCGGCAGCTAGTGAAGACCTACCCTATGTCTCTAATCTCTACTCTCTCCATAACTCTGAAACATCACTCACTCTCTGCTTCAGTTTCCCAATCTGTATTTCCCTACTAAGATGGATGGTGTGAAGATCTCAGTTGATTAATACTTGCACAATTCTTAAGACTCATTTTTTTAATGGATTCTGTGCTCATCAAATGTGCTGACTGGTGGCACTGAAGAATGAAGGTCTCTATTTCTCCACAGACCAGTGAATCAAATTACATTATTCTCTTTCTCCTAACCTATCTATGTCTCTCTCTAGATTTTTAGCTCCTCAGGGCATACTTGGATTGTCTTCCTGAGTAATTCAAAACTGACTAGCATATATTGGATGGTACCACAAATAAATAATAGAGCAGGCAGTAGCAGTGCCATTTTCTTATGCTTTACTCCCCTTCCTCTATCCCCCCAATTCTCCAGATTTTATTTGGAAGGATCACCTTTACAGTGTAAGAGGATAATTCAGTCACACACTTTCTATCACTGGCCTCTCTGCTGAGGACTGTCAACAAGCTTATGGTAGCAATTGTTATTAAGGACACTTGTCCATTGGGAACTGAACTAAGACCATCAATTCATTTCATATAGGTCATGAAATGGCTATCACATTGTAATGACTTTTGGTCACTACCAGTCTGGGCTACATTTAAACCAGTGATCTAAAGTTTAAAAGTTCTACAGAACCCCTAAGCCAGACTCCAGTCCAATTCATTGTTCCAGCAGGGTACTCTGGATATAAAGCCCAATGACGGTATCAATTTTATGCATTATTACTCTATGGTCAATACTTTAACATTTATTAGCTTTCCTAGAGGCCACTCTAGGAAATATTACAAAGGAATTGTAATATTTCATTTATGTATATAATCTAATGGTAAACTACTTCATGTGTTCAGCAGAAATCTCAGGTTGATTTACTAAATCTTAACTATCAGAATATGGCTTCTAGACTGCAGGTCATTTTATTTGAGGATTTATAAGCAATTCCTCTTTCAAAAAAAAGAAAAATGTTAAGTTTACCTTTCTATTTCAATGGATTCAGAGGTCTGGACAAATACTGAATTAGGCAGCTCAACCTGTTAAGACAACATTAAAAAAAATTAAACTGCGTAAAGTAAGGTGTACAGCAATTATATGATCAATATTTTAAAAAGATGACTGCAATAACTGAAACAGATCAAAGTGTCTTTTGATATACTGCAGCTACCTAGGATTCACTAAACTCAGGCCCAAATTTTACAGGTAACTTTTACGGTACAGCAAATATTTTGTATAATTAAATTACACCAGTGGTCTCCTGATTTTGTTACTATATTATTATTCCCTAGTGTGTGCTCCTTCAAAAGTGCTAATACATCCTTGCATATCTGACATTAGAATCATGTTACCAGCTCTCTCTCTCATAAAGTTAGCCAGTGCAGTGAAGCAGTATTCTTAAGTGAAGTATTGTTACTAATTCTCCTAATTCATTCCTAACTTACAGACCTGACTCAAACCCAAATTTACAACCCCCTGAAACTTAGAAGTGTTTTTTTTAGGAATGTGCCATCTGATCTTACTTTTTCGTAATCTTCATCTGAATCTTCACCAGACATGTTGTGCTTTGAAGGTAATGGTGGTTTCTCAAATGAGAAGCTTCGGAAACTCTGCCCATCTGGTGGTGATCTCCTGGAAGAAAGAGCAAAACTGAAGAACGTTTCTGCAGAAAAAGCATTAAGAGACAATAAATGCAGAACCAGATATGAATTTCTGTTAGTTCCTTATTTGTCATTTAACAGTTCCTATTAATCACTTTAAAACTGCTGAGCAAATGCAATGGACATAGAGACATTCATCTGTAAGGACATTTTTGCAGATACACCCCAAGTCTCTTACTAAAGAATGTAATCATACTGAAGCATTAATTTCCTTCCCTGTAAGAGCCTGCATGTGCTTTAAGAGCATAAAGTTATTTTTTCAGTTCAGGCTGAAATCCTGACATGAAGGCTTTTTACCAGCTACAGTCTAAGACTCTAGTGTATGTGTTCATCATAACCCCACACAAACAAGATACAGTTTTTTTCTTATGTGCTTTACTTTAGGTTGTATAATACTTATTCCTGAAATATTTCCAAGAGCCAGTTTGTTGCACCGTTTTGAAATACTGTGCAGTTAAGATTACAGACATAATCAATGACAGTATAATGTCTCATAAGGAACATTAGACATATTCACACCCTGAAGACAGTAGGGGAATACCATAAAACTTCCAGACAGATTCCTTACTGTAGCAATTTTTAAACATGGAATCTCAGAAATACAAGGCTGGAAGGTACCTTGAGAAGTCATCAAGTGCAGCCCCCTATGCTGAGATAGACAAAGTAAACCCATACCATTCTCTAATTAAAATGTCCCTTGCTTGAAATTAAGCCCATTAGCTCTGGTCCTATCTTCAATGGACATAGAGAACAATTAATCACTGTCCTCTTTATAACAGCCCTAACATATCTGAAGACTTATTAGACCCCTACCCAGTCATCTTTTCTCAAGACTAAACATGGTGGTTTTTTGTTTTTTTAAAAAACTTTTTCTCACAGGCCAGGCTTTTTAAACCTTTTTTTTCATTTTTGTTGCTCTCCTCTGGACTCTCTCCAATTTGTCCTCATCTTTTCTAAAGTATTGTGTCCAGTTCTGGGCACCATACTCCAACTGAGGCTACATCAGTGCCAAATAGAGCGGGACGTTTATCTCTTGTGTTTTAGATACAATACTCCTGTTAATAACACTCCAATGTGATATTAGCTTTTTTGCAACTGCATCACATTGATGATTTATATACATTTTGTAATCCACTATAACCCTCAGATCCTCTTCAGTACTACTACCTAGCCAGTTATTCCCATTTTGTAGTCATGTATTTGATTTTTCCTTCCTAAGCTAAATACTTTGCACTTGTCTTCATTGACTTGACCTTGCTGATTTCAGACCAATTCTCCAACTTGTCAAGGTCATTTTGAATTCTAATCCTGTTTCCAAAGAGCTTGCAATCCCTTCCAGGCTGGTGTCATCTGCAAATTTTATAAGCATACTTTCCACTCCATTATCCACGTGATTAATAAAAATGGCCCAGGACTGGTCCCTGTGGGACAGATATGCCCATCCAAATTGACAGCTAACCAATGACAACAACTCTGAGTACAACCTTTCAACCAGACTTGCACCCACCTTATAGCACTGGTTCTCAAACTTCTGAGTTTAACGACCTCTTTTCCAAATATAGCCTACACTTGCAACTCTGGTATGTCTGCAAAGAAGCTTCCAAAGTGATTGCTTCCGCTTTCGGGAGCATTTCGGTGGATATACCTATGCGCGTCACAGTGTCCACCGAAATTGAAAGCAATCACTTCGGCATCTTCTCGGCAGACATACTCTCACGCATGGGTATGTCTGCTGAAATGCCGCTGAAAGCGGAAGCAATCACTTCGGCAGCATTTTGGTGGTGGCAGGGCTCGCGACCCCCTGGTGTGAGAACTGCTGCCTTATAGAAATTTCATCTAGATCAGTGGTTTTCACCCTTTTTTCAATTGCAGACACCTAAGAATTTCAAATGGAGATTCAGAGACCTTAGACAGCCTGTGGAGCCACAGAGGCCTGGGGACCACAGGTTGAAAACTACTAATGTTGACCATATTTCCCTGATTTGCTTAAGAGAATGTTGTAGGGGGAGGAAAGGTACTGTGTCGAAAGCCTCACTAAAAAATCAAAATATATTATGTCTAATGCTTCCCCCATCCACAAGGCCAGTAAGTGGCAGGGTCTGTTCTTGACAAAGCCATACTGGCTATTCTTAATATACCTATTATCCTCCGGATGCTTACAAATTGATTGTTTAATAATTTGTTTCAGTATCTTTCCAGGTATCAAAGTTACTAGTCTATAATTCCTGGGATCTTTTTTGTTCCTCTTTTTAATGATAGCTACTATGTTTGCCCTCGTCCAGTCCTCTGGGACCTCATCCATCCTCCAGGAGTTCTCAAAAAAACTGCTAACAGTTCCAAGACTGCTTCAGCTAGTTCCTTAAGTTTTCTAGGATTAATTTCATAAGGCACAGTTAACATGAATACATCCAACTTATCAGGATAAAGAATATTTACATCTTTCCCTATTTTGGCTTGCATATCTTTCCCCTTGCTCTTAATGTTGATTGTGTTGAGTATGTGGTCACCATTAACCATTTTAGGGAAGACTGAAGCAAAATAGGCATTAGCACCTTAGTCTTCTTCATATCATCCTGAATCATGCTTACATGTATCATGACTTACAATCAACCAAATTGCATCTGCTCTATATCCCCTTGAGAAGTATCATATCAAGTTGCTGTACAACAGTAAAACTAAGAATTGTTTTATTTACTTTCACTAATGAACATTACAAAAATATGCAGTAACTTCTCTGCAAAGCTTGGGGGGGAGAGGGAGAATGCCGACTTGGACCTGATGAACTAAGTATGAGAGATATAATTTGGTAAATATGCTACAGAAAGTCTGATCTGTTTTTATACTTACTGTAACTGGGGAAGTGAAGATTTCTCTGATCTAGATTTGAATACAGGCACAGGTGGTTTAGGCAGCACTTGTGGTACGAACAGTCCAGGTTTGCCATGTTCTTTTGGTGCTCTGGTCTCCACTGGCACTTGTGGAATAAACATCCCAGGTTTGCTGTGTTCTTTTGGCACTTTGGCCTCCGCTGGCTTCTCCATTAATTCTGAGAACTTGGGTTTGTTGCCTGGTAATGGAGGTGGGGCCCGTGGGGAAAGGTTCAATTGCTTTAGCCTCTCACATCCTTCACTGGCTGTTAAAATGCGGGCTAGAGATAGAATCTCTGCTGATGGCGAGCAGCTCTCTTTGACACAAACAGGATTTTTGAGATGAGGCATAGGGGGCACCGGTGGTGGTAGATCACTTACTCTACGGCTTGATGGCTGTATTTTTGGATTTGACTCAGCTCTGCAGTGAAACTGGGATTCTCCCCTTATATTTAAGAGGTCCCCTGGCTTTATATCAGGTAAGCTTCTTTTAGGAGGTGGGGGAGGAAGCACAGGCGCAGTGGACTGGCCTGCGAAGGAGTGCACCCTTGTCTCTGCATAGGCAACTTTTCTGATGTGAGGAACAGGAGGTGGTGGGTAGGCTGGTGGGAGGATCATGTTATCTGTATAAGAAAACCCCACAGAATATGAGGAATTACATTTAAAAAGTGAAAATAAGATTCTACACTCCTTTTCTTTGAAGTGAGGTTTCTACTTGATTTAGGATATTTTAGGGCATCATCATGGTACCTCAGTGCCTGATGAACACTTAACTTTGAAACTCAATTCTGGACTTTACTAAGGGTCAAACCCTGCACTCCTTACTCAGGCACAAGTCACATTAACTTCATTGGGTGTTTTGCCTATGTTAGGATGGAAGGAAGTTCAGAACCATGTTGAAAAGAAACATCCATCCTTCTGACAGACCTATGGACTAGCAGCAAGACCTTCCAATATTCAGCTGGCTGACAATGGCTAGAAACACAGCCTTTTAAAGTACTCAGCACTTGCTCTAATGTTCTTGGCTTTCTCAACTGCCACTGGTTTCAGTGGGAATTTAGACATGGAATACCTCTCAGATAAGGCTCCACTTATGCATTGCTTTCCAATTATTGTAACTACCATGGTGCTTCAAGCAGACTGAGTTAAAACATAAGCCTATATATGTTTTTATATTTCACATGAGTGTCACCTTTACCCGAGATCTTTAAAAGGTATCATGACTGGTAAATATTGTCTTACCATCCGGTTTCCCTAGATCCGTAGAATCTGGCTGTAAGTAAGATTCCTCATCTTCTTCCTGGTCATAATCTGCAGATAAAAGTAAAATGTGGTTTAAAATGATAAAGTACTCATTGGGATCAGATCACAGGAACATGCATGTGCTGATTTTTATAAAAAAATTAATAGACTTTTTTTTTAATTAATGAAAATCTGGTTCCATTACAAGGGAAAACACAAGACAGACGATTAAGTCATTTTGGCTAGTTCTACTCAGGATATAACCACAGGCATTAAGTTTCAGCTTTCTCCAGTTGCGTAAGTCAGAACAATTTACTGTGGTAGTGTAGACCTAGCTCTTACGCAACTTCAGTTACGTCAATAACATAACTGAAGTTGACATAGCTAGATCCGCTTACCATGGTGGCTACACTGGGCTGTGTCGACGGGAGACTCCTTTTTGGAGAGGTGGAGTACGCAAATAGATGGGAGAGTGCTCTCCTATCAGTTTAGCCAGGATATGTCTATAGTGCAGTTAAACACTCATGGCTGGCACATGTCAGCTGACTCAGTCTGTGGGGCTCTAGAACTGCAGTATAGACATTTGAGCCTGGGACCCCATGAATGGGGATAGTCCAGAGTCCGGGCTACACTGCAATTTTACAGCCCTGCAGCCCAAGTCAGCTGACATGGGCCAGCTGCAGATGTTTAACTCTACTATAGACATACCATGAGTGACATAAAGGCTTTTGAAACTCCATTCCCAGCATAGTCCCCAGAGGCTCACCTTTCCCCTGAGTCTGCAGCGTAGACATACCCTTACCTGCCTAAGTCCCTTTGAAAATTGTATAGAGTGTTTTTGTCATAGGCCTACTCAACCCAGCTGGTCTATAAGGCCCTAACACCACCACATTCAGTTGTGCAAGGACGACTCCTCCAGACACAAAAATATTCTAATACAACATAAATGACTGCTTGGTTAATGGGTTAACTTTACAGTCTGTGCCACAAGCAGGTTGTTTACAGAAAGTCATGCTAAAAGTCCACATAATTCACTGCACTGCTTCTTTTTCAGCTTTTAGAACACATTGTATTTAAGTGATTATAGCTCTAAGTGGCTCCTGTAAAAGTAAAGGGGATTTAATCACTCTCATTTTCAGCTTTAATAAAGATCATTTGGCATTTCCTCATAGGGCAGACAGACATGGCTGAATGTTCCAAAAAGAAGTGTCTTCATCCACCCTTCAGTCAGATGTATGGACTAGAACGACTTTCTGACATTAAATTGATGGACAACTACAAAGAGCACAATCTTTTTCTGTGCTTAGCAACCCCTGTAATGTTGCTTTTTCAATTGCCACTGACTTCACTGGGGGGTTTATGATGCTGAGCATCTCTCAGAATCTGACCCCAAGTGTCCCTTATTTTACAAGAATTGCAACTTTGCATGTGTTGTAATGTTATCCTAGGCATTAACAATTTTCTATCGTAATACTAGGCCAAACATTCTTATATTTGAACTATTTGAATTGTTTTAAGCCAGTAAAAGTGCTGCAAACTCAGTGGTTTGAGGAGGAAGGAGTGATCAAAAAGTCTCATCTATTGACGGCAAGGAGTAAAAGAGGAAAACATTCAAAATTAAAGTCTCACCTTCATTTTCTGTTGAATGAGAGTAGTTGATATTGATGGGGCGTTCTACTGAGCCATAGAAACTGTCTGCATCAGAACCAGAGTCACTACACAAAGAATAAGAAAAGAGATTTTATAGTAAGAGCTGCACTGTTGCCTTAACAGGATTTAATAATAGATATTCAGGTTAAGAGCACATTAGCAAGTACTGGTATTAGAATACTGAAAGCAGCAGAAAAACTGATCTAGTCTCATTTTCCAATTAACAACCAAATAAATACTTCTAATTTTTAAGGACTTATAAAGTTGACATTTTAAGTTCTCTTTATAAAAGGTTTATTTTTTGTTGTAATGTCCCTTAACCTATATAGTAAGAAAGTCAGACATAGTTAGGAATTATTGTACTTGCTATTGTTTAATGGTAATAGCACCAAAAAAAGAAATCATATTTTGTCATCAGGTACAAAGAATGGGAAGCAACTTTATAAAAATATGGGCCCAGATTTTTAAAGGTGTTTTTTTGTTAAGGTGTTACTGCACTCAGCATTACAAAGCCAACTGATTTAGAGCCCAATTCTCATTTTCAAAAAAGATTTAGGCCCTTAGGAGTCAATCTCCTCAATGGGATTTAAACACTGAATCCCGCAATGCCTAATAAAAAGGCCCTTGCTCTTTACTAAGTAATTTTTGATAAAGTGCAAGAATCAAGAAATGACTATAGAATTAGCAGGTTCATACCTTAAATCTGTTACTGTTTCCTTCTTGTCATGGTAGTAATCTATTTCACGTCTCAGTGAGACCATCCAGTTCTAAAAGAAACAATTTAATGTAAACTTACTCTATTGCTTTTAGTAAAGAAATGTATAAAGTATCTGCCCCCTGAAAGGCTGGAGGTGCTAGCAATTATGGGTTGACTACATAATGTTTACTCACTCACAAGGGTGGTATGAGAATTTGTTAGTTCCTGTGCTTTGAACATATAAAGTATTATAGCAATCTAAAAATGTTGTTACTTACCACTTACTGAAGTAACATCATTACAAAACATCATTACAAAACTGATCTCAAACTGCTACTTAGAATGCCAGGTAATTTAATATTCCCATTTTATATATGGGGAAAGGATTTTGCAAAGTAATTTTCCATGTTTATAAAAACTTTGATAGTGTTTATTTCTTGAAACAAAAATCAGGATATGAAGACACGAAATGCTGTACCCATATCTGGATCAGCACAATAGTGAGAACTTGGGCTTTTCAAATGAGGCCAAGAAGTTAGATGCACAAATCATAGTAAGAGAATTAGGCATCCAATTGCTAAATTCCTATGAAAACATATTCATTCCCCTGCCCTCGCCCATCTCTCGAAATATATTCCTGGGACATGGAAAGTTACTCACCTTTCTTTCATCTTCAGAGGAGGCAGAAAAAAACCAGGTCCTGTGCTTCTTGCTAATATGAACTAATTTGAAAGGAAACACATTGTTTGATGTAGTCTCCTCAGCTGCCCGCATAACCCTGAGAAACAGAACAAGAAACAGTGTAAAAAGCCTAGTCAATGCAGTTATTTCTGTTGTGGTCAAAATGCTCAACTACAAAATGGCCCTTCAAATCAACTTTGCCAAAAAGCAAAAGAACATCTAATACCCATAGTGCCATTTGCAGTATTTATCTCATGAAAATGGAGAAAAAAAGAGTAATGCTAACGAAGGAGGCTAGCCAAAGAGAAAGGGAGAGATCATTCACTAGCGAAATCACAGAAAGGATACCAGCTACATTTGTAACAAAAACTTGTTCATTATAGATCTTTAATTTTGTTATGTTCCTGTAGCCCAATTCTATATCATGGCAGAAGGTATTTGAGTGGTTGCGCTTCTCGTTTCAGGTATCCTCACAAGGGAAATTCATGACACTTGTTTTCCATAAACATAAAGGAGAACTGATATTAACTTTAGGCCTTATTTTGCCTTTCAACTCATTTTAGTGTAAGACAGTCCTTTTAAAGCAACTGATGTTTAATGACACGTGTCATTCAGCTCCTCTGAGGAGCTAGGTTAAATATAGTTGTTTCTGTTTTCCCTTCTCACCAGGTAAGACCTTACTCTCAGGTGCACAACTCAGACAGATCTCACATGGAAATCACTTACTAATTCACAACATGGGATTTTGGGGAGAGAAAAAGAGGCTTGGGGCTCTCTATGCTAAGATTTTTGGTAGTCTGAAAAAATATTTGTATTCACAAAAGCTAAAGGGAACTAGGCTTACGACTACTATCACAGTTACTAGTTCATGGCTCTCATTAGGAAGTGTTTTGTTTTTTTTGTTCCCCCACCGCTTTTCAATGGTATTTTCCTTCTAAATACAGCCTTTCCTAGAGTCACTAACTCATTAGAAGACCTTGAACTAGTTGGATTTTGAACTCCAGGGACAGATTTTCAGAAGCACTCTGCTCTCATTTATCCAGCAAAGTTGAATAATTTTTTTAAAATCTGGCCAACACGTAGCAGATGCCATAGAGGACTGATGAACACTTTTGAATATCTGGCCATAGATCTTTCTAGATTTCCTGTCTAATTTTAAACTCTAGGCTATAGTTTGCATGGAGTCTGCACAGCAAAGGTTAACAATGCAACAGGAATATGTTCTCTTACTAATTAAAGACATAAGGAAGTCAGTGTAAGAAATACCCACGGTACTTCACAACTGGTGTTAGTGAGTCAAGTGACATCACTCTTCCTTCTGAGTCACATGAACCCAATGCTCCTCCGTACTTTTAGACACAGGACTGTTGAACTTGAGACGTAAAACCAAGGTCTACTCAAGGACCCAGATGATCTTTTCAGACAAGCACGTGCATTGATATTAATGAGAGTTGCACACATTTTCTTAGATTGTAAGCTTATTATTTAATATTTGGGGCAGGGTTTATGTCTGGGTTTGTACAACACCAAGAACAACATGGCCCTAATTCCTGGGGCTTTTGTGTGGTGTAGAATATAAATATATTAATCAATATATCACCCATGTCAATGGCAGATCCCATGCTGTATTTCACATGAACAGGGGTGTTAACCCTATTATCATGGCCAAATTTCAACTCAGTTAACTTGATTCTGTTTATATAAATTCTCTGTGCACTTTTAATTGGAGCAGCTGTTTTCTGCTATCTTCTCTTAAGAGATGTTTAGCACAGCTGTGCACTGTTGAATAACTGTCACACATTACCAATACTTTAAGGCTGAATATTTCCTACAAATAAGTATGAGAATGCATACATTACATTAGAGTGAAGAATCAGTAGAAAAATAATAAAATTCATAGATTTGTAGATTCCAAGGCCAGAAGGGACCACTGTGATAATTCAGTCTGACCTCCTATATAACACAAGCCATAGAACTTCCCCAAAATAATTCCTAGAGCATAGCTTAATTTCAATGGTTGAGACTAACATGGCAATGTACTCCAGATTCTGTGTCCAGTTTGGTCTTGTACTGGCAGTAACTATAGTGCTGTTTTTCTAAATCAGTTTTGATTTATTAATGACTCCTATATACTCTGTACAGACATATCAAATTTTGACAGTATTGTACAACTTGAAAGAATGTGTCAATTAGATGTCATCACTGATTTTAAAAGCAAATATTTAATTTACGTATCACATATATAGCTAGATGGGTTACATATTTTTGCATGCATATTCTCTTGTTTATAACCATATGGGTGGTTTTGTATTGTTTCCTTCATAGCACGCCCTCAATAAGGAGGCAAGATTGGCTGGGCACTGCTATATCATTTAACTCCAAAAGTATTTCTATTATTTTCTGATGATGATTAAGATAATTAGAAAACACAGGGGCTGTGATAACATCAGCCAAAAACTAAAAGGCCACATCTATCACTGTAAATCAGAAATCAAGTTTATTCTATTTGTTAGCATTCTGACAGCTTCTCTGAAGAAATAGTAAAAGGTGAAAGGAATAGGATCTTCTAGTAAGGAAAAACCTATTGGAGCAGAGATCTCACATTGCAATATGGTGTAACAGCAACAGTGAGAAGTCTGCCTGTATTATGGAGTTAATGTAGGTTTTCCTCCGTGAATTAAACACAGACACCAGCAGTATTACTGTAAACATCTGTAGTGAATATGTATTTATAAGAGCATGTGCCTTTGGCACATAAATGCCTTTAGAGACATAGGCTATGTTGACAAAACAGTTTATTCAGATAGCATAATACCAACAGTTTGCAGCGTGAAAAGACAACCCCAAAATCCATTTCCCAACTGCCTGATCACCAACTGATTTGTATGGCCTGAATGGAATAATCCTTAGTGAAATGTTACCGTATGTGCGTTATATGTTCCCTAAGTGAACTATAATTAACAAAATCTGCATAACCAAAAAAAGTTACTTTTCCCTAAGTCAGTGTTATTTAAACTTAAGTAAAAGCCATGTTTTCATCATCTGTATATAATATAAATATTTTGTACACTCACCTGTTATAGCCATTTAAGGAGAAAGCACCTTGTGGAGATGCAGATGTGCTAGTCTTAAAGTAGTAAATACATCCCTCGTGGATAATCACAAATCTCAGTGGCCCTTGAAAGAGAAGGTGGGAGAAAAAAAAAAAGAAATTCAAAGTGAGTGAATTACTAAGCATTTTCAAACAATTCTGCCTGAATTGTGCAGTTCTGGCTAATTTAATAGATCATTATAAAAAAATCATCAATTAGCTGAAGGACAAATCACATGATACTGCAGTCAACTCATAAGCCTCTCAGAATGCAGCGTGCTGTCAGTTCTCTTTGTCTGAGAGACAGCTGCTCTGGAGAGGAGTGGGGAGATAGTTCAAAGGATGTCAGGCTGACCTATATCTACATTTCTCTAGTGGAAGAAAGCACTCGCATGAGACTCTAGCCCAAACGACATCCAAGGAACATAACCAAAGGCCAACAAAACCCGATCTCTGAAAAAAGCCACACTTCTAGAATGAAACTAAAATCAAAACAGGTTCACGCTGACCCCAAAACCAGAACTAAGCCTCCTTTGGCTTTATGTATTTAGAGAAGTTGGCAATAAAACCAAGTAGTTTAAAAATAAATCAAGTTCCAGAGTTCCTCCCTCCTATATCAAAAGCAACAATTTCTTTCCATATCTGTTATAATGAAAGTATATTTTATGTATTTCCTGGAAACAAAGAAAACACACAGCCTTGAATTTCTTACCTTAAAGTTTGTGGATTCCTGGAGCAATTACTGATATGAAAAATATATTTACTCTAAATCTTAAGGTGGTGGGGGGAAGGGCTTGGAGGAAGTATAGCTCCAGTTCAGAATAACAGATTTCATACATTCCAATCTGGACAAGAAGTTGACTAGAACTTTGTTTTGAAAATAATGGACCAAAATGTTTGAAATAAATGAGGTACTCCAAGTACACTGGAGAGAAAGTAGATTCATTTTCTCAATCTTATTTTTGGAGGCATTAACATCCAAATCCAACAAACTAGAGGGAATAAAGAAATGCACATCCTCACCCTCCTCCCATCTAAAATTTGTAATCTTCCAAAACCAAGAAAGCATCAGTTTTATGATGTTTAATTAATTCATCAATATATTACTGTAAAATTAAATCCAAAATGAACACCACACACAAAAGGGGAAGCTTCATTGTAAACACAGTAACACTAATTGCCTGCCTATAATGCCTGCCTGTCACTGTCCACAAATGCAAGCATTTAAAGCAACCAGATGCAGTCCAGTTAATATCCTCCCCAACTTACATTTTAAGATCTGTAGCTGGGTGCCTCCTTTTTTGTGCAGGTATCCTGACTTGGTAACCCCTCCAGGCATTGTCAGTAGGTTCTGTGCTCCAATTGCCTTCATTGGGACTGGCCAATGCTGCTCTTCTGTGGCCATTGTTCTGCAATTTAGAATGAAAGAAGTGTTTTGCATTGTATACATATTTTGCTTTAAGAAACGAACTTTCAGAAAGGAAGATTGTTTGGAAAACATGTTTAAGGAAATAACTGACAGTACAGCAGCCAAGTATGTGGCATAAACTAGTGTCTCAGAGATTTCGGGACGTTTGCAATGCATAAAAAAAAAAATGGTGCAAAAAGTCCCCGTTTATTTTTGTATATGTTAAGATTGCCTCCCCACTCTGAACTCTAGGGTACAGATGTGGGGACCCACATGAAAAAAGAAAACCCCCCAAGCTTATTTTACCAGCTTAGGTTAAAACTTTTCCCCCCAGACTTTTCCTGTGTCTGGACCTAGTATGCTGCCACCACCAAACTCAGTTATCCAAAAACTAGGACAAAGGGGAGTTTGGGACCCTTCTTTCCCTTTCCACTAAGCCCCCCAAACTTCTTCCTTCCCTGGGAAGCTTGAGAGGAAAAAAAAACAAACCTCGTCTGATCCTGTGAGACATGCCCGATCCAAAACCAGGATCTTACACAATGGAAAACAAGCAGTCAAATTCTTAAAAGAAAGATTTTAATTAAAGAAAAAGAAAGGAATAAATCCCTTATAGAAAATCAGTAGAACAGCACTACAATAATCAATAAAGAGTTAAAGACAACCCCGTCCCCAAATTTCTCCTCCTGCTGAAGCTTTACAGTATTAGAGAAACACAGAGAGAAATTTCTACCAACTGGAGAATTTTCCAAGTGATAAAAAGAAGGTAAACTTACTGACTACCTTACTTGTTACTGGATAGAAAGCTTATAGTTACAGTGAAAGAAGTAGGTGTGATTCATCCCATAGCCAGAGAGACGCAGAGAGAAACTGAAACTCAAAATCCTTTGTCTCCTGAGGAATTTCTCATTGGTCAGTTGTCCACCTCTCAGGTTACCTTTAGCTTAACCCCTTACAGGTAAAACACTAATTCTAGGCTACTTTATACTTATAACAGTATATATCACCAAAGTAATGACAGTGGTCCTGTGAAGTCTGACTTAACATTGTAGCAATACAGTGAAAACGTTTCTATGAAAAACCACACCAGCCCAGAGGTCCAAATCTCAGTCTTTCAGAGTTATCCGCTCTCTTTCACCTAATATCCTGCTACATCCAGTAGTAATATATATAGCTTTGCTGCCAGAAGGGTTAAAATCCACCCTTGTTATACAAAGAAGTGACATTGTGATTCAAGTATAGAGTGCCCCTCATTTATCACAGTTCTTTGTACTGTTATAAACGGAGCGTAGATTACATAACATTGCTTTTAGTGTCACATGCAATACAGTGAAGAAATAAACTCAAATTCACCCTCCCTTGATGTTTCATTTAATGGCAACCTCCATTAATTATTGCTGCCATGCTGTACTGAGTACCCAGCAATTTCAGCTGTTTCTGCTCTCCCTTCTTATACTGTTTAGAGGCTACCAGAGTATTAGCTCCTTAATAACTAGTTTTATCAGCCTGGTTAAAATCACAAAGAGACCCTTCTTTCTTCAATTGGCAATAAAAGGCATTGTGCAGGGCTTGGGTAAATTCATTAATTATCTAGTACCGAGAACACTCTCCATGAATTGAATAGAAACTTTGACCTTCACATACAATACTGTATTATTCGCAAGGCTTGAACAGAGGACTTCAACTGAGAGAACAGGGTTCATGAACTGCTAAAGTTCCTCAGCTATTATTAGTTGATTTCAAGCTGTTTGTGACTTGAACAGATGCTAGACTTGGAGCAGAAAGAACTAAAAATTTAAAGGATCCTGTTTACTCCATCTTTTCCACAAAAAATGCTAACACTGTCAATCTATAACCTAGGAACCTCCTTCACACACACACAATTTCACTAACTAAACTCCCTTCAGCCTAACATAGACTCTCAAAGTACCCATTGTGAAGAGAGCACAGAGTGTTTTGCTGAATGATTCATTGCAGTAGTACAGTACTTGGTTCTGTTTTCCCACCGCATGTACTGTGGGTACTTTTTTCTTTCCATACTAGTTGTCTGATCAAACAGAGCCACTAAGAATTTGGTCCATGTTTGTTTCATAAAATCATAATCATTCTGAAACAAGAGAGGAACCAGTGTTTGAGGTAACAGCAGTGACTCTGAAGTCATAGGCGTGAGCTGCACAAGTAACTAATATCCTACTAACTTCCTTTTCAAAAGAGAGCAAGACAGAACTGCACAAGGTGCCTTATGCCACAGGTTTTGAGGCACTCTGAATGGAACCAACTATCTAACCAGTTCTTGTCCCCACTCATGGCCATCTGGCTATATTTTAGGTATTTATGAGGTGTCTATACCTCAGTAATAAAACTCTTCCCCAGGGGACTCCCCCAATCTCTCATTTATTCCATCCACTGAGTTTCTCTGTATTCCTAATAGTCTCCCTCATTACGCTGCTCCCTCTCTGTTCTCACAACCTTAAACTCCCCAACCTACTCAGCTCACTGCTACCAGAGTCCCTTCCTCTTATTCAGAAGATTGCCAGTCCATGCTGCTCCCTCTGTTCTTTCTCTGACCTACCCTCCCGATACTTCCAGAGGCCCCATCTCCCATGCACATGTCTTGCTTTTCTAAGGCAGTGATGTATTAACTTATGGGCCAAAGAATGTGGCAGCCCCCAGCGGTGAAGCAAGGCACACAAGTGTCACAGAGAATACGAGATTGTGGATTTGATTTGACCAGGTCACAATCAACATAACTCATTCTCACCACTGAGTGATATCACCTTATGTGGCCTTGAAAAATTGTCATTAAAAAGTTGTCAGAACAGGATCCAACCTACCTGCCAGCTCCCTGCTGTGCTGACAATGATGGGGGAAAAGCCAGTAATATTTTACTTCTCCCTCAAGAGCAATTAAACTCGCCGTGGATGAGAACATTTTTTAAAAGTATTATGCATTTGTGCATACTCACATTGTGTGTCTGCTAAATTCAGTGCCAGATTTCCTAAGCAGCCTAGGGCTCAAGCATGGATGTTAGTTTTTGCCCTCTATTTTTAGGAAGGGTTTGAGAAATGGGGGATTGGGGGGACTGCAATGTTTTTAGTCTCAAACCCAAGACAACAGACAGGGCCATGATGGATTAACTCTTAACACCACCATCAGCCCACGATAGGCTCCGCCCGTACAATGGGAACTCCCTGACTTGCCCCAAATACTTTCCCACTCTCACTGAAATAGTTCCTCTTCTGTACATATGCGGTTATCTGCTCCACCTTCCAATGAAGCCTCTCCCCCACCCATTACCTAATCCCTGATTAGGTGATTACTTCTCCCACTGCACTCACAGAGATCTTTGATGGGCCAGAGATGCACTATGCACAGAAGCTTTAAAGCCAAGAAATACTGAAGTTATTCCTGCAAACTGAAATCAAAACCAGATTAAATGTTTTTTGTCCATACCGCAGAAGCTGAAAAGTAGGCATGAGGGAAAGTGAGCACATTTTTCAGTTGGCTGTAGAAACCCAAATGTTGCAACACTCTAGTGTCATTTCTTTAAAATGAAGGGTGTGAAGGGGAAATCCAGGACTGACAATATTTTTTGTAAATGACAAACACAGTCAAAATATACACTGAAATTATCAGATATTAAACTGATGAAATTTCCTGAGATTTGGTTATTTATGTTTCAAAGAAGAGATTAAGTACATATATTTTCATATCACACTTGCTTACTCTATAGGAGAAAACACACATTTTTCTAATACTACTCTTGATAATACCACAGATCCAAAAATATCTACAGGAAAGAGAGCACTAGATTCTATTCTGCCTCAGATTTCATGGACACAACCGTCAGAAAAGTTCTGATTGCAGAATCTTTATTACTGCTGATACAGGAAAGACAAAGGACAGCTTGATTTCCAAATCCCAGCTGGAGTTGGCAGTTATTGCAATTAGTCACTGTATGACTTATAATCTGAGCACATTAAGCTCTCGGATCACTAAGAGATCACCTCATTTTTTAGATTATGGTTACATGTCTAAATATCTGAGACTGCGGGCCAAGACAAGAGACCCTGGGCCAGGTTCTGATCTTAGGTGCACTGCTAGCGCTGAGGCTCTAAACTGACAAGACACAGCTCTCCCGTCGACTTAATTACTCCAGCCCCCGCGAATGGCCGTAACTATATCGGCGGGGGAAGCTTTCTCACCAGCATAGTGCTGTCCACACCAGCACTTAGATTGGTGTAGTTTACATTACTCAGGAGGGTGGCTTATTCACACCCAAGAGCTATCACTTACACTAATGTAAGCTGCAGTGTGCAACTACCCTCAGTTACAGTGGTGTAAATACAAAGACTCTCCAATAAAGTCAATTGAACTACTCTAGCTGAAGTAGTACTGAGGCTGATCCAAAGACAATCAAAGCATATCAGGAAGGGCCTTGTCGCTGTCATTCCTGGCTCCTCAGGGATTTTCCAGGACAATCCAATATCTGCTAGGAAGACTGTGTGCTTTATAGTATGCTGGGGCGGAACACAGGAGCAGTAATTTATAGTACTATCTTCAATACTGAAGAGTTTTCTTTGAAACACAGCCCAGTGTGGTCACGTTACTCTCTAGCATACCATACAGCCTATTCATACACTACCTACCTAGAACAAGTACTTAACACATGCTGAGGGTTTCTTCTTTTACAAAGCGACAATTAGAAATAGAGTTTGCAACATTTTTAGTAACTGAACTGAGTATTAATGAGTTAGGTTAGTCTGAGTCTCTATCACAGGTAATTTCATCATAGCTGCAGTTGCTGTGATAGATTACTTGTGAAATTATTTGGACAAAAAAATATTGCTACCATGTTTGTGCCAAGACTTGTGAAAGCCATAACAGCATACATCAGAGAAGGTGATGGAGGTAAATCTTCTTTTGGACCAACTTTTGTTGGGGGAGAGACAAGCCTTCACGCTACACAGAACTCTTCTTGAGGCTTGAGAAAAGTATTCAAAGTATCATAGCTAAATACAAGAGGGAACAGATTGTTTAGCATAGGTAGATAGAATACGTGCTAAGATACCATTCCAGGTAAAATGGCCTATTAACACTTATGGAGTCCCAGGACACGACCACAGAAGAGTGTGGTCAGATTACTCTCCAGCATACCACACAGCCTATTCATACTCTATCTAGAGCAAGTTCGTAGGTTTCTTCTTTTGCAAGGCGACAATTAGAAATAGAGTTTGCAATGTTTTTGATAAATGAACTAAGTATTAATGTATCAGACGGGTAGCTGTGTTAGCCTGTATCCACAAAAACAACAAGGAGTCTGATGGCACCTTAAAGACTAACAGATTTATTTGGGCATAAGCTTTGGTGGGTAAAAACCCACTTCTTCAGATGCATGGAGTGAAAATTACAGATACAAGCATAAATATACTGCCAGATGAAGAGAAGAGAGTTACCTTACAAGTGGAGAACCAGTGTTAACAAGACCAATTCAGTCAGGGTGGATGTGGTCCACTCCCAATAATTGATGAGGAGATGTTAATACTGAGAGAGGGAAAATTGCTTTTGTAGTGAGCCAGCCACTCCCGGTCCCTATTCAAGCCCAAATTAATGGTGTTACATTTACAAATGAATTGTAGCTCTGCAGTTTCTCTTGGAAGTCTTTTTGAGGTTTTTTTTGTTGTTGTTGAAGTATGGCTACTTTTAAATCTGTTACAGAATGCCCAGGCAGATTGAAGTGTTCTCCTACTGGCTTTTGTATTCTGATGTATGATTTCTGATGTATGATTTATTCATTTATTCTTTTATGTAGTGACTGTCCAGTTTGGCCAATGTACATGGCAGAGGGGCATTGCTGGCACATGATGGCGTATCACATTGGTAGATGTGCAGCTGAATGAGCTCCTGATTGTGTGGCTCATGTGGGAGGGTCCTCTGATGGTGTCGCCAGAGTAGATATGGGGACAGAGTAGGTAGCGGGGTTTGTTACAGTCGATGTTTCAGCGATCGATTTCTCGTGTCTTGTGAAGACGAGAGAAATCGATCGCTAGCGCTTCCCCCGTCGACTCCGGAACTCCAGCTCCCCGCAAGAAGTAAGCCGGAGTCAACGGGGGAGCGCGCCGCCGACTGCTGTCGCCGTGAAGACGGGAGGTAAGTCGGCTGCAGATACGCCGACTTCAGCTATGTGATTCACGTAGCTGAAGTTGCGTATCTGCAGTCGATTCCCACCCCTAGTGAAGACCAGCCCCAAGCTACACAGAACTCTTCTTTGGGCCTGGGAAAAGTACTCGGAGCATCACAGCTAAATACACGATGGAACAGATTGTTTAGCATAAGTAGGTAGAATACATGCTAAGAGACCATTCTGGGTAAAGTCATCCTTTAACACATCTGCAGTCAAAGGCCAAAATGAGTGTTAACACATCACAGATTACTGTAATAAGCCATAAATCCAGTTATTTTTATGCTTAGCAAAATTACGAATTTAAGCTGCCAGGCACATTTTTGAAAGTATTGTGCAGGTTTCCTTTGAGGATGAAGATTGAAAGGTCAGACAGAGAGTGATTTTATAAAAGTGTTCACCAATGGCCAATGTACATGGCGGAGGGGCAATGGGTGATACATTGTTTTTGTCTTTTATTATTTTTCTGTGTGAGTTCATTCAAGAGCATAGTGATTTTCTGGTTTCACTCGTCTAGTTGTCATTGGAGCATTTAGTGCACTGGATGGGCACACAACACATAGTGAGAGGTATGCCTTGGACTAAGGATCTTGAAGGGCATGTTGGCGGGGGGTATCAGTCATAGCAGTGGAAACATGGTTTACAGGTTTTGCATCTGCTGTTGTTGGGTCCTGTGGGGAGCTTGCTTCTGATAATGAGCCCTCTTTTTTGTCCTGTGACTAGGGGGACATTAATAGGCCACTTCACCTTGAATGGTCCCTTAATAATTGCTAACAACTTCTGCTCAACAATCTGTTCCACCTTATATTCAGCTGTGACACTCTGAGTACCTTTCCCAGACCTGAAGAGGAGCTCTCTGTCAGCTCGAAAGCTTATCTTTTTTTATGAACAGAAGTTGGTCCAATATATTATCTCACACACCCGTCTCTCTAATACTCTGAGACTAACACAACTACAACAGCACTGCAAATAACAGCATACAGACCGCTGAAGGCAGATGCCATTCATGTTATATTGTCCTCTTGGTAATACCACTTCAACATGAGAAGCAGAGAGGTCTTCAATCTTGATATAAAGGCGTTTGGTTACTGAAACTCATCAAATGCAGATAAGCTGCAGATTTCTGCGGCTGATGGAGTGCTCAAGTCGATTATCTAAATCTTATCGAGAAATGAACTCTTATTCCTACCCATTCCTCCATTAATCTTTTGAGCACATAGGGTATATATAGCAGTTAGATTCAGTTATGCACTTAGATTTACATAAAATGAAAAAAAGAACCCAGACTAATGTAATTTTGCCCTCAAAATCTGGAGTGCATTGTAGAACAATAGCAGACCCTTCTGGCCTTAAAATCAATTAACCTAAAAATATGTGAATGTTGCAAAAACAACAGGCCTAAATTAAAACAAATACTGTACAGATTAACAGTTAAGGGCTTCATCCTGCATGGCACTGCGTGCCCCAACTCCCACTGAATTAAACTGGAAATGAGGCAACTTGGTATCTTCCAGTTACTGCTCAGCATCTTGCAGGATTCAGGCCTGTAAGCGTGCAGCGACTCACCCCTGTGGCGCCGTCTGCTGGTCGTCCAGGGAATTAGTGTTTCCAATCTTCGGAGCGCTCTCTGCAGGCCACTGTCCTACCTGCCACTGGCCCCGTCTCCCTCCCGGACCCCGGTGCCCTCTTCCCTGGGGTGCTGCACCCCTGCAGTACCTAAACAGTCTCACTGGGTCTCCCCTGCCTGGGGAACCCCCACCCACTATCTCCACCTTGCCTCAGCCTATGGGCTACTACCAGTCACCATCTAGCTCCCTTTCATTGGGGCCGACTGCAGTCTGTATAAGACAGTCATCATAGGCAAGGAGGGTTTGGCCTGCTGCCTCTACCTATCCGTGGGCTGCCCCGTACAACCCCAGTACCCCTTTTGGGCCATCTCCGAGGCCCTGTAGCCGGGGGGTGGGGTTTCAGGTAGAGCTCCCCCAGCTCCTCTAGTCTTTCCCCAGCCCTGCACCACTCCAGGTACCCTGATTAGTCTCCCCAGCAACCAGGCCTGTCTGCCTCTACAGCTAGAGGAGACCTTTCTGTTTCTGGCTCATTCCCCTCTTATAAAGGCCAGCTGAGCCCTGATTAGGCATGGCCACAGCTGAGCCTATCTCCCTATTAGCCCAGCTTTTCCCTAATCAGCCTGGGATCTGCTTGCCCCCAGCCACAGCCCTTCCCAGGGTTGTTTTAACCCCATTTCTGCTGAAGTGGGGCAGTCGCCCAACTACAACGCCTAAAAACCATGTTATTTTTATCTCTGAACTTTCACCAACCCAAGTTTATATTGGATGTCTTAGCTTTCCATGATACTATTTACACCCTGTGTTGTTAAACATTGGGGATCAATTTGGCGAGCAAATGACAAAAACCTCTCAAATTTACAGCACAAAAATATTAAATCTTAGTTCAGTTTGTCAGTAGTGTTTCAGCATACTATGTTTGAGAATTATAAAAAGTGCCATAATATCGCACGTACTGTAGCATTTCATCTTTAAGTCCCATCTTGACAATACACCCATGAAAAGGGAGATCTCAGTGGGGAAACTTTTGACCCTACAAATAATACAACAAAAGGAATGCTGCAGTAAATACAGACAGAGAGAAGGACATATTTTAAAGGCAGCCTAGTCAAGAGAAACACAACAGTATACAAGCAGCCAGGCTGCAAAGAGCTCTGTTACTGGGGAAAGAAAAAAACAACGTATTCTCAGCATGTCAGAACAACACTCTACCATTTCAGCTTCAGCTAGCCACACATTTACTTTCTGTTCCTAAGACTGGATTTTCTAACCTTGCAGAGACTTCAGGTGCTCTTCCACTAGATAAATCCATTTCAGACTGAAACTTCTAATAAAAATCAGATACGCAACATAATTTAATTTTTCTCAGGTTAATCCTTTTCCTGCCTCCATTTTCAATGACAGCTCTGTTAGAAAGGACAATTACTGATACTGGCAATGTTGTGGAAGTCTAGTCAGTATTACAGGAAGAGAGAGCTGTGGACTGAATTCCACTGCAAAGCATTCAACAATGAACAAGTTTAACATGCACGTAATGTCTTGACTGGCTTTTAATTTCATGAAAAGTGCCTTCCTTCCCCATTCCTCCCGACCCCCGCTTTTTTTTTTTTTAAAAAAATGAAGACTGATTCATTCTTAATCCACATAGAAGAGTCAAGAACAAAAAAGAGGATTCTTTTCAGGATGTAATAATATTATCTTTATGTAGATAAGAGGAAAAGAGCATATATTAACAAACCACAAACTCATACTAACCTGATAACAAGATCCGACTGGCATACAGCTTTCTTACTGAACGTGGCACCGAACGAGCGTTTCCTTTGTACAGACGAAGCCATTAGCCATTTATAATCTGTCTCAGGTAAGGAACTTAGCATCTCTTCCCCTACTGTTCACCTATTGATTAAATATCTTTATGACGGTTGCTGTTCCACCTTCAGTTTTCATATTAAAAAGAGAAAAAAACCCTGCCCTGACCCTTCCACGCAGTGCAGTATGGTCAAATGGGACGTCTCAAAATGAGTTGCTTCCTTTTTTGTTGGCCGTATTTGTCTCTGTGTGCGTTGCTTCCTGTTACCAGGGGTTATTGGGCAGCATTATCTCTATCATAGATTTCCTGATTCGCCAGAGAGGTAGTAAAATTAAACTTACAAAAATCTCAACCTGCGGAAGACAGCTAGCCAAAAAGAGAGAATTTTCCATTACAGCAGGTTTGGTACTTTTTTCATGAGGAAATGGAGGATTAAAAAGAGGAAGTTTTGGGGACTCTGTGTACTTGAATTTACACTTAAGTGGAAGCCTGGTTCATAATTATTGCTTAGTGCTTATGAAGAGAAGCAAATGTGTCAGATGCTGCTGATTTATGATAGTGGAATGGATTAAGTATTTATCTCTAATGTTCCCCAAAGCAACCTGAGGTTACCCGTCTTCTTTCAACCAAAGGAACTAAAGACAGCCGCCTTGTTAAATATTCACAGAATTGATGCAGAAAGTTCACACTCTATGATAGCAAGAATATCTTAAGTACTGTCAGCATGTTTCACCTTATGCAAAGCATAAAGGAAGACAAACCCCCCACCCCAAGGAGCTTATAACATAAAGACAAAATTCTACAATATAAGTGCTATCAGATGATGATGGAAGGAGTTCCCTGTGGAACTTTTTGCCTGAGGAGGTTGTGAAGTCTAGGACTATAACAGGGTTTAAAAGAGAACTGGATAAATTCATGGAGGTTAAGTCCATTAATGGCTATTAGCCAGCATGGGTAAGGAATGGTGTCCCTAGCCTGTTTGTCAGAGGATGGTGATGGATGGCAGAAGCGAGATCACTTGATCATTATCTCTTAGGTTCACTCACGCCGGGGCACCTGGCATTGGCCACTGTCGGTAGACAGGTTATTGGGCTAGAGGGACCTTTGGTCTGACCAGTATGGCCAGTCTTATAAAATACCACTATTTTATACTGTTACAGACCCTTCAGTTCAGGTTTTTAAATTATAAAGATGCAAATAATTCACATGCCCCAATGATGTCAGTGGGAATTAACCAGGCTAAATTAAACAACCCCACAGGATTGAAAGCACAGTTAAGCCACATAATACAACAGATGACTAGCACAGTTCAGAGTGGTGGGGACAAGAAATTTTTTTAAAGAGGGATATGCTGTGTACAGCATACTTCACTTATTTTGGTGGCTCAGAACCAAGAGGCTTCAAGGAAGATGTGTGTTTAAAGAACATAGGAGTCCGTGTCCCAAAACAGGAGGGGAGAGGTTCCAAGCACAAGGAATGATATGAAAAAAAGTAAAAGGCTACAAACGGTATAGTTAGGTGCAGGGCTTAAGGAGAAAAAAAGCTGTAGGAGAAGGATGAAATAATCTAGGTTGAGATACAGATGGGGTGGTATTGGGTAAGAAAGTAGTTCTCAACCTTTTCCCTACCAGGACACCACCTGAAGTCCTCTTTGCACTTTGCCTGGACCCCTCCCCTCACTTAGTAATAAGGAATAGACAAGGTTAGCTGAAAGCATCTGACCCCTCTACACGATCCCAAGATTGAGTGCAACTGGGGCAGAGCCCTGAAGGTGAGTTAACATCTCTACACTTAATCACAAATGTTAACAAAACCTCACAATGGGAGCAGTGTTCTCTCTAATTTTTTATGTCCACGTGCAAAATGAATGGTATGTGCACCAATATGGAGGCAATGTGTGACACGTCACCTTCATGTTGGTGCACATAACAAAATTTATGTGGTGGGGATGGGGCTGAGGGGTTTGGAGTGTGGGGTGTGGTAGGGGGCTCAGGGTTGGAGCAGAGGATTGGGGGGGATGAGGCCTCTGCCTGAGGATGCGGGGCTGGGGTAGGGCTAGGGATGAGGGGTTTGGAGTGCAGGAGGGGACTCAGGGCTGCAGCAGAGGGTTCGGGTGCAGGGGCGAGGGCTCTGTGGTGTGGCTGGGGATGAGGCGTTTGGGGCACAGGCTGCTCCACGTCAGAAGTGGGGAGAGAGGACTCCCGCCCTTTCCCAAGCCCTCTCTCACTGCAGAAGCTCGGGGCTGGGGGAGAGGCGCCTCTCCCCAACTGTGGCAGCTCCTGCAGCCCTGGGCGGGGGGCGGGGCTTCTCTCCCCTGGCCTCAGCAAGTCTGGGGGAGGTCTGCGCTAGAGCTGGCGGGGTGGGGCGCCTCCCCTCACCGCAGCCCTGAGCCCCTGCGCAAGGCTTAATAGGCAGCTTTGTGATCACATGGCCGCACAACATAGAAAGAACTTAGAGTGGGAGGTAGTATGACATTATTATTCAGGGTACAATCTCGCCTGATGAACAGCTGTGTCCCCTCAGTTCTACAACCTTTTACATTGTGCCAGTGACTTTTACACTGCTTCGCTGGGAATTACCACTCCTGGCCTGCTCACACACAACCTCCAGCAATTAAGTTACCCACATTTATATTGTATGAGTGCTATAGCCAGCCACTTATGAATTACACTGCGGAGAGACACAAGCAAATTCCCCAGCCCAGACTTATGTACGTGTTGTAGTGCCCACCTTTCTCCTGGACAATACAAGCTCATATAAAGCCCTTCATTTTATTAACAGAAAATGATATGCACAAATCCTGTTATCCCAAACAGAGTTTCCCAAGCACTTGAATCCAAATATACTGATTTAGATAAAGCAATAAAACAAAATTTATTGACTACAAAAGATAGATTTTAATCAATTACCGTTAACTCAATCTGTCAATTAATCAGTTAACTCACACAATTAACGCATGAAAATTAATCACAATCAATTTTAATTGCACAATTAAACAATAGAATACCAATTGAAATGTATTAAATATGTTGGATATTTTTCTACATTTTCATATATATTATATTCTGTGTTGTAACTGAAATCAAAGTGTATATTTTTATTGCAAATATTTACACTGTAAAATGATAAAAGAAATATTTTTCAATTCTCCTCATACAAGTACTACAGTGCAATCTCTTTGTCGTGAAAGTACAACTTACAAATGCAGATTTCTTTGTTATGTAGCTGCACTCAAAAACAAAATGTTGTAAAATTTCAGAGCCTACAAATCCACTCAGTCCTACTTCTTGTTCTGCCAATCGCTAAGACAAACAAGTTTGTTCACATTTACATGAGATAGTGCTGCCCTCTTCTTATTTACAATTTTAACAGAAAGTGAGAACAGGTATTTGCATGGCACTTTTTGTAGCTGGCACTGCAAGGTATTTACATGGCAGATATGCTAGTCATATGCCCCTTCATGCTTCAGCCATCATTCCATGCTGATGATGCTTGTTAAAAAAAAAAAAAAAAAAAAGCGTTAAATTTGTGACTGAACTCCTTGGGGGAGAATTGTATGTCCCCCTGCTCTGTTTTATCCACATTCTGCCATATATTTCATGTTATAGCAGTCTCAGATAATGACCCAGCACATGTTGTTCATTTTAAGAACACTTTCACTGCAGATTTGACAAAACACAAAGAAGGAACCAATGTGAGATTTCTAAAGATAGATACAGCACTGGACCCAAGGTTTAAGAATCTGAAGCGCCTTCCAAAATCTGAGAGGGAGGTGGTGTGGAGCATGCTTTCAGAAATCTTAAAAGAGCAACACTCCAATGCGGAAACTACAGAACCTGAACCACCAAAAAAAAAAAAAAATTGACCTTCTGCTGGTGATATCTGACTCATATAATGAAAATGAGTATGCGTAGGTCCATACTGTTTTGGATTGTTAGTAAGCAGAACCCATCAGCATGGACGCATGTCCCCTAGAATGGTAGTTGAAGCATGAAGGGACATATGAATCTCTAGTGCTTCTGGCACATAAATATCTCGGAAGCCAGCTACAACAGTCCACGAGAACATCTGTTCTCACTTTCAGGTGGCATTGTAAACAAGAAGCAGGCAGCATTATATCTTGCAAATGTAAACAAACTTTTTTGTCTCAATAATTGGCTGAACAAGACATAGGACTGAGTGGACTTACAGACTCTAAAACAATTGTGTTTTATTTTTGAATGCAGGTTTTTTGGTATATAATTCTACATTTGTAAATTCAACTTCCATGATAAAGAGACTGCACTACAGTACTTGTATTAGGTGAACTGAAAACTTCTATTTATTTTGGTTTTTTACAGTACAAATACTTGTAATCAAAAATAAATATAAAGTGAGAACTGCACAGTTTTCTGTGTTATAACTGAAATCAATATATCTGAAAATGTAGAAAACATCCAAAAGTAAATAAATATTGTTTAACAGTGCAATTAATCACGATTAATTTTTTAATGGCATGGTTAACATGATTAATTTTTAATTGCTTGACAGCCCTAATTTTAAGTAATAACAAGTAATGAGGCATAAAAGTCAGAAATGGTTACAAGAAAATAAAACGCAACTAATACCTAACTTAACAAGCTAAGTAAATTTAAACCAAAGTTCTCTCTCACTACACGTTACAGCAGTCTTACTGACTGAATTTCTTTCCGTCAGGATCTCTCCCCTATTCCAAAGCTGTTTCCTTTATTCTTCAGATGTTGTGGATGCCATAGAGAGAAAAGGGAGGAATGATTTAGAGTGCCCACTCTCTCATCTTATAGTTTTCTCTTTTTCGAGAATCATCTCCAGCTGAGGTTCAGGAGACAGAAAGTCTGTGTGGATGGGAACTTGCAGCTGTTTCTTTGCCAACATGTAGATTTTTACACACATCCTCTTTCCTGCCAAAGAATGGCCACTTAACCAGGTGATAGTCCATTTGATTTTGCTGACACCTGGCTGAGGCATTGGCTAGCCCTTTGTCCCTGGGGAACTGGTTTGTGGTTGCTCCTCCTATTCTTGGAACATGTCTAGTAATAACATACAGACTAATTCTATAACTTTACATGCAATGTTGCCATACATTTTACTAGGACAATAATGATCAGCAAATGATGAGTTTTCATATACAATACCCAACATAGCATACTTTGTACAAAAGTTATAAGTCTTGTAAATGGGGTGTACACAGGGGTACAGATTCTCACAGTAAGCCCATTTCACAGATCAGGTGCAAGAAGCACAGAGGTTATTTGCTCAAAGCTACATCGGGAGTCAGTGATATAGACAAGACTAAAGCTCTTTATTTCCTGAGTTTATAATCACTTGCTCTAACTACTATACTGCTCCATATTACTCTACAGACAATACAATGTAGATCCCAGTTTAAATCTCTTTCAAACAACAGTATGATAAAGCTAAGGATAGAATCCCCATGTGTCTCCAACATCTTGTCACCAACCCCAAATCAGAGCAGATATAAGCAGGCTGGATTATTTAAAATCACCAATTTAAATTATGATTTAAATCAGCTAGTAGGAAACCTTGATTTAAACCATCAGTTTTAATCATGTATTGCATTTGTACATTTTAGTTATTTTTCCAAAGAGGTTATTCTTATTGGTTGGTAACCATTAATATGTAGATTTGCAAGAAAAACACACTAAATTTGGTACTTCTTTTTGCTGACTAGGAGGATACACTATCCCAGGTGTGACCAAACTGCCTTGTGAGCCACATACAGTTGTTTTACAGTTAAAGTGGGGCTCCCAGAACCCACCCCCACCCCATGAACACACACCTTAATTCTCCACCTACAGGACTGGAGCTTGAGGCTTTTGACCTGCAACAGGGTGGCGGGACTAGAGATTTTTGCCCTGTGGTGGGGTGATGGAATTAGGGGCTTCTGTCCTGCAGGGAGAAGGGGGTCTAACAGCTTTAGCCCAGTCGGGGGCGAGGGGATTGGGGAAGAAGCCCTGCACCCCGCCAGCTGTCTCCCCGCTGGGCAGGTTGTGCGTTTCTTGAAGAAGTAAAACTTCTGAAAATGACTGTATGCGGCTCGGAGAATCTGTAAATTTGGTCACTCCTGCACTATAAGTATAAACAATTAAGCAATTATATAGCTTAACTTAAAATTTTGTATTATGTTAGTAAATGGTGCATAATGCATTCCACATTCACTAGATGGTGATTACTTTTTTTAAAAAACTTGCTATTTGCATCAAGCACTATTTACTTTAAATTTGAATTGCCATTAAAAATGCACAGAAATAGAATTTTAAATTATTTTATTAAATAACCTTAAAAATGCAGGATGTGTGCGCTTTGATAAACTATGGATTTACTTAAAAATGAAGTATTACCTGTAGTTAGTGAAGAGAACCGATTTTTTCTGGTCACTATGTCTTTCAAGATTTTAAAAATAGTAAATCCTGTCACAACTAGGTTTTATTCATTGCTTGGAAGAAGAAAACAAGCTTTCCTAATTTTTCAATTCCCAGTTGGTTTCTTAACTTTGAATGAACTAATCTTTGAAATTAACTAACTGAATAAACTGAAATAAAGAAAATATTCACCGTGCACCTGCAGAAGAGGCTACTACTGACAAAAGCTGGTTTTGCACTTCAACACGCTCTGGTTCCAGCTACTTCAATAGTGACTTCCACAGGAGTTCGACTTTCTTTAAAACTTGGCAGCAAATACGTGCTGCTTAACATTTTGTGTATTTAATTTAAATTATTTTAATAGATAGTAAGCTTAGTCCTTAACACAAGTAGTCAATTTCAAATTTAAGTAAGATTTTTTATTTAAATTGTATTTTATTTAAATTAAATCCAGATTTTTTAAAAATAAACTAACCTTTTTAAAAGCCCAGTTTTTATCAATCTTAGATGCAAGTGACTTCCTCTTTCCTCGCAAGCTCTCTATGTCGACATTGATATACCACCGCCAGGCTTCTTTAAACCCAGGATCAACACTTCTGTACCGTGCTCCACCATCTCCTTTCTCCACAGCCCACATCCAGGTTGCTAGCAAACCCTGTCATTTAATTCTCAACATCAGTTGTTCCCAAACTTTAACAACCTCTGAACCCCTTTCACTAAAATATCAAGTCTCGCGAATACCCTCCTAAAAATGAATATTTCCAGGGATTCTCTCCTTTACCTGAGTATAAATTATAAAAGTAGTGATTTTGGAAATATAAAATTTGTTTATATGACATGCTTATTACACACTATTTATTATTATTAATCATTACAGTATTTTTATTACACTATGAAAACGGCAACACTCTTCCAAGATCTCACTTTCCTAGCTGTATCACTTTGAATAAGCCTGTTATAAGACAAGGCTCTTATGTTTCGTCAAGGAGTATCAGATGTGAAACAGCATGAGGGTATTTAAGAACCCAACTCAAACATTTCTACACAAGCATTCAGGTCTTGAGCAGTCCAGGCAAACACCACACGTTACAACAAAGCTTAAACTTGTTCTTCAAAATTATTTTAAAAACAATACTAGCTGCCTATTTTAAAAACAGCAAAAAATATCCGCCTCCCTTTCCATTTCTTATAAGGAGTCTTGAAGTTTAAATCTCCTCAGTATGATGGATATGCTTGCTTTGATCTGCTTTGTTCTTGGAAGTCCAGGGAGTCTGGACTGCTGACCCTATGCTGCTTGGGATTCCTAGGAACAGCTCTGTCTGCCATTAGGGATTCTCCCCAACCCCCAAGAACCCCCTGTAACATTTCGCGAACCCCAGTTTGGGAACCACAGCTCTACATCAGCAGTTTTCAAACTGTAGGTCACGACCTAGTACTGGGTTGTGGAATGTAAGGCACGGGGTCATGATGGCTCTGGTCAGCACTGCTGACCAGGACATAAAAGTCCCATTGGCAGTACTGCCTGGCTAAAGCAGGCTAGTCCTTACTTGTTCCAACCCTGAGCTGCACCCGCGTAAACAGCCATCAGCAGATCTCGCTCCTAGGCAGGGGGACCAAGGGGCTCTACGCGCTGCCCCCGCTCCGAGCGCTAACTCCAAACTCCCATTGGCTGGAGATCAGCCAATGCAAGCTGGGGGGCAGGGAGTGATGCCTGCAGGCGAGAGTTGCACACCTCCACCTAGGAGCTGGCCCCGCTACTGACCTCTTCTGGGATGCAGAGCAGTGCCAGGACAGACGGAAAGCCTCCCTTTGCACCCCGGCTGCGCTACTGACCGGGAGCCACCTGAGGCAAGCTCACGCCCTAATCCCCTGCTCCAGTCCTGAGTCCCCCCATCAAACCCGGAGCCTCCTCTTGTACCCCAAACATCTGATCCCTAGCCCCACAATCCTGCCGTGAGCCCCTCCCAAACCTTAAACCCCTCATCCTCTGCTCCGTTGGGTCACAGGCATCAATAATTTTCTTAAACTGGGTTGCCAGAAAAAAAATGTTTGAAAACCACTACTCTACAATACCGTTTTTTAAAAAGTTCCTTCCTTTCCACCTCTTAGGGGCAAGTGAGAGAGCCTAATCTCAGTTTACTCCTGCCTTTTCTACTACACCATGCTGGTCTCTGGTGTCCACATTCTCACCTCAATCCCCTCTCATTTATCCAGAACATATTCCTTAAGCAACTACTTGATTCACATTATTTCTCTCTTTGAATTCCCCACCAGCCTCCTTCCACACTCATGACAGACACAGATACATAGTGCTAAAAAGATTTCTCATTTCAAATTCCAAAGACCCCCTTTGAATTTTTCTGGGTGATTTTTAATTCCTAGGCAGGGAAAAACAGTCAGAACAGAAACTGTTTCCTGCAGAAGGCGTTGGGGTTAGAGTGAGGAACTAGATAAGAATGCTTACACAGTTCCTGATTCTGGAGGAGAAGATGCAATTTGAACATGTCATTTCCCAGCACAGGAATAATCAGAATCATTGTGCCTTTTAGAACCATAAATGGGAAGGCTGATAAAAGTTAAACCTTCGTGAAATAGATTAACAAGAGAAGACTCACACTTGGCAACTCTAGGAATGTAACAGTACCCCAGAGAAACAGGCAGGGAGTACTTTTACCTACATCTTTCTTCACAAAGAGTGAAATTCATTCCCAACAAAGGCAGCCGGCACACGGCCTACACACCACTAAGATTCAGTCCTTCAGTGTAGGACAGAGGTAGGCAACCTATGGCACACATAACAAAGGCAGCACGCGAGCGGATTTTCAGTGGCATTCACACTGCCCAGGTCCTGGCCACCGGTCCGAGGTCTCTGCATGTTAATTTAATTTTAAATTATCTTCCTAAATATTTTAAAAACACTAGTTACTTTACATACAACAATAGTTTAGTTATATTTTATAGACTTATAGAAAGACCTTCTAAAAACATTAAAATGTATTACTGGCATGCGAAACCTTTAATTAGAGTGAATAAATATGGACTCGGCACACCACTTCTGAAAGGTTGCCGACCTCTGGTATACGACTCCAGGGCTCTTAGGTTTCATGCTGGCTCTGCACAGAGGAGAATTTCACCCAGAAGGATTAACTGCAATTTTACCCTTTTAGTAACTACAAGATTTCAGTGAGGGAATCAGACTGCAGACCGAATATCACAAACCACAGGCTTGTCTACACTACCAAGTTTTGTTGACAAAACTTATGTCGACACCCAAAAGTTGACAAAACAAAAATTGCCAGAGGGTGACCACACTTGCTTCCTCTGTTGACAGATCATGTCCACATTAGGGACACCATCATAGACCGTGTGAGTAATGCACCATGGGTATGTATCCCACAGAGCAGTGTTGTGGGAAGGAAGAGCTGGTCGCTGTGCAAGTTCTCCCACAGCCCCCTCAGCTGCAGAGAGTAGCATCTGTGAGCTCTCGCTGCTGAAAAATGGCAAAGCAGCACAGCAGTCTGCCTGCTGCTGTGTTCCTAGCATAGGGCAGAACAGGAGCAGGCCAATGATTTGCTCTTTGTTTGTTCCCCAAACGGAGCAGCACTCAGATACTTCCCCAAGCTTTGAAAGGGTAGGGACCCATGCCTGCAGGTCAACAGAGATCAGAACACTGGGAAGAGCAATCAGGGCAGGCATTATGGGATACTGGCAGAACCCAGTTCTGTCCACAAAACAATCAGCAGTTTCTACACTGGCTCTTTGTCGACTATGAAGGGAGGGAAAAAGTCAAAAGACTCTCGTAGTGGTGGAAGATTTTTGTCACCAAAACGGGGCGTTTTTCGCGACAAAAGTCCCAGTGTAGTGTGCATGCTCTTGCTGTTTTGTCACCAAAAGGCAGTTTTTGGTGATAAAACTAGGTAGTGAAGACAAGGCCCAAGGGGCATTTGAATTTCATACCAGCAGAAATGTGGAATTTGGTTTGGTGTTTGAGAGGATGATAGTTTATCCAATTGAGATATCTAATCAGATCCTTCCCAGATTCTTCTGAGTTCTTCACTCTGTACCTGTCCCAGTAAAAACCAGTTCTTCCTCTACCTCAGGTGCACGCAAACAAGAGCAATGAGATATACATCCCTAACACTGTTCTGCCCTTGCTGGTATTAGTTCTCTAGTCCAAATGCAGCTTCGTGCTGAGCGGGCTCTGCAGTGCCACAAATAGTTTCCTCTTGCTGACCAATTTACAGGAAGCACTGTGTGTGGCCAAGAGCAGACCGTACGCAGCCCTGCAACAGGTCACACAGGCGAATGAACAAAGCAGCACAAAATGAAAATACCACCTTTTTTTAAAGGTGGTATTTCTAATTTCTCCAGGCCCCAGGAGAAAGCCAGCTGCCTGAATGAATACCGCAGCATATCTTTAATAACCATGCTACGTGTCTGTACTGACATTACAGTGTAGACTTGGGGGTGGGGGGAAGAGACAGAGAGACAGATGTAAAATAAAACAAAGGACTAAATTCCCTCTTGCTATAAGTCTGCTGGCTTCGGTGAGCTTACATCAGGACTGGATCTGTCCCAGGAACTTACAGTATGACATCAGTGAAATCTAAAAGTGATCTGAAACTTGTACATTCCCAGAAATCCAAACCTTAAAATGGAGTTTGGCCATTTCAGTCACGGTAAACAGTAGAAAGCACATCATAATCATATGGACAGATATCTCATCTGTCAATGCACTCTGCAAGTGCAGTTCCTATTACACCCAATGGGATTTGCTCATGTGAATTCTGCTTGTGCCATTTGTTTGTTCAGATTTACTTCTATTAGCCCCACTAGAGTTTTCTATATACTTTGCAGAGTGAAAATCATATCAAAATAAGGTCTCCCGCAAAGCCCTCTCCAACCCAAATGAGCTCCAATCCCTTCATGCAGAGCAAAGCCTGACCCATCATTCCCTCATTCCCCTCAGTCAGAAAAAAGCCTGAGGAAACCCATCAGTCTTGTAGAGGATACAGCAACAGCAACTTTGAAGACACTATACTTCTATTAAAAACAGAAAAAAAGTCAGGTCTGTGTCTCTGCTTGGAGTCTCTACCTCCCCCTCTACCTGAGCTATGAACAAACTTCAGCATAGCGTGTGCTTGGTACCTCTAAGAAGCAAACCAGCACTCACTAAATTTTAATTGAGCATGACTGATTCAGAGATCAACCTTGCGCAATTTACATTAAAGCTCTTCACAATAAGAGAAATAGAAGTACCACATCACTGCAGCTCAGCAGACCACCGCTGGTTGATATGCATCAGCGGTATCTGGGCAAGCATTAAAGAGCTTCTATACATGGGGAAGCTAGCCTGTAATAACCGAAGGTGTGCATTTAAACTTATACACCAGTATAACTCCTTGTGTAGGCATTCTTATTCACTTGTAAGACTGGTGGGGTTTTTTGGTTTATTGTATGTCACGTTGGAAGCCAAAAAACCCACTCTTATACCACAATAAGAGTGGCCACACAGTGGAAGTCATACCAGGAAAACTACAACAATTTAACTATGTTGGTATAATTATGCCGGTAAAACTTTCCCACGTAGATAAGCCCTTAAAAAAGCAGACTCTTCAGAAAGTTTGATTCCCTCCCTCTCCCAAATCCTCCATGTACTAGATTTGTTTGTAAGACCCCAGAAAAACTTTATCTATATTCTATAAACTGCTTTTAGGAAAAATAATCCTGGGACATAGACTCTCAACAACAGATGTATCTTCATCATATTAGTGAGCAGGGAGCAGCAAGTGTCTCTCACAGTGTTCCGTTATAAAGCCCAAGTAACCAATTGCAGAAGAAGAGACAAGAGTCATTATGTAGAATTATATAGAGTTAGGAACTAAGATTTTATTACAAGATCTTTAATTCACTGGCAACAAGTTCTTTAATTTGAGACCCTTTATTCTAAGGCAAAGAAGTCCTTACCTCAAACATTTTAGCCCCTCATCTTAAAGCATCATTTCTTTAGAATCTTGAGGGGCCCCTCCCTTAGCTAATCAAAATTTCCATCTGTTCTCATTCAAATGTGTCTGACCCTAGTTCAAGCTTTTACCCCCTGTAACTACGACTGTTATATGTACCTCGTTATCAACATGGCTGTTAAAGAGCTAGTTGAAATCATTACAAAGTGATTTTAGTGATTATTTAGCAAATAAAGACATTTAAAATCATGTAGGTGAACGATGTTGCAGCTTGCAGCCACCAATGATGCCCTATTTCTCCATAGCCCACAGACAGCTGCAATAGGAATTTTCTCAAACACATGCAAAGAGGTGCCTAGGAGTTTACCCAAACGCTTTTTTTTTTTTTTTTTTTTGGCTAGAGCTGTCAGCTCTGACTGTAACAAGCTATAACTAAAGCAACTCAACTAGTAGGCTATCTTGAGATGAACTGTTTACAATTATAGGCTGTGGGTAACACAGATGATATCATCTATGAACTGTGCTTAGACCATACAATTAAGCTGTCAGCTTTAATAAACAGAACAGTTTGAGAAGGCTAGGCGTGCTTGTTTTCATGGATACAGACTATGAGGAGTCCGGTGGTACATTAAAGACTAACAGTTTTATTTGGGCATAAGCTTTAGTGGGGAAGAGAGGTTTTTTACCCATGAAAGCTTCTGACCAACTAAATTTAAAAGCAATAGATATGGAGCTGAGTGAGCAGGAAGAGCAGTTATACTGGCTTTTGTTTTGAGACCGATATTTTAGCTAATATTATTTGTATAAGTCTGCAATGTATGCAAAAATTCTAGTTTGCCTTGTTGCTTATGGACAATTGAGTAGCAAGCAGCTGAAACTCCCTTATCATTGAGACTCTAGTCTGTCCATTCTATCAATAAAACAGGCAATAAAAGCCAGGTAAACTATCTGTTTTAATTTACTACATAAAAAATAAAACAAAAAACCCTACCATATACCCACGGCAAACCTACATTAATGTCATGCGAATTTTACACAAAGATTCAGAAAATGCAGAAATGATGGCTCTAAAAACAATAGCTCAGCTGCATTCCACATTCCACATATTTTAGTACCTACTGCTTGTCATACAATCTATTTCATGAAGAAAAAAAGGAACACCAGTTAATGCAAGTGTGCAGTGAGGCAGAGTTGCTGTTAGAACCTATTTTTTGTATTTCCTAATAGAAAGATTTTTTTTTTGTATGTTTAAGGAAAGCTTGGAAATTGCAGATTATCAGAGTGCAGCAAAAATTGTGAAGAAACCAAAACACTGTGCGATCCATGCTTACTTTAGTGTTTACTATTTTCTGGCTGTTCCTGATGCTAAGGTATTTTGGAAGCAGGAAGCATGTGCACATCCCCCATTGAAAATCTCTCTAGTACAAACTTCAAGCAAAAGCTGTGCAGCAGTAACCCTGGGCCTGTTAAGGAGAACGTGCAGGACATGGGAACAGGGTTTCATTGGTTTCCTTCTGAAGGAAATCTGGGATGTTGGAGTTAAAGTTGCACAATGTTCCCATATAAAGTCATTCGGCAGCTGACGGCTTTGTCCACTGCTTGCAGGATTTTTTGGAAGAGCACCCCTACTTGTGGGGATTAGAATCAGGGGGAGGGGCATCACCCCCACCCAAATTCCCTGTAAGGTCTGTAGCTCGGCAGCTACTCAGCAGCAGTTCAGCTGTCCCTCTCCACACTGCCGTGCTGTTCCTGATCTGCCCTCTGCTTTGGAGCTGCTCCTGGAAGCTTCCTGCTTGATGTGGGAGGAGAGGGAGAGGAGTGCTAATGTCAGGATGTCCCCCTCCTCCTGCCCCTAGCTCCGTACCCCCTTCTCCACAAAGCACAGAAGGGGGACAGAGCTCAGGTACAGAAAGGAGGGGTCTTACTGGAAGCTGTTGCTTCCTGTCTGAACTGGATGATCTGTTTAAAAGGGCAACATACTTAAAGTGTGGTCAGCGTACTTAAAGGGGCAATGCACATTTCTCTCTCTCACTCATGCACCCCCCACTCCGCACCTCCAGCACTTTGGAAAGTCAGCATCTGTGCAGCCGTGCATGTGCTGCCAAGAGGAGAGAGTGTTGAGCCTATGCTACCCAGCTGGAGCACATCACCATGTTTTTGCAGGGAAGTATTTGCATCTACTGCAAGTGTGGGCAAACTTTTTCGCCCGAGGGCCACCTCGGGGTTGCAAACTTGTATGGCGATCCGGGTAGGGAAGGCTGTGCCTCCCCAAACATCCTGGCCCTGTCCCCTATCCAACCCCCACCCACTTCCCACCCCCTGATTGCCCCCCTCAGAACTCCCAACCCATCCAACCCCCCCACTCCTTGTCCCCTGACCGCCCTCTCCAGAAAACTCCCCTGCCCCTGACTGCCCACCCAGCACCCAACCTCCCATCTAAACCCCCTGCTCCTTGTCCCCTGACCACTCCTCCTGAGACCCCTCAACAGCCCCCCGCCCAGGAACCCACCCCCACCTAACTCCCCCTGTTCCCTGACTGCCCCGACCCCTATCCATACCCCTGTCCCATGACAGGCCCTCTGGAACTCCCATGCCCTATCCAACCCCCCAACCCCAGTTCCCCATGCCCTGATTACCACCCCAGAACTTCCCCCCCCCATCCAACCGCCCCCATCGCCTGCTGACTGCCCCCTGGAGCCCTCGCTCCTTATCCAACCCCCCTGACCTCAGCCCCTTACCATGCTGTTCAGAGCAGCGTGTCTGGCAACCACGCAGCCCGCCGGAGCCACACACACTGCCCTGCAGGAGCACACAGTGCTGCCAGAGCCAGCCATGCCACTACAGTGCTACCCGCATGGCGTGCTGAAACTGCGGGGGAGGGACTGGGGGGGAGCCGAGCAGGATGGGCCCGCAGGGCTGTAGCTTGCCCACCTCTGATCTATTATGTTTCCTCCCTCCTGCCTCGTAGAGTATGAGGCTACATTAACAACAGCGTATTAATCCTTGAGGGCTCATCCAAGTGCTAGTTCATCATTTAGCAGCAAGGCATTCCCTGGGAAATATTCCATCCTCTTACTCCAACATCTCAACCAAGCTTCACAATTATTCATTGCTGTGTACAATATTAAACTGTTTGTCTAAAACTGTTTAAAACTTATACTGTATGTATATATATATATATATATAGTCTTTCGTCTGGTGAAAAAAATGCCCTGGTACCTACCCCCCACTCTCCTTTACATTAATTCCTATGGGGAAATTGGATTCACTTAACGTCGTTTTGCATAAAGTTGCATTTTTCAGGAACATGACTATAATGTTAAGTAAGGAGTTACTGTATTTAACCACATTCTAAATAAACCTAGTGAGCCACTCTCTCCTTCCCCCGGTTCCCACTAGGAAGCACATGATCCTGTCACTGATATACAGGAGGTGGAGATTAGCCCCTCTCCTGGTGGATACTGGTACTACTTTTTTTTTAAAAAATCAAGTTTTACCTCTGCAGGCAGATTGCTGCACCCAGCACCAAGGAGGAGGCTCAACTTCTGTCAGACCCTGAGAGAGAAAACGAAACACATTTTTTTAATTCTGCTTACAAAAAAATATGGTGATACAATTTAAAGACAAAAAATATCAACAAGGAATCTTCCATTGTAAATTTATTGCTGCACAGCATTAGTGCTGCTCTCCGAACAGAGATGCAGCAAAGCTACAGTACAGAAATTAGATTTCATATTTGAAAACTAAATAGAAACAGGTGACTTAAAAATAAACCACTATATACTTCTGCATGTTATTTTCTATATTACAGTACCACCTATACGAGACCTCAGTTGGGCTAGGCAATGTGCAGCCACATTAGGGAAGGGACAACAAGTTACAAAGAGTTTCTAATCTAAACAAACAGGATGAAGGTGGGAGAGGAAATTGATGCACAGAGAGGAAGTCCTTTTCCACAGAGCAGGCCAGTGGCAGAGCCAGAAACAGAACCCAGGTTTCCTGACCATCCAGCCACGTGCCCAAACCACTGGACCACATTGCCACTCAAAACCACCCAAAAAGACTTTACAGAATGGGTTAATCTTACTCTGGTAAGAAGCTTGGTACTGTAGTAATCCAGTTATAAATAATCTACCACAATACTTACACTATAAGCTTTTGGGATATAAGCAGAAACCGTCTTTTTGTTGCATGTTAGTACAATGCCTTAGCAAATCTGGGTCCTGGTCCATGACTAAGGCTTCTAGGCAATGCTTCAGAGCAGATAATTACTATACTACTGCTTGGGGCTGGGGGCAGGACATAAAAGTATCTGGAACAGAGTTAAAGTCAGGGTTAAAGACAGATCACTACTATATTCCATAGGGATAAGGTGCCGCTGGGTGTTTAAGAGGAGAGAGAGAAGAGAGTCACCAGCAGCCTGTGCTTAAGAGTTTCAACAGCAGAGCCTAGTGGCCTCTACCTCCTCCTCATGTATTCCTTTGCTTAAGTTTGGGATGCTGGGTTTTTATTTATCTTTAAATGAAATACTTGAAAGGGTTGAAAGGGATTCCATCGTACAGGACAACAGTAAATGGGATTTTTGCAGGTGAGGAAGCTACTATTTTTGCCTACCATTTAAAATAATCCTGCAGTTATAATTCTGTGAAATCAGTTTGTTCTACTGTACGATTTATAACAATGCACATAACATTGGTTGAATACTAAGGGATCAATCAGGGGAGATCTTTCAGATACTGCAACTTATTTTAGAGATAGGAAGTCATAGGGGTGTCTGTGTGTCTGTATATATAATAGTCATAGTATCAAGAGCATGGTTAAAAAAAAAAGTAGCACACTACTGGAGTTATGAGTTTAAATACTCAGATATCACTACTCTTGCATAGATGCTTGTTTTTGGAAGCCATGACCAGACGATGGACCAGATTTGGTTTGGGTGTGAACAGCTGCCAGTGCATTGCAACTTTGAGGACAAGAATGATTTCTATTTACATGCAAGCAAAAGAGAAAGAGGATTCAATTAAGATCAGCCCCATATCTCCTACATGTCTCTTCCCCAACTAATGCTACTGTTAACTCCATGGATTCTTATGGGGTGGGGGGTGTAAATATATATTTTACACACACAGAGACAGACTTATTTTCACATGAGGGGGAAAAGAAATTTACTTACTTTAAGTTAAGATAAATTGTTTCGATTTCCCGATATAATGAAAAAATTAGTAAAAACTCATGCCTCTGAAGTGACACATTTCTTTCCACTTTCAGAATGTTACACTGGAAAGCAATCAAACTAATTCATTGTTCTTCCTTTTCATCTCTCAATTATGGTTCCCTTTTGTGTCTGCTCTCTAGCTGTCTTGGTTCATTCCAGCAAACTAGCAGCATTGGCAGTTGGCATGCATACTGCAGAAGTTGCAAAGCCAGGCCTGATTTTTTCTTGCTTTATTAATCTTGCAAATAATTCTTCATGGATCATGACAATACTCAAATTATTTGCAGTGGATTCTGATTCAACCCGTTAGTTGATGCAAAGGTTCATTAGAACAGAAAGCAGTGTAACTCATGACAGTCCTAAATTTATTGTGCCCTAAGGATTACATGAGAAAGAGAGAAGAGTGGGTGGAGAGAAAGATCTGTACTAAGTTTACCAGAAGTTTTTAAGAACTTCGTAGGGACAGATTCTATTCTCACTTACAGCCAAAGCCTGTGAAGTTAGTGGGCTGCCTGGGAGCATGTAAGCAGAATTTGTTTAGAAAAGTCACTTACATCAATAAAGCATAAGTGTGTATTAGATTTCCCTTGGAAACAGCCATCTCACATGAGTGAGGCTAATAACTGCAACTGTTTTAGTTTATCTGGATGGAATAAAGTAAGTCTGAAGTTGGAAGGGACAGGGTAAATACTATAATAAAAAAGAAAAGTAATACAACACTGACCTTAAAATGGCTGCTGTCAAGTATTTCATGACCTAATCTGACCTACTTTAGAACTAAAATCTCACAGCAAACTGGGGAATTATATTTTCATTTTTTTTTTAAAACCAAGCTTGTTGCAGATGTACAAGTTGGGAGGCATCATCAATACAGATGAGGATCAGAATATTAAACAGGTAGATCTGGATGATCTTGAAGACTTCAATGACAGAAATGGGATAAAACTCAATAGTAAAAAGTCATGCATTTAGGGTGTAACAATTTCTGCTACAAGCTGGGAGTTCCTCAGCTGGAAGTGACAGAAGAGGAGAGAGACCTGGACATAGGGGTCGATCACATGATGACCATGAACTACCAAAATAAATTAAGCCGAGGAAGACTTTGCAGCACCTTAGAGACTAACCAGTTTATTTCAGCATAAGCTTTTGTGGGCTATAGCCCACTTCATCGGATGCATAGCATGGAACAGAAGTAAGATGCATTTATATACACAGAAAGGAAAGAAAAGGTTGTACATTAGCATACCAATTCTAAGAGGCTGTTTAATTTGGATGGGCCATTATCAGCAGGAGAAAAAAATAGGTTTTGAAATGGATCTCTGTGTCTGACAGGAGATAACAACTATTCAAGGTAAATTAACTAAAGAAACGCAATCAATTAGTGTGATGAGAGAACCATTCGCAAGTTCTGGTTAGCCCTCCAAAGAGAAACTGAGGAACTGGAATTAATTTTCAAATTGGACACACTAAACCAACAGCTAAAAAGAACTGGCGAATGGTTTTCTCATTACACTAATTGATTGCGTTTCTTTAGTTAATGAGAAAACCATTCGCAAGTTCTTTTTAGCTGTTGGTTTAGTGTGTCCAATTTGAAAATTAATTCCAGTTCCTCAGTTTCTCTTTGGAGGGCTAACCAGAACTTGCGAATGGTTCTCTCATCACACTAATTGATTGCATTTCCCTAGTTAATTTACCTTCAATAGTTGTTATCTTCTGTCAGACACAGAGATCCATTTCAAAACCTATTTTTTTTTCCTGCTGATAATGGCCCATCCAAATTAAACAGCCTCTTAGAATTGGTATGCTAACGTACAAACTTTTTTTTTTTCGTTTGCGTATATAAATACATCTTACTTCTGTTCCATTCTATGCATCCGATGAAGTGGGCTATAGCCCACAAAAGCTTATGCTGAAATAAACTGGTTAGTCTCTAAGGTGCTACAAAGTCTTCCTCATCTTATTTACAGACACAGACTAACACGGTTGCTAATCTTAAACCTACCAAAATAAAGTGGCTGTGAAAAAAGCAAATGGGATCGGATCTAAGATGCATCAAGCAAGACATTTCCAGTACAGATAGAGAAGTATTAATGCCATTGTACAAGGAACTGGTAAGACTTCATTTGGAATACTGTGTTCAGTTCTGCTCATGGAAGTTCAAGAAAGAAGAATTCAAATTGGAACAAATGCAGAAAAGAGCTACTAGGCTGATCAGGGAATGAAAAGGCTGTTTTAGGAGAGGAAACAGGAACTGATGCATTCACATTGTGCACAAGGGGTGCAGATCCCTTACTTGTCAGAACATAGCACAGAAAACTACCTGCACCTCAGTGCACAGGAGGGTTGAAGCTGGGCAGGTTCAAACATCCACCAGTTAGCGGCCCAATTTTCTCCAGCAGAAGGGCTACGGCTAAGGCTCAGTGAGCAAGCACACCTGCAGAGTAGCTGTGCCATTTAGCAGTGGCCTGAAGGCAGTGGTGAGAGTTTCTGTCCCTGGGGGCATACAGCTGATTTACTTGAAGCTGTGTGCTGGGAAAGAACTTTCCACATCACGAAGATGTTCTCTGAAAAAACAGATTTCAAGGTAAGAGATTTCCACTAAGGCTTCCAACAGATATTTGAAAAAAGGGAAGTTATAGCTCCTAGAGAGTATCAGACAGGCCAGCTACATCTGTCCTGTGGTTTACTTATCAGACGTATCAAAACCATTCCCTCCAAAACCCACAAATCAAATATTTATCTAACTCCCTTGTACTTTCTACAGCTAGTGAGACTGTGGACTACATGAAGTGAGACTGGATTTTCAGTCTCATTCCCAACAAACACACACATGCAATGTAAAGCAAATAATAATTAGCAGAGCATACTAGCACTGATTGGTATCTGTGACACGTGGCTAGAAAGGGTTACACATCCGGCAAAATAAACAACCCTCAAAAGACGTGGGAAGATGATGTTTGTGTTTTCGTGTATTTACCTGTGTATGAGTAGGGCCAACAATGTAATCAACAGTCCCTGTCTATGCTGTATTCGGATAATTCAAAGGTCAAAAGGACAGCCTATCATTTAAATGATTTGTACACACGGGATATCTCGGTATTCATCTCTCTGAAATGTACTGTAAATGGTGGCGGAACAAGGAAATGGCCTTATGTTAATTCCTATAGCTAAGTACCTTCTTCAAAGTCATCCTAATTACCTTTTGTTCCCCGGGAAATCCCAACTTGTCAAAAGACATGAAATTGTATAAAAGATCCTTGGATCCTCATTCTATCATCGCAGATCTGCTTAAGCTTCAACAGGGGAAGTTTGAGTTGCAAGATTGAGGTCCCAGTTGTGCTGGTATTCCCTGAACGTGATATTGGACGGACTATAATCTATGAATTATTTCTGAGAGAACTTTTTGCAACTACAAAACTCATCAGCTTTGTTATGAATCTGCATCTCAATGAATTGAACTTATGTCTCTATGTATACTGATCTTTTAACCATACTTTCTTTTGTTTTTTAATAAATTTTAGTTTAATTAATAAGAATTGGCTGTAGCATGTATTTGGGTAAGATCTGAAACACTGATTAATCTGAAAGGTAATGTAACCAACACTTTGGAGTTGGTAGAACCTTTTCTTTTATATGAAAAAATAAGATTTACAGAAATTTTCACCATATTTGACATGGGTACCTGGATAGAGGCCTGAGGCTGGACCACTTTAAGGCAACAGTGTTGTTTGGATTTCCGAGTAACCAGTGCGATAATAAAGAAGCTGTTTTATGCTGGTTTGGTAAATCTAAGTTTTGGAATATCCACAAGCTTTTGGGGATTGTCTGCCCCATTCTTTGCAGTTCACCCTGAGTGACCATAGCTGGCTCCCCACTAGGATCCCAGTCACAGTTGGCAGTACCAATGGAGCAGCCCATTAGAGCAAACTCTTCTCTCTGACCTTTCCAGAGTATGGTTTCAGGGTACACAACCCAGCATCTTTCACAAACATTAACATAAATAAAATAGCTACTTATACTAGTTGCTACATCTCCTCCATTTTGTACTACCTGCTCCTCATCCAGATAATCTGCTTCTGTTTCTCAAAGTGTTAACATTTCCCTAATTTTTAGTCTGTTGCCCATTTCAAACAGTTTTGTAGCATCTGTAGCATGTGGAGTGGAGTGGAGGAGGGGGGAGGGGAGAGAAAAATTCTCTGAACTCTCCTTATATCCCCAACACAAGTCCCCAGTCAGACATTATCTAGGGATGGGCAGCCTGTCAAAGACCAGTTTCCATATCAGCAGCATCAAGGACTGGAACAGGTTTGCTGCATCCCATGACAGCTGGTGTACCCACTCCTTTAACAGCCTGTCACAGGGAGCATATTCTCAAAGAATCAGGCAAAGGTTTAGATCAGTGGGTCTCACTCTCTCCAGACTACTATACCCCTTTCAGGGGCCTGATTTGTCTTGTGTATGTCAAGTTTCACCTCATTTAAACACTTCTTGCTTATAAAATCAGACATAAAAATATAGAAGTCTCACAGCACACTATTACTGAAAAATTGCTTACTTTCTCATTTTGTCTGCATTAAATTTTAGTTTGTACTGACTTTGCTAGTGCTTTTTATGTGGCCTGTTGTAAATCTACGCAAATATCTAGATGAGTTTTTGTACCCCCTGGAAGAGCTCTGCGTAGATGACTAAATCCCCAAATCTCATTCCACCCAGAAAACTGCATAGCTAGAACTGTCTGCAATGCTTTGAAAACATACCTATTTGAGACTTTACTAGAGACTGAGTCAGTAAGTTCTGAATTACAGGGAAGAGCTCAAAATGTTCACATCTGGTTGATTAGTTAGTCACTAAGAAGTTGCAGGTGTTGAGCACCTCTGCAAACCAGGTCACTTACTCTGGTCAGCCAAGTTTCCAAATGAGGGACAGTTTTCATAGAATATATTTTGACTGAAGAGTAGCCTGGGTAATTGACACCTGGGTATAAGCAGCCACCCTGCAATGCCCTACCTGAGTCACTTGTCCTCACTGGTGCTGCATGGGCTTCTGGGGATATATCCCAAGGTTCTTTGTTCTGCAGTAAGCTGAGGCACTACAATTCTTTCCAAGTGAACTGTGGGAGAACTCATCTATCCGTCTGGGTACACAGAGAGAATTGTGGGATGGCACTGAAGGACTATCAGCATGTGAGTAATTTAGCCTGCATCCTCATTGCAAAATGGACAGGTTACCAGCTCAAATGAAAGCACCACTCAAAGTTCTGTGACTAGCCGGAAGTCAAGCAAGCTAGCCGCAGTTGAAAACACTGAAAACTTGGGTGAGAGGTTTGTGTGTGGATAGCAGGCATGTTAGGGACAACTGTGGACTAACTGCAATGACAACCATAAGACCGTGGGCTAACGGCAATGAAGACATACCCAAGTGTTTGGGGATGAAAGATGCTATAAAGCTGCAATTATCTGAGGTGGTCTCAAGCCCTTATCTCTGTAATACAGACCAAATCTGAGACCAGAAGAGCAATGGAAAAGAAACAGGCTGTACACACTCCTCCCAGTCCAAAAAGACTGGACTTCTTCTCAAATGTTAGAGATCTATTTGTTAAGCAATGTGTCAAGTTAATAATTCATTCAGTTTCTAGTAGTACTGCCATAAAAATAATGATTAAACCTTTCAAATTTTCCTCAGAGGAGCCATGCTGCAGGGTTACTGCAAAGTTATGAAGTAACATCTTAAGGCCAATATCTGCCTTCAGATGCATGTAAGCAGCTCACATTGAAGTTAAGGAGAGTTATATGTCTGGACCCAGGAGCAGATTTGTCCCCGAATGATTTTGTAACAAATTTCAGCAAAAGTTTGGGAATTTGACATATACTGCCTATTTAAACAGTCAGAAGTGGGAAAGGGTTGATTCTAAAAGTGACAGTAGAAATAGTTTTGAAAGGAAAATATGCAAACATTTGTTATTGAAAGATGGATTTGTTTCCAGGATGATGATTAGTTTCTGTTGGTACAGTAGCTGAAGTTAAAAATAGGTTGGGGAAGCAAAGGGTCATGCCAAACCACCCGCTACTACTCTATTTTTTGATCTAAGGAGGCAGACGTTGCTAGACTAAGAATATCTCAATTTTGTCTAATCAGTTTCCAATTCCTTTCCTCCTTTTTCCCCCCTCACATTTAAAGGGAACCTATCTAGACATTTTAGTTTTTAAGTGCATTTGTTAAGAACTAAAGTTCTTATTTCCACATTCCACCTTTAAATAAGAGGAAAGAATTACAATCTAAGCTTCTTAGATGTTTCAGAAGAATTTCACAAACCATAAACACTCACAACACTCAAGCATGATAATTGGGAACTGTTTAAAAACATTTTACTAGCTGCTATAAAGGTGCAAATCACACAATTGAGGAAAAAAAGGCCACACTGATTAAAAACTACCTGACTTAGAAGTGAACGTGCCTATAACTTTTTAAAAAATATATTTACAGTGTTGTGTGCAAAGGAAACCTGCACAACACCTTCAAAAGGTGAGCCTAGGAACTTAAATTGGTAACACTGCTAGACACTAAAAACTCTAAGATTAGCAGCCGTGTTAGTCTGTATCTCGTAAATAAGACGAGGAAGATTTTGTAGCACCTTAGAGACTAACCAGTTTATTTCAGCATAAGCTTTCGTGGGCTATAGCCCACTTCATCGGATGCTGTAGCCCACAGAAGCTTATGCTGAAATAAACTGGTCAGTCGCTAAGGTGCTACAAAGTTTTCCTCGTCTTATTTACTAAAAACTCTGGATTTAAAAGAGACACTGGTTTCATGGTCCATTGCAACAATCTGAAACACACACTGACCTCTGCCTGCTAACAATTAATGGCCACTTCATACTCCTTTTGCATAACAATCTAACCCTTATTGCCCACTGTGACGGAGTCAGACCAGAAGGATATAGGAGAGTGCTGGAAGGCAGGTATATTAGTCTGAGGATGTGCAGGTCCTTGTTTCCTGGATAGCCAAACAAAGGCTACTCCAGGCCAATCAAGACACCTGGGGCCAATTAAGAACCTTCTAGAAAGGAGTAGAAACAGCTAGCCTAATTGGGACACCTGTAGCCAATCAGGGACTGGCTGAAACCAGATAAAAACCTCCCAGTTAGTCAGGTGGGCTGTGGGTGTCAGGAGCTGTGGAAGGAAGTTATGCTGTTGGTGAGACTGAGTGGTGGACAACATATCATCCAGAAGGAAGGAGGCCCTGAGGTAAGGGTGAAGTGGAGTTTGAAGAAGCAGTGACTGCTGTGGGGAAGTAGCCCAGGGAATTGTATTGTGCTTTGTGCCTAAAAGGTCAGCCATCTTAGCTGATACTATTAGGGTCCCTGGGCTGGAGTCTGGAGTAGAGGGTGGGCCTGGGCTCCCCCCTTTCTGTCTCCCCATAATACTTACTGAGAAAGGGAGGTCACTCTGGGGCCTGGATGAGTTTCTGAGGCCCCTAAATCTGCCAGGAAGCGCAGGACCCACAAGTACAGACTTGGAGCTTTGTCACACCACAATATCTCAAGTGACCTCCTACCATGTTACCCTTTATTCTTAACTATCTGTCCTTACTTGTATTTAACTCACTCTGATTTCTTTCCGGAGATCTGAAAAATTCTATGGCTTATGGCTTAGTAGAAGGAAGAAGTGGAAGTGTCAACAATAATGTAGAAGTGTTCATGAAATATTTTTGTTCTGTATTTGGGAAAAAGCCAGATAATATAGTCACAGCAGGATAACAAAACACTTTCCATTCCAACACTAACTCAGGAGGCTGTTAACAGCAGCTACAAAAGATAGACATTTTTAAAATCAGCAAGTCCAGATAATTTAGATCCAAGAAGCCAAGTCCTAGCCAAGGAGCTCTCTGGGTTGTTAGGGTATACCTACACAACGATAAAAAAACCAAAAACCAAAAAAACATCACAGCACTGAGTTTCAGAGCCCAGCTCAGCTGACTCAGGCTAGAACTCTAGGGCTATGAAATTGCAGTGTAGATGTTTAGCCTCAGGCTCGAGTCCATCCTCCGACTGCATCTTATTGTCTGGGCGCCAGTCCAAGCTCAAGCCCAAAACTCAACAAGTTTTGACAGAACAAGGAGCAATAGTTTCAAGTTACAGTGGGGGAGGTCATGGTTTGGTATTAGGAAATGCTATTTCACTAGGAGGGTGGTGAAGCACTGGAATGGGTTACATGGGGCGGTGGTGGAATCTCCATCCTTAGAGGTTTTTAAGGCCCAGTTTGACAAAGATTTAGTTGGGGTTGGTCCTGCTTTAAGCAGGGAGTTGGACTAGATGGCCTCCTGAGGTCTCTTCCAACCCTGATATTCTATGGCTCTATTAATACTATTTTATAAACCACAGCCCAAGTCCCATGAGCCTGAGTCAGCTGACCTGGGCCAGCCTAGCCGCATCTGAGCCATAGGTCTTCTGTTGCAGTGTAGACATAAAAGGAGGGTAATATAATCAATGCTGCTAACAAGGGCTTATGGAAAACGGACCCTATCAAACTAATTTGCCTTTTTTTAAAATGAGATTACAAATTTGGTCGACAAAGATAGTAGTGCTGATATAATATTAATACTTAAGATTTCTGTAAAGCATTTGATTTGGTACTGCATGACATTTTGGATTAAGAAACTAGAATGATAAAATTGGCATGGACACATTAAATGTACTAACTGGTTAAATGATAGGTCTCAGAATGCAATTGCAAATCTAGTGGGTATTTTAAGTGAGGTCCTGTAGGGATTGGTTCTTAGCCTTATCCCATTATAAACTATGAAAAAAAATTGGTTGCGTTTAGGTTGGTCTTAGCTAACGTGCTAGCTATGCTTGACCTAAACACAACCATTTCCCCCAGAATAAAAGCAGGGTGGCATGTTGTCAGTCCATTTATCCAGGCTAGAACTCAACCAGCTAAAAACAGCACAACAAAGTGATACTCTCCATCTACCCTGGAGGAAAATGGCCAAGTTTAGGTTTGGATTATTTAGCACACCAACGAAGCCTAATCTGAATCACTTTCCTAGTCAAATCAAACCCCAATGCCATTGAAAGTCATAACAGGCGTTCTCCTGGCACTGTTATAGCCAGCATCACAAGATATTTATGTGCCAGATGCGCTAAAGATTCATGTGTCCCTTCATGCTTCAACCTCCATTCCAGAGGACATGCGTCCATACTGATGATAGGTTCTGCTCAGTAATAATCCAAAGTAGTGCAGACCAATACATGTTCGTTTTCATCATCTGACTCAGATGCCACCAGCAGAAGGCTGATTTTCTTTCTTTGTGGTTCGGGTTCTGTAGTTTCTGTATTGGAGTGCTGCTCTTTTAAGACTTCTGAAAGTATGGTCCATACCTTGTCCCGCTCAGATTTTGGAAGGCACTTCAAATTCTTAAACCTTGGGTCAAAAGTTAAGCAGTAGTAAGTCAGCAGGACCAGATGGTATTCACCCAAAAGTTCTGAAAGAACTCAAATACGAAATTGCAGAACTATTAACTGTGGTATGCAACCTATCGCTTACATCAGCCTCTTACAGATAGATGACTGGCAGATAGCGAATGTGATGCCAATTTTTAAAACAGGCTCCAGAACTGATCCTGGCACTTACAGGCAATGAGCATACTTCAGTACCAGGTACACTGGTTGAAATCATAGTAAAAAACAAATTATCAGAAACATAGATGCTGGGAAAAAGAGTCAACATGGCTTTTGTAAAGGGTAATCATGCCTCACCAATCTATTAGAATTCTTTGACACGATCAACAAACATATGGACACAAGTAACACTGTACTTGGACTTTCAGAAAGCATTTGACAAGGTTCCATGTCAAAAGCTCTTAAGAAAAGTAAGCAGCCATGGATTAGAGGAAAGGTCCTCTCATGGACCAGTAACCAGTTAAAAAATAGGAAACCGAGGGTAGGAATAAATGGTCAGCTTTCACAAGGCAAAGAGGCAAATAGCAGGATCCCCCAAGGATCTGCACTAAGACCAGTGCTGCTCAACATATTCATAAATGATCTGGAAAAGGGGGTGTCAGGGTTCCCTCCCCACTCTGAACTCTAGGGTATAGATGTGGGGACCTGCATGAAAGACCCCCTACGCTTATTTCTACTAGCTTAGGTTAAAAACTTCCCCACGGCACAAATTTCTTCCTTTCCCTTGGTATCACTGCCACCACCAAGTGATTTAAACAAACATTCAGAGAGGACCACTTGGAGTCCTATCTTCCCCAAAATATCCCTTCCCCCCCCAAGCCCTACACCCCTTTCCTGGGAAGGCTTGAGAATAATAGTCTAACCAATTGGTTACAAAGTGAGCACAGATCCAACCCTTGGGTCTTTGGAATACTGAAAAAAGCAGGTTCTTAAAAGAGGAATTTTATTTAAAGAAAAGGTAAAAGAATCACCTCTGTAAAATAAGGATGGAAGATAACTTTACAGGGTAAAGTTATACGAGAGACTTGCTTAGGATTGTGTGGAGGAGATGTACTTTTTTGTCTGGTCCCTCTCAGTCCCAAGCATGAACACACACGCACAAAGCCACTTCCCCACCCCAGATTTGAAAGTATCTTCTTTCCCCATTGATTCTTTTGGTCAAGTGCCAACCAGATTATTTGAGTTTACAGGTTAGGGGGAATTCTAGGTTACTCTTAGCTGTATGACAGAGGGTAAAGAGGGGTGCAAAGTCCACAGAGTACAAAATTACTCAAGATAGTTAAGTCCAAAGCTGACTCTAAAGAGTTACAAAGAGATCTAAAAAAACTGGGCAACAAAATGGCAAACGAAATTCAATGTTGATAAATACAAAGTAATGCACATTGGAAAACATAATCCCAACCCCATACAAAATGATGGGATGTAGATTAGCAATTGCCACTCAAGAAAGAAATCTTGGGGCTACTGGGGATAGTTCTCATAGTGAAGTTTAAAAAATTAGCACTCAGTATATTTTAGCGTCTGGTGGACTCTCTTCAACAAAGAACATAGTTTAGATTCCTCATCTAGCCTCAGTCTTCAATGAAGAATGTGTTTTATATTCCTTATTTGATCTAGACACTTTAATACAGGATATTTGGAAAAGCCCAGGAGAAAAAACAAACAAATGATCATTAAATGCATCTGTGTCATGAGACATACAAATGTGAAAGAAACAGTTCAAAAGATACACGCTCCATTCCACATTCTCATTAGAGAAGGTGGCTAGCATCCCTTCACACACCTCCCAAAAAGCCTGCTTTCAACCAGGCGCACACACATCTCAGCTTTCCCCTCCATTCAATCGCCTACACCCCAGCTCCCTCCCACAGACTCTTGTAATACCCTGGTTTGCCCCAACCCACCACAGCCTTTAGAGGCAACTCTGAAGTGCCTCACTTAAAGGACACATTTAAAAGAGAGTGCAGTTTCATGGAAGTTACAAGCATTGCTGGCTATTTGGAGAAGGATCAATAGGTCACAAACACCTGGGGCTTAACAGAATTTTTCCCCCCAGCAGCATGGATGGGCCTGAGGACTTGTAACACTCCTTCCCTTGGACTTGAGAAGGTTAATCCAGGGCCCTAAAAAATGAAACACAGTTCCTATTTGTTAAATCCTTCAGGTGTTGCGGCATCAACAGAAACCCTTGGAATCCTTGCATCAAAAGACTGCATGCAGGGTGAAGTACTACTAGGTCATTTGATATTTCTGAGGAAACTCTGGAGGCTGCCATGGCCACTTCATCTGGGTAGGAAAGGTCTTCTGAAGGTGGTAACTGCTAAACACCTCACCAAAATTACAAGACTCACCTATCAGTTATCTTGGCAAAATCTGACACATCTAGAAAACTTAAACAGGCCTGCAGAAGCAATAAATCCAGATCCTGATCTTGCAAACACTTAAGTACATAAGTAATTTTAGGTATAATGGGACTACTCGCGCCTGGTAAGCGTTTGTACGATCAGGGCCTAAACCACCAACAATTAACTGACCAGATGCTCACAGGGCTACATGTCTCACAGAAAGTAAAAATCTGTTGAACTGCCAGAAGACCTTGTAATTGTTGTTTTTGTCAGATGTCCAGCATCACGCAACCAGACAGAAATTCCAACAGTAACAGGACACTGACAAGTTAAAATTCATACTAGAAAAAAAAAAATGTTAATCATTTGTTGCTAGCACCTTAGAGTTTTAGAAATTGAATTTATTTTTCACCTTTTAGATTCTTGTTCTGCAAACGCACGTCTGCCTAATTTTACTCATATCAAAGACAGTGGAACTACTTGCACAGGTAAAGTTAAACACAGCTGTAAGAGTTTGAGTCTGTAAGGCTTAGGGCTTTAGAAATGCAAGAAGTGAAGAGAACAATGTAAACAAACCATTCAGTTTTTAACCTTTCAGTTTCTAATTACATGCATTAGGAAAATAACTGCAATGTCTGGTTTTCAGCCACTACATTAGAATGCTAGATAACTTTTAAAAATAAACTGTTCCCATACATATTTTTATTTCAGTGTCAACATTGATAAAACCTAATGCCAATAGCAAACATTATGTAAGAAAATCTAGGTTGACCTGACAGCCTCCCTTTAAGTATTTGATCTTTAGTAACTAAACTGAAAACTTAAGGATGGCCTCTTGCAAGCTTATGTGCAGCGTCTGTCTGTGCATGGGAACTTATAGGATCAGGATCTAAACTGTGACAAAACTAGTCTTATGAACAAGCCTGAAATGTCTGCAACAAGACATTTTTGAACTATGAGAGATCACAAAGATTTAAATCTTTACCAAAACTGGTTCCTTCCACACCGTAAAAGAAAAAAAAAAAAAAAAGTCTGTCTTCTTGCCTTTGACAAAGCATGAAAAAAATGAAGCCAAAAGGAGTTTATTGAACATTTGGAGATTTATAACAAAAACACACAAAGACAAGATTATAAAGGAAACAGCATTCAACCCACCACTAAACAAGCTCACTAGTGGGACATTGACCAGAGCAATGAATCACCTTCTCACTACAAAATTCAGAAGGGGGGAGGAGGGGAAAACATTCCAACATCTTTGGAGATAAAAGGAAATTAAAGTTTTGTGTCTGGCATGCAAGTTATGTCTGACTAAAACATGCCCCAGAGTCTGCAGCTATATATTCCTGCACAAATAAATAAAAATTAGAAATAAGAAGGGAAATATGTAGTTGGCTATGTGAACTGATTTCAATTCCCAGTCTCAGACCCATCAGCTGCATTCACAGCAGCAAGCCTATCAGATAGAGGTATTTTTAAATAAATTAACTAAATACAATACTAGGACTCATGAAAACTGGCAGCTGAAAAACACTTCAGTTTTCAGTGTGTTTTTAATCTACAGAACAAGTACAGCACAGACAGTACCAGGAGAAGCTTTCCCACATCACCCCAATGATGTGCCCACAACCTACCCATGATGGCCACCTCCTAGGGGTACAGGAGCAGGTCAGTCCCCATGCTCATTTAGTCCTGGGCTTCTCTGTTACTTGCAAGCTCAAAATGTACTAATTATGGGGTTTTCTGTAACGTGAACTTTCCACTGAGAAGCGGGCCAATTCACCTCTCCACTCCCCCCCACCACATCAATTCTGGATGGCAACAGCTTTCACTCATCATTGACCTGGGCTGGATTTGAGCTGGTCACCTAAGAGATTAAAGGACTCAGATCCCACTATATACCACTACCCAAGCCAGCTTCCCCAACTCTGGTAACCTGAGAAGTGATGTTTATAGAGTTCAGTTTCTCAGATAAATGGTGGCTGCAAATCCTAAGGGGGCTGGAGGTATGTTTAAAGCAGGGAAAGCGATCTTCAAAGTTTTCAGGGCTTAAGAAATATCTTACTTCTATTACACCACTGTCACTAAGAAAAATGTTTTTAAGCCATCTAGGTCTTTGCACACCTCACCTTTAAAAAGCCTCTCAGCCTTAAGCTTTAATATCTAACTCTCTTATGACTGAAAAAATGCCAGGAAGCACCCTTGAATGCCTACAGTCTGTACTGTAATTCAAATACCTACACCAAAAAGGCTTAACGTTACTTGGAAAGTGATGGTTTTTAAAAGACAGCACAAGACACCCACTCAGCTTCTCAGGCCAAGAATCAGAGCAGTAGCCGTGTTAGTCTGGATCTGCAAAAGAGACAGAGTCCTGTGGGACCATTGTGATCACCTAGTCTGACCTTACATTGTTTCCGTACAATTCTCCCCCTACTTTCCCTCAAATACAGCAGATTTCTACCCTACTGAGCTGCTCTGTCCCTTCCTCCATCTGCAGACACACAAACCAAAGATTGATCTGAAAGGAGTGAATGTTGATTGCAACCGTCAGATGTTAGGTTCATTCTCCCATAAGGACTATGATAGGGATTCTTCTTCTGAGAGACCAGGGTGATATACTCATATTTTTAGGGTTCCCAACACTGTCCAAAATGGGGGGCTGCTTTCTTAGCACCCTCTCCCCTCCTCTTGATATTATCATAATCATTATTATATCAATAGTAATAAGCAACACTCACCTACACTTGCCAGAAGTATTGCTTGCTGCTTTTTGCAGTACTCAGCAACTCCTGATCTTGTTGTACACAGAGGTGAAGAAATAAGGGCCATCCCTTGTAATAAGGGACTTTTGGCAACCCTACCATAAGCACCTTTCTAGCACCAACTACATCAGGATGCTGTGTTCCAAGCCCTGCGGGCCGTATGCTGAGCTTCCAGCCTGGACCTGTTGCAGGTTATTTCTCTGAAGCCAGACAAAGGGTGCCAAACACACATTAAGCCAACAGGTCCTAGCAACTCGGAACGTGCCCGGCTCCCCAAGAGGGAATGTTTGCATTTGCAACAAAACTCATTGTTAAGACACTGTGAGTCATCGGAGTTTCCAGCCGCCTTTAGGCTACGGCTGCAGCAGTCGGAACTGTGCTAGCCTCGACCCGTGCAATGCTGCTTAGTCTGCAAAGCGCTCGGTGACTAACGCCACACACCGCCCCCGACCCCCACGCCCGGCCAGGCCGGCAGGGCCGTCCCCGGTCTAGAGCGCTCGCTGCACCGCGCCACGAGCGGCTTCCCCTCAGCCCGTCCCGCGGAAGGCTGCGGGGGACAGTCGGGGCGGCGGGCGAGGGGCCGCCCCGCTCCTACCGTGCACGGGGAGCAGGCAGGGGGCGAGAGGCTCGCCCAGGGCCACGGGAAGGGCGCCCCGAAGACAGCCCCGCCGGCACGGCCTGCAAGGGGTTAAGCCAGGCGGAGAACCGGCCCAGCAGCCCGGGGAGCGGGGCGGGGCAGACAGGCACCTGCCTGGCCGCTGTGGCCCTGTTCTCCCGCCAGCAGCTCACCTGGGTGCCGCCGGCTTCCAGCCGCGCCCGGAGACCCGGCCGCGCAGCCCCGTCCAGCGCTGGAGCCGAGCCTCTGCCTGCTCCCTCGGCGCCCGTCCGCTTCCTCCACCTGCTCCAGCCCGGCTCCTCCTCCCCGCGAAGCGCCCGCCTCCTCCCCGGGAGGGCTCTGGCGGGGACGGGGCCGGCTCTGAGGCAGCCGCAGGTAGGATGCGGGAGACAGACTCGGCCCGCCACGCGAAAGCCACAGGCGGCCGGTAAAGAGACGTGGGGAGGCAGGCCCGTGAGTGACAGTGCGCAGGTCCGAAGGAGGCCGGGACTGTCAATCCAATCCGGGGGTGAATGTGAGCGAGCGCTAGTAGCCCCGTACGAAGAAGTGCTGTGGTCTGATCTTGAGCGAGCCCATCGTTTACTTGTACGCACGCCAGGGTTTGTCGGTCACTGTCCATTTTGAAGCCAGCAGCAGATCGGGATTGTTTTTGTCTTGCTCTGCTCCTGCGTCACGTTGCCCACACTCTGTTGTGGGCATTGTGGCTATTAAGGAGAGATGAGGAAAGGCCAAGCGGGAGCAAGGATTTCTGGGTTCTAATCCCAGCTCTGTCACTATCTTGCTGTCACATAGCGTCTGAGCTTTCAAAGATATATTTACACTTGTAGTGAGGAATCCCAATGAAATCATGTGTTTAACTTGAATTCACTAGGACAAGCCACCTATCTGAAGTGAAATATGCATACATTTTTGCAGGGGCTAAATTTATCTATGCCTCAGTTCCCCATCTGTAAAATAAAGAAGGAAAAGGTATTATCAGTTTAATAAACACATCTGTAATCTGGTTTAATAAATGCACTACAGCTGTTCGTTTGTTTTAATTGTCAAACAAAGTTTCATTCAAAAAATTTCAGGTTTTTAACTTTTCAATGAAAAATACTGAAACAAAATACATTTTGTCATTGTATTTTGGTTCCCTTCCTCCCTCATTTTTTTAAATTTTACTGTTTTTTCCACCACACTAAGCACTTGTCTACATCTTTAGAGAAAAATCTGTCTCTAAATCACTATTTGAAAATGGAACTTTAGGCTCCTAAACCATTTAGGAGCTTTTGAAAAGTTTATCCTAAGTGATCTGCTGATGGCCACACAGCAAGTCATTGTCAGAGATAGGATTTGAATGTTCATGGCTCTCAGTTCTGTACTCAGACTACTAGACCACACCTCTTTCTACTTAGGTAAATATATAATTAGCCTCTCCTTACCACTCCTGATACTTTATTCACTAACTTTTACACTCCAATAATAACTGATGTTAGTTTTAGGATGTACAATACAGAGTGCAGATATATCGTAGTAGATGAAAAACTTACCATTTTTTCCCATTTCTATTCTTTTGAATGTTTTAAAAGTTGACATTCACCCCACTGAAGATGAGCCTGCAAAGCTGCCCACTCCACTTAATCCCTTAGAGACAAAATCCCAGCCCAGTAGTCTAAAGGAGCTTTGTCACTGACTTCAGTGAGGCATTTAGACCCCCATCCTGCAAACACTTATGCACATGCTTAACTTTAAGCGTAAATAATCCTATTCACTTAAATGGGGGATTACTGATGTATAAAGTTCCAGCTATGCCACAGTAGCAATGTATCATAGACACTTAATACAGCAACAGAAGCGGGGTTTCCGTTGCTGTAGTAAATCCACCCCCTCAAGAAACGGTAGGCTAGGTTGCTGGAATAATTCTTCTCTTGGCCTAGCAGTGTCTACACCAGAGCTTAGACTGGTCAAACTACCGCTCTCAGGGATGTGAATTTTTCTACTTCCTTGAGTGACATAACTAAATTTATCTAAATTATAGGTGTAGACCAGGCCTAAATTTTTGCAGCATCTGGGTCCTGGTTCTTAAAGTGAGACTTAAGTATTTGGAGAGCGTGGAATAAGTCCTCTGCACTGGGTGGAATTTCAAGCACAGTGCGGAAGTTAAAAAAAAATATAGTATATTTGAAATACACTCATAACAACCATTCTGTAAAATTCCCTATGACTATATAATAATGCATGTTCATTTTCAAAAAGCTGCGACGTTTATGCCAAACCTCAGATTCATATTCTGATTGAAAATAAAATTTGTCAGAAAAGTGCCAGACAAACACAGTATGATATTTTAATGTCCTTTGAACAACTGAGATTATGTTGTGATACTAACACATTCCCAGTTTTCAGATTCTTTAGTAGGTTGGTTATTTGAATCTGAAAGATACTTTGCATCTTACACATTTCTCAGGTGATATGCACTCTATCATACTAAGATGGACTTGCAGCCAGTATTGGTTTAATTTCCTTCTGCTTAGGTTCGTTTCTGTCACCATCTGGGAATATATTGCAACTGAAATCACAGAAGCAAAACTTCAAGAAAACCAGCTTAGAGAGGCTCTGATCTTGACTGGAGCTTCTGAATGCAACTATAATATAAGTAAAGAATATTTTCTTTGTGGATGTATGAAGATACTAAGTGTTCCTACAAGAAACATATATTTAGCATTTAAAAATAGAAATATTTTAAATGTAAAGATGTTCTATAGTTGTGTTAATTGAAGCCCTAAAGAGGCAGGAAAAGGCTCTCAGGTACAAAGATAAATAGAAAAAGTAAGAACAAATATGTGCATATAGAGTATTTCTTCTGTGTTCATTGGATACATATCACCTTTAACAAGAATGAGCTCTCAAAACTGGAGACTCTCACACAAAACCAATGTTCCACACAAACTTCCACATGGCTGGACTTTACAAAAACCAGACAAGCCATTTACAACACACACTTTACTTCTCTACAGAGGAAAAAGAACAGTAAACTATCTAAACTCCTTCATGCCACAGGGGGTTACAACAGTGGTACCCTTAACTCATGCAACAATATTGTTAATCCATCCAACCACACACTTAGCCCAGTGGAAGAGTCTGTCCTATCTCCGGGACTCTTTCTGCCCCAACACCCCCACGAACATGATACAGTTCTGCAGTGATCTGGAAACCTACTTTCACCGTCTCTGACTCAAGAAATATTTTCAATACACCACTGAACAGTGCACTGACCCACAGGAACCCTTCTACCAACACTACAAGAAAATAATTTTGCATGGACTCCTCCTGACAGTCAAAATGACAGACTGAACTTCTACATAGAGTGCTTCCACAGATGTGCACAGGCTGAAATTGTGAAGAAAAATCACTTGTCCCATAACTTCAGCTGTTACAGAATGCAATGCTATCCCCAGCTTCAGAAACAACTCTGACATTATAATCAAAGGGGCTGACAAAGGAGGTGTGGGAGTCATCATGAACAGGTCAAATTATGAACAGGAGGCTGCGAGGCAACTCTCCAACACCACATTCCACAGGCCACTATTCTCTGATCCCACTGAGGAGTACCAAAAGAAACGACACCATCTGCTCAGGAAACTCCCTGCTACATTACAGGAACAAATCTACACAGACACACCATTAGAGCCCTGACCAGGGGTATTCTATCTGCTACAAGATCCATAAACTTGGAAACCCTGGTGTTGAGCTAAGGTGACCAGACAGCAAGCGTGAAAAATCGGGATGGGGGTGGGGGGTAATAAGAGCCTATATAAGAAAAAGACCCCAAAATGGTGACTGTCCCTATAAAATCAGGACATCTGGTCACCCTATGTTGAGCCAAAGGGGGAAAGGGGCTCTGATACACTCAATGATACCACACCAAGTGTGTAAGTATAACCAGTTTTATTGCCGAAGTATAATACACTTCCCAGTCTTCACACATTACTAAATATGTGCTTTCCGGCAACCAAGCAAGAAAGAAAGAATCAATGCTTACGCTTCTTCTGCTATGGACAGTCCCAGACCCTCCAGCCTTGTCCTTTAGGGCTTGTAGGAGGTGCTGCTCCAGCGTGGGGAATTTCTGGGCACCAAGGCCAGGGTTCGCATGTTAGACTGTTCATCTAAAGCAATTTTCATAGCTGCTTTTATCATCATCTCCTTCTGAGGGGGGTGTGTATTCACCCCCAAGCAGGCTCTGGCAGGAAACATAACTGCTCTCTACTCCCATACTCAACACCCTCTGGCCTTCCTTATCGCTTTTCTTGTTTATCCAGCTGAGTGGCTGCAAGCCAACCTGACTGGTCAAAGCCAGTTCACTACTAGCCCCCTCAAACCACTCTGTAACAACAGCCCAAGGTAACTTGCGGTCAGCCCCAACACCTAGATGCCCCACCACCTTTCCATCTAAAATGCAGTGGTCAATTTAACCCTGTGCATGTGATCAAGAAACACAACAGTTATCACTTATCCCCATTCATACTCCCTCAATGAAACTGGTCTCATTGTTCTTTTCCCATTTTGAATCTAAGTAAGTGGATTTTACCAGTATCTGCAGGGATGGAGAATTCCAAATACTAATAATCCTCTGATAAGACCCTCCATGTATTTAATAATCTGAGTAGTCTATGTCATACTGTGATCTCCTCCCACACGTTCCACTCCATTACAAAAAAAGTACACAGCGATGGAAAACATCATAATTTCAGTCTGCTGCTGAGTAAATTATTTTTATGTTGTCAAAGTGATACAACCTTCATAGCTGCAAAGTTTCCAGTAGGAAACTAGTGTTAGTGTAAACAAAACCTTTGTGTTATCTTATACCAGCAGGATTGCTGGGTGTGGATTCAAGCCAAAAAAAGGGATAAGGTCTCTCAGAACAAGTGGTGTTTAGCTTATGTTTGTGCTTAAAGCATGAACATCAGTAGATTTAATGGCTGAGGTTTTCAAAGCCACCTAAAGGGATTTGGACACGCAGTTCCCATTAAGATTAATAAGAATTGGGCATCTGAATTGGGAGTCTGAAAACCTCAATCTGCAAAGAATGGAGCAGAGTCAAAATGCTAATGAAGGGTACAAATGAGGAATGAAGGAGACTCCATTTACTGGGAGTGGGACGATAAGGGGATCTGAATGCTGTTAGGAGGCTATGTCTGCATCTTGTCCTGAGTATCCTGGCTGTAGACCTGGAAAAACCTAGGAACTTGTACCATACTTTCTCTATTGGCACTTTGTGTGCAAACTGAGAGAGACATATGCCCACTGTGTCATGCAAAGGGAAGTGAATGAATGCATTTTAATTCCACTGAATTGTGTCAGTAGAGAGTGCAAGAAAGATCATGCTAGCCTCATTCCACAGAACTGCTGGCAGCCTCCCTGCATCATCAATCCACATATTCTGTGCTGGAGTAGCAGTTGCAGCCTCCCTGAGTTAGATCCACTGGCCCTTCCTGGCCCCCACGCTCCACCACAACTCCATTCCAAAGTGATCTTTAATACTGACCTATGAAGGCCTGGCACAGAGACAGTATGCTAAAAGGCACAGGCACTCCTGACATGGCCACACTACCATCTGAGCATGTGGGGCGTCAAGGTGTTGTACTGCCCCTTGTGGTGGCCCTTCAAACCAATAGTGGATTTCACTCTTTGTGTTTCACTTTTCCCATTTGTAAATAAGTATTTATCCCACAGAAGAGTTGCAGGGATCAATGCATGCCTGTGAAACACTGTTATGCTATATCATGCTATATCACTGCTAAGAATTAATGCATAACTCTAGGGTTGTGTTGGCTGATGTATTTTCATCTATTCCTCTCTCCTCGGTAATTCATCTTCATTAAAATATAGATAATATTAGTCCCGCCATGAGTGCAGGGGACTGGACTAGAGGACCTCTCAAAGTCCCTTCCAGTTTTACAATTCTATAATTCTATTTAATATGAAGAAAAAACTACTGGAAAAGAATTAACATGAGAACCAAGAGAAGAAATAATGACTTAGTATTTATATTTCAGTAGTATTTAGGCTCTAATGGTCATTGGAAGACCTGATGCCTGCACGAAAGAGCTTACAGTCTATGGTCTCAGACCGGAAGTTGGGCATATTCCTGGCTTTACACATGCAAGTAGTTCCACTAAAATCAATGAGATTTTGACTTGTATATAATTAAGTATATATGAGTAATTGCTTGCAGGACAGGATCTAGCAATCCAAGCAACCTACAAGGAATCTGGGAGATGCATGCAATCAGAATATATATAATTTAATACACATGTCGATTTTTTAAAATAGAAAGAATATAAACCATTCCTGCTTATGTCCTAGTTTGCTAATTTCTGGTAGCAGTCACCATAGAGGATGTTCTTCAAAGAAGCTGAATAAGGAGAGGGTAGCAGCCTTACGGATCTGTTCAGGAAAGTCATTCCATGTGTGGATGAGGAAAAAAAGAATGAGAAAAAGGAGCCAAGATGGAAAGAATAAAACAAAATCAGTGACTCTGGTACAGCTAAAGGTGCAGCAAAAGTCTGAGCTGGAGAAAATGAAACTAGAAGCAGAGGACGAAGATGATACTTACGTTTTGACTGGAAAGGAGGATTCAGATGGGGGAAATCCAGTGAGTAATAGGATTCGAGGAACAACTGAAGCTGTCAATATACATTATTAACTGTTTCCTAATTAGTACAAAAGAGCTTGAATGGATATTTCTGCAGCCATCAGATAAGCTTTACTTGCTGATTTAACTGGTTTCTAACACCTGAGCTGCTATGTTAAGCCTATTGCTCACATAGGGCCAAATCCAGGACCCACTGAATCCAATGAGATTTTTGCCTCTGACTTCAAAAGGAGCTGAATTGGGTTCAGAGGAAGCATTAGAAACTTCTGCAAGATTAGATCCTGTGCTGACTCCTATGCTTTGAATGCCCAATTTGAAAGGTTTGGATCAATACTGGAAGTGTAGTGTACAGGCTTAAATTTGGAGTCTAGTATGAGTCAGGTCGAAAGCTTCTTAGAAATATCTGTGCAGTGGGCACAGAGACTGAACTGAACTGAACTGTCCTGTACCCTGAATTCTGACCAAGAGATGCCAACTGTGAGGATGAGAAAATTCTGGTTTCCTCATCAAACTTTTTTGATGGTAAGGGATACAGCAAGTCACCAAGAAGGGCCTGGATCCTCTTCCGATCAATAAATGAAAGGAGCTCTAAGTTCCTAAAAAGCCAAACCTAACAACCAGAAGCCCAAAGACAGCATTGGGTTTGTAACAAGTGTAGACATCTGTCCAAAAAATGTGCCAAGAATTCAACTAATAAGCAAAACTCATGACAAAAACAAACAAGGCAGTGTTGTCTCATCAGGGAAACTGTATGGTACAAGGCAATTCAGAAGAGCACATACTCAGTAACAGTGACTGTGACTGACATAGCGAAACAGGACTGACAAAAGGCCCTGACTTGAGACCTGAGAGAATATTTCAAAAACAATATTTTCCAGGCAAATTTGTCCCAACTAATGCTATATCACAGGCCCATCTGTAACAATCCTTGCGGCAAAATTTGTTAGACTGGAATTGGATTATGGAAATATGAGGTAACCATTATTCACGATTTACCACTGACACGCAGTGTTACTATCTCTCTAGCATCATAAATGTACACACCATTTTTAGATAGCTAATGTTAGTCAAACAAGGAACAGAATCCATTCCTCTTATGGTCGAAAGGCAGAAGGAAAGACAATACAGAACAAAATAACCACAGGAGAGGCTAGTGGAGTTCTAAGGAATAACTTTGACACTACAACCATTGTTTGTATCACATAGCAAAGTCAGATGAGGTACAGTAGGAAGAATGCCAACCTGCTGTTTCTTGCCAGCCTGCCCCAGTGTGCCAGGTCATTGCACACCATAGAATGCCAGAACATTGGAATAATCAACAAAAGCCTTATTATTACCCAGTGCTCTCAAGGCATACAATTTCCATGACAAGCAGGAAGCCAATAGTAAGATAATTTCATAGGTTGTTTGAGCTATTTAAAGGACCAGGGCGGTAGAAGCAGGGGAGACATGAGCACTTTAAATACCCTCAAAGCCCTGGGGTACTGGGGGGCTCCAGCGGCTATTTAAAGGGCCCAGGGCTCCAGCTGCCTCTGCCCCAGTCCTTTAAATAGCTGCTGGAGCCCCTGCCTGCTGCTGCTACCCCGACGGGGAGGCAGACGGAGGAGGGGGCACTTACCCTACAGGGTGGGCTGAGGTGGGCTCTGACCCCTCAGCCCTGCCCTTTCTGCCCTAGGTGCCCCCCCATTCCGGGGCAGAGCTGGCCCCAGCATACCAGTAAGTCATTAGACTTACTTTCACTCCTGGATCTACCCGTCTCTAACTATATACCACAGGTTTCTCAGTCCTCATTTTGTTTACCCATAGGTCTTTGTTCCTTCTGCTAACTCTGAGGTATAGCTAGGAATAAAAAAATCAGATGATTGCAATTTATTTTTCCAAACCAGACGGAGCAACCACATACTTTCAGCATAAAGTGTATTTTACTTCTCCCTACTCTACCCCACAGGGGAGCTGCAAAGTTTAATTTGTTATTGCTTGTAAAGTACTTTGAGATCCTCAGATTAAAGGCATGAAGAACACAATGTATTATTGAGAAATGTATTACTGCAGTCCACACACAGGCTAAACCCTTTCTGCTGAGCCAAGGCCTTGGTAGTTGGGTTTGGTACTGGGGCCTCCTTCTCTGACCCAAGTTGGGAGTCATGTGCAACCACAGAAGAGAAGGTAGGATTTGTTCCTCAATTCTCACTCATGTAAAACTGACTTTATTTTACTGAAGTCAGTAAACATCTCCAGGGCTCATTCTGCTCCTAATAAAGTCTGAAAATTTTGCCCACATCCAAACGGAGCTGCCTGATATTGCACCATCTGAAATCAATGGATAGACTCATGGGCTAAGGTAATTAAGCACCTGACTTCTATTGAGTTCAAAGGTAGTTAGGAAGATAAATACCTTTGAGGATCTGAGTTCAGTGACTTCAGTGGGCCTGGAATGTTCCCTGAGCAGTGCACAGTTTGGCCCTTTCTGACGATTTATATTGCACTGTAATAAAAAAAAATATATAGTCCTACTCCCTGACACACCTGTCATCTGTACCTTCTTCTGAAGAACATGGCTCATTTTAGTCTCCAAGTCATCTATTTTCCCCACAAATCTAATGTCCATTTTTATTGTAGATCAGAAATACAGGATAACGAAACTGATGTTACAGAGTTATTCACACTAAAGGAAGGAATACCACAGCATTACAGGCTTCCTGTTTAGAATTGTGGATTCCTCTCATTTGGGGTCTTTGAATCAGATTGAGAGGTATGCTATATGCACTCTCACCCCTGCCCTCGCTAATGTTAAATAAATACCCATACGGATAGCTCACTTTGTAACATCCAAGAGCATATGTCGCACAAATTGTGCTTCTAATTATAAATATAATATTTGTTTAGTTAAACATAGCATTTGTTTAGTTAAATATAACAGACATGTAAATGATTTCTCCCGACAGCTGCATCTTGATTATTCATACATTCTAATAATCGTTAATTTAGCTTTTCAAGCCAAAAAGTGTCATTCCCATAAGCAGTAATGTTGTTGACCAGTGTACTACTTCCAGGTCTTGCTCTCACTGAAGTCATAGTAGTTTAGCCATTGATTTAACTACAAGCAGAATTGAACCTTTAGTCTCACTTTCACATTAGTATATGAAGGGATCTAAAATATTTTTCCATGTCACAGAATGCACCTAGTTATAAAATGGTGTGCAGGAACTATTCTTATTTTAAAATAAGACAAAATAACATTAAATCAATGGGAGTGCAAAATAAATAGTATGCACCAGTATAAAAAAATGGGGAAACATACAACATCTAACCACCATAGTAGTGGGCCTTTCATTTCATTTAATTTTTCTACTTGCACAATTCAACATCCAATAAATGGACCTAGTATTCAACCATTACATTATTGAATTAAAATTATATTTACAAATTATCACACCAGCTTTAATCATTACAAGTGAAAATACAAAACATAATACAGCATGAATTGCTAAAGGAAAAACTAATTATAGATCACTGGTGAAGATGATCATATGGTTAGAATATGGGACTGAAAGTTCTGGACTCTACCTAGCTCTGCCACAAATTTCCTGTGTGACCTTGGTCAAGTTACTTAACCTTTATAGGCCTCAATCTCCCATCTGTAAAATGGGAATGATATTTCCATACCTCTTCGGGTTATTGTTCAATTAAGTAATGGTTGTTACACTTTGAGATCCACGATAGAAAAGTGATATAAAAATGTGAACAATTATGTATTTAGATTACTTCTGTGTTGTGTGTAGGTTGAACAATGACATTGTGGCTGTACTGGTTCCAAGGCCTGCCGTGATGATATCAGTCATCTTTCGGACAGGAATAGAGAGAACTGCCAAGAAAGAATACTGAAAAGGATCCCCAGACACAGTCATAGCAACTGAGAGAGACAACAGCTCTTTTGTTTTGTGAATGGTCTGCAGCCTTCTCAGGAATTTTGCCCAGGATATATTATTTGTGCAGGGTTAGATCAGAAACTTGAATAGTTTTTTGAATTCTTTAATCATGGCATGTATTTAATTGTAAGTAGGATAGTAAAACTGTGTTATACAAACTGATATCCCATGTGTGTCCATCTTCGTGAATAACTGCTAATATTTACATAAATATACAAACAACTGACTTCCCTGGAGCTCATCTACTCAGTAACATTTGAGATGCTTTAAATAATACCCAGCCCCTCTATTTAATTTTTCCTTAATAGCCACTTGTTTGAATCTTGATTTTTAAATCTTTACAATCACTCAGATACAGGGTTGCCACGTGTCCACTCTTCTACCAGAAAGTCCGGTCGAAAGGGGGATCTGGTAGCGTCCGGTTAGATGCACTGACTGGGCACCAAAAGTCTGTTTACTGCAGGCAGGGAAGTGCTGGGTCATCAACCTGCACCAGCCCCTGCTCAGCCAGGGCTGCTCCCTACCTGCATCTTGTGGGCAGGCAGGTTCTGCGTTGGGGGCTGCTGGTGCCATCCCAGCCCCAGAGCAGGAAGATCCCTGCTGGTCGAGGTGGGATGTGGAGAGGATTAAGCAACAAGTAAGGGGGAGGAGGAAGAGCAGCAAGCAATAAAGGGAGGGTGGGGAGAGCAGTGAGCGGGGCCCGGGGAGAAGAGGCAGAGCAGGGGGTCCAGGTTAAAAAAATCCCAGAAAAGTTGCCAACCCTACTCAGGTAATTAAACTAAAAAAATCCCCACCAGTTCATTGAAAAGTGTTAAAACCAGTGCAAGCCCTAATGTAGGCAGGGCTTTGGCAGCTGTAATCATTTCTGCCACTGTGTTTAACTAAAACAGTAATAATGGCTCTCCCTGCTGGAACCCTTGTTTACAATAGGGCTCCCACCAGTTTTAATATTGGCTCATCTGGGCATTTCCTCATAGCCCTACTCTCCATTACGTAAATACAGTTTGCTACGTTGGTATCAATCCTAGCAGTGTCTATGATGAACTACAAATTCAACTGATATTTAATTACAGTACTTCCACCTAGTTAACAGCTTGCCAGTCCAGCTAATCCAGGCCTGCACAACATGTGTCCCGGGGGCCACATGCGGCCTGCACGGGCTCACTGTGTGGCTCGTGGGGGGCAAGTAGGGGTGGGGCAAGCCAAATGGGAAGCGGATGGGGGCGGGGCGAGGGCAGGGCTTTTTGGCCCTCAGCTGGTTTTTTTTTGCAGTAATATGGCCCTTGCTGCTTTCCGAGTTGTGCAGGCCTGAGCTAATCAATCACAGAGCAAACTCAGACTTTGGGGGAATACCTTTGTCAAATAAATTATCACAGACTACATTTCTCCTTGCCTGGAGATGGAGTGTTCTCTCCAGTTCTGCCTGGAAACTTACCTGTAACGGATTACAACAGGCCCCCATGACTAAAGTAAAGGTTCAGTTTCCTGGGCCTCTCTGCCCTCCATTCTTTGTGCTCACCAGCATTGATTATGATTTTTAACATGAGTCTAGGTGTAGCTGGGATGGTTTTTAATTTCTTTTCACATTTCCAATGACCTGTCATGGGGTATCTTTATTTTCCATCAAATCTGTTTTAAAATGTATTTTTCAAAGAGAGTTATAAGTAAATTATTCGTAACCTCTCCTGTGTTCTAAACTTTCATAAAAATATCAGCCATAATTTATCATTAGCTTTGATGAAGAAGCTTTCATTTTGTCTTTTCTTCTTTGGTTTATACTCAGCAGGCAACCCAGCTGGTAATGTCTAACACTGCTCGTCTGCTTCATATGCTGCTGTTTCAATATTTCATCAGCACATCTTTGTATAATACACAGATACTGTAATCCTACAGTAAATATAATTTTCAAGAGTTCTTCCTTACACAAATGTTTCAAAATACAGGTTATGGGGCTTACTAGAGAAATCTGGCTGCATTAGGCAGCCAGCCCAGCATTCTGTGTGTGAGGACATGAGATGGATATTTTTGTACAAAGTGATCAACAACAGGCTGCAGTCCATACTCTGTCAGAAGTATCATTAACTTCTAAAGCATCTTACATGTTTCTTAAACCAAATGAAGGGAAGCTCTGAAAGAGTTGCTGGGGATGAGAAACTGTCCAGATTGTCTTGGGAGAAGTAGGAAGGAAGTTAGTCCACAGGCCCTTCAGTGACCAGATGGATAGCTCAGACACTGCCACAACAGTGAAGGGCATAGAATACAAAAACCTGTATGCAGGTGTTTGTAATTTTGTTTTTTTTTTCAATGCACTCAGCTTCCAGTGACTTTGATAGCCACTGAGCACCATGCAGGAGCAGGACTGCACCCTAATTTGCATCTAATCCTGCTCTGCTTACTCAGGAAAAACTTCCCTTGAAATCAGTTGTGTGCCTGCCCTAACTGCTGCAAACTGGGTGACGCAAAATGTCAAAGTAGTACCAGCCAACCATTTTCACATGAAAATCATGCTGTTTGTGCATGGAATCCTAGTGACTGCATGGGCAGAGATAACCACCGTTGTTCACATACGTTGGTGCATAAAACTTGACCTTCCCGTTTAGAAAACTTGACTCAAAATCTATTTGTTTCTGTGGGTTTAAATATAAAAGCTGATACCTGGTTCAAATCCTCTAGTGTTAAGTACTGCAAATCCTGACACTTGCAAAGTCAATAGGAGTTGTGGCTTTGACCACAATAGGGATTTTGCACCTGTGTAGCTACATTCATGTAGCTGCACAAGGACAGCCCCCAACTATAGATGGAGTGCATAGATGTAAGAATTGATGACTTGCACATTAATTTCAAACCAGGTGGACCACATCAGTGCAAGTCACTCATTCTGTCAGTATCCAGCCCTAGTGCAGACAGGCTGGGCTGGTGTAAATTTACATAGAACTAGAGCAGGGGTGGGCAAACTACGGCCTGCGGGCCACATGTGGCCCGTGAGCTAATTTTGTCTGCCCCACCGCAAGCTCCCAGCAGGGGAAGTTAGCTCCTCTCCCTCTTCTCCCACTGTTCTCTCCCCTCGCCCAACCCGCAGCCTCAGTGTGGCAGCGCTCTGGGGGGCAGTGCTGCGTGACAGGTCTGGGCCAGACATGCTGCGTGCTCCATTGGATCAGTGCGGCAGCGCACCTGGGCGGTGTGGTAAGAGGGCTGGGGCAGGGGGCTTTGGGGTGGTCAGGGAATGGGGACAGGGGTTGGATAGGGTGTGGGAGTCCCAGGGGGTGGGAGTGTGGCTAGGGGTCGGGTCAGTCACGGAACAGGGAGCAGGGGGGTTGGATGGGGTCCTGGGGGGTGATTAGAGGCAGAGGGTGTCTCTAGAGGAGGTGGTTGGGGACAAGGAGCAGGGGGGGGCTTAGATGGGGGTGGGGTCTCAGTAACCAGCAATGCAATGGTTAGAGGCAGAAGTCTCTGGAGGGAGTAGTCAGGGGACAAGGGGAGGGGTTATATGGGTTGGGAGTTCTGAGGGGCGCAGTCAGGGGGCAGGAAGTGGGCGGGGGTGAGATGGGGGCGTGGCCAGGCCGTTTGGGGAAGCACCGCCTTCCCTACCCGGCCCTCCATACAATTTTTAACTCCGATGTGGCTCTTGGGCCAAAAACTTTGCCCAACCCTGGACTAGAGGGTAAAATTTTCAAAAGTGCCTAAATGACATAGAAGCCCAAGTCTCACTGGAAATAAATTGGAATTAGTCTCCTAAGATACCAAGATGGCTTTGAAAATTGTACCAAAAATTAAAACCCAGTATAGAGATGGCTTCAGTAAGCATTGCAGGATCTGGTTGAAAGCTAGTACAGAGCATACAGAAGTATAAGATCAAAGAATGTGAACTCTGAAGAAAGACTTCATTTTCTTCTGTCTTCAATTCCCTTTTTAATGCTCCCCCTAATTACACTTAAGACACAGCAAGGCTTCAGAGAATGTATACCTCTTTATTGGATGTGTATGTGTACACACACTTTATACACACACTTACAATTTGCTGGTGGAAAGACTGACAGGCAGAGGTCCAGAGAGTTAATTAACTGCATATAAAGGTTTAATGGAACAGAGGGACTGGCAGAGCACATGTATTTATAGGCACACAAAATTAAGAATCTGTAGCATGCAGAGTCCCCCTATGGCAGCTTTGTTGCCTATGATCTCTCTAATAGTGTAAATGTTTCCATTAGTTCTTTGTTGACTAATCAGCCACTTTCAGTCTCTGTTTCCTAAATAGGAGCCATTTTGCGGCTATCCTGGTAAAAGACATCCATGCTACTAATGAAGGTTTAAACCTGCCAAATCAAGCTGGGATGAGAGTCACTAAAGTTGTCACAGGGAGGTGCCCAGGGGCCACAGGGACTTGCTGTCTGCTTCCAGGAGTGGTGCAGAGTCAGAGCAGGCTAGGGAGCCTGCCTTAGCCCCGTGGCACCACGGGGTGGGGGTGGCAATCCTGAGGGCAGGATCCAAAGCCCTGATGGGCCAGATCCGGCCTGTGGGTCATAGTTTGCCAGATATTTCCAGTTTACAAGCTAATCATACCAGCAATGCAAAAGCCATCACAGACTCTCATAAGCACTGCTACAGAAGTTTCAGAGTCCAGGATAAACTGCCCCCTGTCACAAACCAAATACAGTGAATGACTGGATCCTCTGAGAACACTGGGAGTGGAGAGGGGGCTGGAAATCTTAGGAGGCGGCATGGGACAAAATTAATATAGAAAATCATCCAGAAATAAATGTGGGAGATTCACTATGACTAATCCACTACAACATGAAGCACTATATCATTAGCAGAGCATAAGACTGCTTGATGTCATCATAATCTGGGTATCCAAAGAAACCAGATTCAAATAAATAACAACTATAGCATCACAGTGGCCAGAAATACTACTACAGGAAATGAAAGCTGACTAGAACTGAACATTGTGGAACTGTATCTAAGAACAAGTAAACTAACAAGTCAGGACAAGAAAACCCCAAGGTTAAGAGAAGATAGAAGGAAGAGTCTGAAGAGATATTGTATGGTCCTTGTTTCTGGCTCTTTATGGCTGGGGCTTGATTGTGTATGGAGTCTGAACTACCCTTTTATCCTTACAAATGATTCTTTCAGGTCAGGTTGAAGCACATTGGCAGGGCAGTGTGGGGAAGCTTGCGCTGCTGCTTCCAGTGCTGTATGCATTCTGTACAGAAAAGACTTAGGTTTCCAGGGTTATCAATCCAGTACTTTTCACAGGACACTAAATTCCCTGGAAAAAGATAGCAAAGTTGTTGGTTTGGTTTTTTTTAAATGCGTCATAGCTTAAGACATACATTTGCAAAATTTAGGACCAGAATCTGATCTCATTTTTGTTGGTGTAAATCCAAATTAACTTCATTGCTTCAGTTACTCCTGATTTCCACAACACAGCTCTGGCTTTCAGTCTTCTTGAAGTTAAAATGCTGTCTGGCCTGTCCAAAAGGAATCAATTGAAATTCAGACTGCAGGATTTTATGCCGTGCTACAAACAGAAAAGCCAAACAAAACAAACATCAGAACATTCGAGAGTCAGCAGAATCCTAGTGAGAATCTTCCTTTATTAATTCAAGTTTCTTTTAACCTCCCCCACTTCCTCCAATCTTATTCCCTCTGCAGTCAAGAGTGTTTAGTGCTGATGACAGGTAGACAATAGAGTGGGAGCACAGGAAACTCTAGCACTTCCTCTTAGTTGCAGCCAGACAGTGGCAACTTTCCTATTCTGATGTTTGCCCATTCTATAATAACAGCATTGTTACTGTAGATCTTTAGCCATGCACGGTGGGTAGAGGGTGGGGAGGCAGAAAATAAAATATATTCATATCCCAAACTTCTAGTAGCTCTTAAAATCCTTATATTTTTTCCTGTTTAACCAATATTTCAGTGTAGTCCAGATCAAAGTAAATCTGGATTACTGCACTGCTCTTTATCTCTGGAGACCTGTATTTAAATCTCAGTCAACTGCAAGAGATACTTTGGAAAACAAGTATCTTGGAAAAGGAGAATATTTAAAGAAAAAAATCTACCTTTAGTTCTTCTACCTTTAGTTCAACCCAGACCAACAGGCTGTGGCAATCCAGGGTGCAATCCAGGCCAGTCAGGAGCGGTCTCATGCCTGCCCTGAAACCTTGTGTGTGTTACAATTAGGGCTATCAAACAATGAAAAAAATTAATCGTGATTAATTGCACTGTTAAACAATAATAGAATACCATTTATTTAAATATTTTCAGATGTTTCCTACATTTTCAAATATATTGATTTCAGTTACAACACAGAATACAAAGTGTACAGTGCTCACTTTATATTTATAAGTATTTGCACTTTAGAAAACAAAATAATAGTTTTTAATTCATCTAATACAACTAATGTAGTACAATCTCTTTATCATTAAAGTTGAACTTACAAATGTAGAATTATGTACAAAAAACCTGCATTCAAAAATAAAACAATGTAAAATTTTAGATCCAGCAAATCCATTCAGTCCTACTTCTTGTTCAGCCAATTGCTCAGACGAACAAGTTTGTTTACATTTGCAGGAGATAATGCTGCCCACATTTTGTTTACAATGTCAACTGAAAGTGAGAACAGGCATTCTTATGGCACTATTGTAGCCAGCATTGCAAAATATTTATGTGCCAGATGTGCTAAAGATTCATATGTCCGTTCATGCTTCAACCACCATTCTAGAAGACATGCGTCCATGCTGATGATGGGTTCTGCTTGATAATAATTGAAAACAGTGAGGACCCACACTTGCTCATTTTCATTATCTGAGTCAGATGCCACCAGCAGAAGGTTGATTTTCTTTTTTGGTGGTTCAGGTTCTGTAGTTTCTGCATTGGAGTGTTGCTCTTTTAAGACTTCTAAAAGCATGCTCCACACCTCATCCCTCTCAGATTTTGGAAGTCACCTCAGATTCTTAAATCTTGGGTCCAGTGTTGTAGCTATCTTTAGAAATCTCACATTGGTTCCTTCTTTGCATTTTGTCAAATCTTCAGTGGAAGTGTTCTTAAAATAAACAACATGTCCTGGGTCATCATCTGAGACTGCTATGACATGAAATATATGGCAGAATGCAGGTAAAACAGAACAGGGGACATACAATTCTCCCTCAAGGAGTTCAGTCACAAATTTAATTAACACATTTTTTTAACGAGCGTCATCAGCGTGGAAGCATGTCCTCTTGAATGGTGGCCAAAGCATGAAGGGGCGTACCAATGTTTAGCATATGTGGCACATAAATACCTTGCAATGCCAGCCACAAAAGTGCCAGGCAAAGAGATTGCCCTATAGTACTTGTATGAGGTGAATTGAAAAATACTATTTCTTTTATCATTTTTACAGTTAAAATATTTGTAATAAAAATATAAACTTTGATTTCAATTACAACACAGAATACAATATATATGAAAATATAGGGAAACATCCAAGATATTTAATAAATTTCAATTGGTATTCTATTGTTTAACAGTGCGATTAAAACTGTGATTAATCGCGATTAATTTTTGTAATCATGGATAAATTTGAATTGGTATTCTATTGTTTAACGGTATGATTAAAACTGTGATTAATTGCAATTAATTTTTGTAATCATGATTAATTTTTTTGAGTTAATCACGTGAGGTAACTGCGATTAATTAACAGCCCTAGTTATAATGCTTTGCTGCTGCATCTCCCACTTGGGCTGCTCAGACTGCCTTTCAGCATGCAAGAGGTACCCTAAGTATCTGTCTGTAACTGCAGCCTGCCAGCCACACTTGGGTTACACTCTGGCTTCTACCAGCCTTGGTTACTTCTCAGGGTGACCCCAAATACTCCCTGTCCCAGACACCTTCCCACCCTCAGAAGTATGTTCTGTACTGTGCAGCCCTCTCCTGAACAGTCCAGGGATATTAGGTCCATTGTCTCATTAAGGGAACAATACCCAACAAATTTGCTGCTTTAAATGGAGTTACCCAGAAAACTTAACTTAAACACACTGGATTAGTTTTAATTAAGGAATAAAACAAGTTTATGTAACTAAAAAGAGATTGTAAGTGAGTACAAGTAGTTAGAAATGGTGACAAGAAAAATAAAGATAAATGCTTTCTGAGGCTTAACTTAAAACTCTACTTGATTCAAAGTAAAGTCCTTACCACATTCTTTTAACAGCATTAGTGATCAAAAACTTTTCAGGTCAGGATGCCTCCCCCAAAGTCTAATGGCTGTTTCCTTTGTCTTTTGAGGTGCAAAGAGGGAGATTGACAGGGAAAGAGATAACTTGGGGTGTTTGCCCCTCACGTTTATAGCTCAGTCCCCGCAAACTGCTTTTCAGTTGAGAACAAGGAGATATTAAGTCTGGTGGGGAAAGATGCTTCATACTGTTTTCTTTCACCTGTGTGCGCTGAGATGCAGATTCTTAGTCTTTTCTCTCTCCCTGTTTGAGGACTCTGTTTACAGCTTACAGAGGTAGTCACGCATCCCTTTTTTGAGACCTGCTTGACTAGTTGTGCCTAACTGGGGTTATGTGAGTTTGAACAGACCCCTTTAATGTTTCCAGGAGGATTTTAATGATACCTCACAAGGCGTATTTTATACAAAGATTACTCAATAGAGTGCAGGCTGTAAATACAGGGGTGTATTTGGTCACACAGGACCCACTATTCTGACATATCTGACAATGCATTGTCAGTTCCACCCACAGAATGACTGGTCCAGATGCTTTAGTGATTTACTGATTCCCATAACCATAGTGTCTGAAATTGTACCTTCTATGCTCTTTAAAGCCCTGCACTACCCATCAGTGAGACAACTCTGACTTGTCCATATAGGGGAAATAAGCTGCATACATATTAAGTAATACCTTTAAAATATTTCTTATCACACAGCACAGGCAGAAACATTTTTGTTTCGAAATGTGCTGACTAGTTGTGTGTCCCCCATGAGTAATACTCACATTATTAAACATCACTGTCTGTCAGAAATTATGATTTATCTGCAAACTAAGTTCAGACATCCTCTGGGCAGGGATCCTGAGAGGAGGTTCACAGCAGCTCAGCTGATGTGTCAGAGGTTGGGAGATGCATGCACTGTCTGAACATTTAGGCTTCATAGCAGAGGTTCTCAAACTGTGGTCCATGAGCTCCATTCAGGTCATCCACGGATTGCTTCTTCTAAGGCACAGGTGGGCAACCTTTTTGACCCAAGGGCCACATTTGGGTATGGAAATTGTATGGTGGGCCATGAATGCTCATGAAATTGGGGTTGGGGTGCCCGAGTGGGTGAGGGCTCCAGCTGCAAGTGCAGGCTCTGGGGTGGGGCTGCGGATGAGAGGTCGGGGGTGCAGGAGGCTGCTCTGGGCTGGGATAGAGGGGCTCGGAGGACAGGAGGGGGATCAGGGGTGCAGGCTCTGGGCAGCGCTTACCTCAAGCTACTCCCAGAAGCAGCGGCATGTCCTTTCTCCAGCTCCTACACATAGGGGCAGCCAGGGGGCTCTTCATGCCACCTTGTCTGCAAGCACCGCCCCTGCAGCTCCCATTGGCCATGGTTCCTGGTCAGTTGGAGCTGTGTGGGTAGTGTTTGGGGTGTGGAGCCCCCTGACTGCCCCTACCCATAGTGGGGACATGCTATTGTTTCTGAGAGCTACGGCATGGAACCAGGCAAGCCCTGGTCCCCACTCTCCAGCAGGAGCTTGAGGGCCAGATTAAAAGATCTGAAGGGCCGGATGTGTCCCCCCGGGCCACAGTTTGCCCACCCCTGTTCTAAGGTGTGCGCCTGGGTGGCTGCACACAAGAAAATGAAGGGCCATTCACCTAATTAGTGGAGCTGCACAGGCATGGCTCCACTAATTAGGTGCCTGGACCCTGGAGAAGATGCACATGTAAGGTGAGGTGCTGGCCTTGCGGGTAATAGGAAGCAGATGGGAAGGGACAGTGGGGTGAGAAGAGGGAGTGAGGGGAATTTGGGACGTGCAGGGCTGCAGTGGCCAGCGAAAGAGGCGACTTTCCGCAGCTCCAGGCTGTGGCTACTGGGGAGAGACCCCCTCCTTCCCAGCCCCTGCTTGGGGACTATAGCAGGGGCAGAAGGGGAGAGACCCCCCCTCCTTCCCAGCCCCAGCTCAGGAGCTGCCACGGTGAGGGAGAGAGGGCACATGTATTGCATTAGAAAGGTGAGACTATAGATATTAAAATATGAGGTGTGTGCTTTTATTTGTAGAACAAAAAAACATTAATTATTATTAAGGGTATTTTTATATAGCGCTTTTATCCAATGCGCTTTACAATAGTTAGCTAATGGTACAAACAACATTTGGAAAGATCATTAAGTGGTCTGCTGAGATCCTCATCAATTTTCAAGTGGTCCGCAAAAAAAAGTTTGAGACCCACAGCTCTATAGCATGGAAGTACCCTAACATACTGTCTTCCCCACTGAAAATTGAAGGACTGATATCCTGTTAACTTGGTCTTGATAAACACTGCCTTCACCAACATGAAATTCCACCCTCAAAGCTGATCCTTTGGGCCCTGATCCAAATCTCATTGAACTGAACTGGACTCTTTCCACTGACTTTAGTGAGACACTGCGAGCTCCCGCAGGGCAACCTGAATAGCTCCAGTGGGCGGCGCGGCCTCCAGGCACGCTGCTCTGAACAGCATAGTAAGGGTGCCGGGGTCGGAGTGGGGGTTGGATAAGGGGCAGGGAGTCCAGGGGGGCAGTCAGGGGGTGGTTGGATGGGGCAGAGGTTCTGGTGTGGTGGTCAGGGGATGTGGAACGGGGGGTTGGATAGGCATGAGAGTCCCAAGGGTCTGTCACGGGGCAGGGGGGTGGATAGGGGTCTGGGCAGTGAGGGGTCAGGTCCTGGGGGGGCAGTTAGGGTGGGGGGGTCTTGGGAGGTGGGCAGGGGACAAGGAAAAGGGGGGCTTTGATGGGGATGGGGTCCCAGGGGGGACAAGGAGTAGGGGGGGTTGGATGGGTTGGGAGTTCTGAGGGAGGCAGTCGGGGGCAGGAAGTGGGTGGGGATTGAATGGGGGTGGAGCCAGGCTGTTTTGGGAGGCACAGCATTCCCTGCTCAGCCTCTATACAATTTTGCAACCCCAATGTGGCCCTCAGGCCAAAAAGTTTGCCCACGCTTGTTTTAAGACCTCTCAGACTGGTCATCAAAAGTCATTAGTCACTTTTGAAAATCTAAGGACTTGTCTACGTGGGCACTTTACGCCCTGAAACTTTCTCGCTCAGGAGAGTGAAAAAACATCTTTCCCCCGAGCACTGCAAGTTTCAGCACTGTAATGTGCCAGTATGGACAGTGCTGGTAGCTATGCCCTTCATGCAGGTGGTTTTTCTAGCGTGCTGGGAGAGAGCGCTTTTTTAGAGCGCTATGCCGCGACTATACAAACCACGTTAAAGAGCTGCCATTGCAGCATTTTAACATTGCCAGTGAAGATGTGCCCTAAGCCACTACATTTGAGCTTTACTAATATGTTCCATTCATTTTAAAATTTCCTTTCATAACAACCACCCCAAAAATGCTTCTCATTTGCTTTTCATATTTTTATTCACTCTCAAAAATGAATTAATTCATCTAACCCTTGCAGCCCACGGACACTTTAAAAATAGGAATGGCCTAGGTTTCACTTGCACACAACAATATCTTACTTGTAATGTTTGAAATAACACTTATCTATTTTTGGACCATTTTTGAAATCTGAGTCTAAATATAGCAGCCGCCCTCTAATTTCTGCCTACGTAGGATGTATGTTTTGTACACAAAGTCATCCGTTTCTCTTTTCTTTATTATCCACTCCACCCACCCACACACTCACCACAGATGAATGACAAATGTAAAGCAGAACCTTTGTGCTTGGTTAGTGGCATTAGAAAGAGGAAGTTCAGTCAGACATGTTAACTTTTGGTTAGTCGCTTCAGTTTGGTAGCGATGAGACAAAACTGTTGTCCCTTATTCACCTGAGCAGCTAGTCAAAGTTTGAAACCCTGCAGATTTTCTACTCCCAGGTAGGCCTTGGGAGTAGAAGCTGGTATTCTATCAGATGTATTGCATTAGCCAGTGAAACTTTTGTTGGTAAAACTTTTGTCAGTTGGGCTGTGAAAAAAAACACCCCCCTGACCAACATAAGTTTCACCAACAAAAGTGCTGGTGTGGGCAGCACTATGTCGACAGAAGAGGCTCTCCTCCTGACATAGCTAATGCTAGCCACTCATTGAGGGTGGTTTAATTATGCCAGCAGGAGAACGCTCTCCTGCCGGCAAACAGCAGTTACACGGGAGACTTTTTTACCACTACAGCTGTGCTGTTGTTAGGGCCATAGTGTAGACATAGCCAAAGGTGAAAGGCTTCTGATTAACTGATCCTGACAGTTACGTTAACTAAAGAGTTACTTCACACCCTTCTATTTCAGCAAGGTTTTAACTCTACTCATATAAAGATTTAAATGAGCCCCAAACAATGCTTACAACATTTGGGTCTGATTCTGGAAATGTGTGTGAATACTTTTACCCACATGAGTAGTCACATTGAAGTCAATGGGACTATGCATAGAGGAATATATCAATTCCCATATTGAATCTCATCAGAGTTCTTTAAAGTACGGTGTTTTGTTTCCAACAATGCCAATATCATTAACTTCAGAGGAAGGTGCAAGAAACCCTGATGGAAAATTATGTTATAACCTGCTCATAGATTTTTTTCTTCTTAATCCCATCATTAAGAGATTGGTTTATGCCCTGAAGCCTCAGGGTTTGCATTCCTTTTAAAAATAATCCTATCTAGCATCACTATGGCTGTTCCCATTGTCGATACTCATCAGATCCTTTTATAAGTTCTTCTATTAGCCTCAATGAGATCTTGTGGCGCTGAGTTAGCCATAGACTAGCGTGCACTATGTAAAACGGTGTTTTCTTTAGTGTGGTTTGGTTTCACTAAATGTTCCCTTGATGTATTATGAGAAATGGGAAGTACCTTCTCTATTTGTTATACTGAACACATCTGTCATCTCTCTCCTTGTTCATCTCTTCTCTGAACAAAACAGTCCCCATTTTTATATTCTGTCCTCATGCAGTAATCTGACTCCACATCTCATTTGCTTGTTTCTGTAACCCCCTCAATTTCTTCTGTATCTTTCAGAAATAGGGTGACCAGAACTGCACACAGTATTCTAGGTGAAGTCATGCCATTGATGTTGGCATTATGTTTTCAAATTTTTGTGTGTGTGCTGCTGCACATTCACCGGAGATTTTCCTTAAATTGATTACAGTTAATCCAGTGCGGTGTATGAGTAGTTAAAATTATTCCTTCTGGTATGTTGTTATCTTATATTCATCAAAGGATTTTATCTGCCATCACACTGCCCATTCATCTAACTGGTTAGGGCCTCCTGAAACTCTCCATGCTCTTCTGCAGTATTTACTAACCTTGAAGATTTTGTATCTTTTGCAAGTTTTTGCCACCTCCGTTGTCAGCTCCTTTTCCAGATAATTAACAAATGAGAGAGGGGGAAAGGGAGAAGAGAGGAGAGGAAATAGAACCATTATACAATAACAACAAAACATGGCTGCTGTACAGTTGGGAAAGTGGAATTAACTGAAGGCCCTGATCCTCTTGGTGAGCGGTGTTTGGAGCAATAATGCAGCTGGAGAGATGCACAAAGCTGGCCTTAAACCTTTTACGCTTCTCCTTTATGCTCCCCCAATCTTAAGTAGCATTGCAAGGCATCCAGCTCCACTCTACCTCAGCGCTGATGTTGCTGCTGTCTCCAGCCCCCTAGGCTGCTTTTTCTGGCCCCTCTGGCTCTGGTTGCTGCAGCTCTGCTCCCAGCACAGGTCAGCTCTTTAGGCTGCTTCTGTGGCTCTGCTCCCTGGGATGCTTCTCTGGTTCTCTCTGGCTGGCACGACTCTGCTTCCCTGCTCTCTCTTTAGCTCACCCCCACTCTGTGTGATCCAGGCAATTTCAGCTCACACAGAGGATGGAACATCTCTGGCCTCCTGACTCCCTCATTGGCCCGCCTGCCCTGTCAATCAGGCTGACCTGGAGCACTGGCCTCTCCTCATTCCCTTTGTGGACTGTCCCCTTCCCCTTTCTTTTGGTACTGGGAGCTAGTCAACCAAAAAAACCACACTGAGTTTTGGTAAGGGGCCAGCAGTCCCCTTACACTCAGATCCCCATTTTGTCACAGATATTTTTAGTAAAAGTCAGGGACAGGCCATGACTTTCATTAATTTTTCTTTATTGCCCGTGACATGTCCCTGACCTTTACTAAAACTATCTATGACAAAATCTTAGCTTTGATGATGAACCCAGGAAGCTGAATAGCACATACTGCCTCCTCAGCTGCCCTGGAACCTGCACGGGGCATAATAAAACAAAAACTTCTCCCACCAGACCCACAACCAGGCAACCGGCAGCAGCGTCAATTTATTGGAAATAGACAAGAAAACTGATTATCTGTCTCTGTCTTCAATTATGCTCCTGTGTAGTTCCGAGGAATTTCACTGCAGGATGACAATAAGGATTGCATCAGAGAGAAAATCATATCTCCATCATGCTGTTTAAAAACCCTGTGACTGTCAGTTCACTTGAATAAAAAAAATCCCCATCACTGTTTTTAGTCTGCCACAAGATTGATAGTTCATATTTACACAGTTTTCATCTCAGGCAAGCAAGCTGGGATAAGGGACTTATATGCCAGCAGATCTTTTCTCCCTGTTCTCTCTAATATTCCCCACTCCAGTCCTAGGACTTGGGAAGAATTTGGCTTGCTATGAATATGACAGTCGGATAGAAGAATGGGACAGCTGAGCTCGGAACAACTACACAGTCATGGCTTAGCTAATGTTCACTCCTGACCCAGGGCATACATAAGGTAAATGGCGCCGGATTTGCACCTACTACTAGAGTCTGCATCCTGCCTGATGACAGATGTTCTAAATGCCAAGACCAATCTACCCCCAGCCAGTCCTACCTGAGACATGAAACTCTTGAATGGGGGACTCAGACTGTTGGAATTGTAAAATTATTATTCTGCTCAAAATTTTCAAAGATAGGCACCTTAGTTGTACCCCCAAAATATATTAATCTAGAATCAATAGTCACAAACAACTGACACCACACTCAGGTTAAACAGCACTTTTGTGGCACTCTGAATAGCACCCAGAGCCTTTGCTTCCAAAACCACAGGTTTCTACTTCTTCAGCTTAAGGCTATACTAGTCTATAGAAGACTTGCTACAGACTGCAGCTTTTACGCTGCAGGTAATATAGGGAAATACATGAGCAGGTCTGGTCTGCTATTCCAGAGGTCAGTGGTACATGTGCACTTAGTCACTAAATTACACTAGTGACTAGTGTAAGCCCAAACAGCTAATTTTCCATGCAACTATATCTGGACAAACAAAAATGGATAACTTTGTACCCAAGTACCCATTTTCTCCACACAAATCCGTACTGTGGTATCACTCCAAGGCGCTTGAAAGATCCTCTTTATTCTTTGATCAGTTCCAACTGCATCTCTATAACAGAACATAGGCTTCTGTAGTTCTCTGCACAAAGCTCCCACCCTGGGAAGCGAAACCACCTAAAGGTACAGTTCCAAATACCAGAATATTGTTTTAGGGGATATCAGTTTCATTAGTTCAGAATGAATGCTGTGAACACAAACTACCATAAAATGCTGAGTACTCTGAAAACAAATCAGGGCCTAGGTATCTCAAACTGGGCATCTAAAATTAGTGGGCACTTGACAATTTTAGCCTTAATCTATGTGCCTTAGTTATCCAGATATAAAATAGGGATAATAATACCACCTCACCAGGATATTGTGAAAATAATTAGTATGCATGAAACATACTATGGAGAGAGAATCAAAGAAACACCCAGGTAGAAATAACTGTGTGTTCAGAGTCCAGAGTTTGGATGGTTAAATAAGAAATGTTTAATCCACCGAATAAGGCAGGAGTCCTGAGGGAAACTATGTGACCATGTAACTAAAGACTGTATCATAATGCATGCACATGGGGGTGTGGGTGGGGAATTATAGTTGCACAGGAACCTTAATTCTGACATTTCCTAATTTGATTGCTTGACTTTGTCACTTTAAAAGTGCTTTTTTAAACAGTTAAAAAAAAAAAAGACATTACAAAAACTCTTCAAGTCATCTTCATTATAAGGAAGCAAAAAGGACAAAAGCTCAATTTCTTTGCTTTTGCAGGAGACTTTTAAATGATCCTATGCTTGCAAAGGCCCAAACAGGAGGCAAAGGCAGCAACTGGCAATTTAAGTATAACCAAACAAAAATCTCAAGGCAACAGTACTTCATTGGGAATGTTCATGCGTTTAGACACAAACACCATTCTGAACTGAATGAGAGCCAAAGGGATAGAACAGGAACTGTTGAAGGTTCACTTTCCCAGCTGCAGTAATGTCAGGGTTTTTTCTGGGTTGACAGAAAAGACACCATAAAAGTCACTTTAACCATTCATGTCAATGCAGTGTTTGTCACACAGGTGTGCACTGGTAGTCTGGACACAGGACCGGGAAGCAGCGATTCCTGGGTTTTGATTCAGCCTCTGATGCTGATTACATTTTTGATTTCTGGTAAAGCTTGAAGACTGATCACACTGCCCTTCAGTTCTGACTGCAATGGTCTGAGTAGCAGTGTGCACCAAAGTACTGAGCTCCAGCTCCCCCGTGTGGATGCTGTGGGCACAAACTAAGTGGTTTCTAGTTCCTGTTAGACCTGTTTGAAGAGGATTACTCTATGTTAATGCAAACTAGGAACCTCGTGCCTGCAGAGTCCAAAAGGGGAAGTTACAGCTCAGCACTTACAACTACAGAGGTGCGGATTACAATGTGCACTACATTCTAGGGTAGTGTACAGATAGCCTTAGTCTGTCTTCACTGACAAACAGGGTGTTTTTAATTCAGAATAATTAATGTGCATTGGCTATCCCATTGTAAAAACAGAGGAGTTTTACTGTGCTGTAATCTAGGCAAGGTCTATCCCAGGCCTTCTGACCTCACATAGCTACCTCAGCATACACACTACAATGCTTTGTCTCCATTTAGCATTTCAGAACAAGATAACTATCACATTTGTTATCTTGCTATTGAAAGGTGCCCCCCAACACCTTTTTAAGGCGTAAAGAAAAAAGCCAGACTTTGTCTATTCTCAGGTAAGGGTGTTGTGAGGATCAATTAACGTGAGCAAAGTGATACGTGCTCTGATTCAGCAAAGAGAGTTGTGTGTGTGTTTTGCTCAATCAAGGCCTTAATGGTGAAGAAAAAAGAGTGGGGAGGGGAGCTGCAGGTTTTTAACATGGCTTTTGAATAGGGGTAGGTGGCTTGAAGTAGTACTGGTGCATGTCGGGAGCTGGCAGCATTTGAGCTACACAGCATTTGTGTAGGAGAGTGAACTGATGGTATTGCATTTTGGGTTTGTAATTTTAAGTTACTGGCAGAGCACTTAGAGCTTGTGCTTTGTTTATTCTAAATCTAAAAAATGACAGATGTGCTAATCATCATCGGTACAGACAGGCCCATTTTTACAAAAACCAGTTACCTCCATGAAACATCCTGGACATACGTACTTCATATATCAACTGTTCGTTAGTATGTCAGAGTCTTTGGTCCTTAAAGTGGCTGCAGACAAACAGTGGAGAACTCCCCCTGGGTGGAGACACTATCTATTAGCATAATTCTTAAGGAAGCACCTCTGCTGCCTTATACACCTGATGCCCTTTCAGTCTCAGCAAAAAAGGAAAGAGGTGAGGGGGTCAAGACATTCTGGGGACAGGGGAGAGTGAGGGTGAGAGTGAGAATAGTGGAACAGAGCTTTGCTATGCCTGATATTCCTCTGGAGTAAGCAAGAGCTACTACTGTGCAGAAGCTGGGAAGCTCTAAGTCTGGAATCTGTAAACAGGTCCTTGGAGCCACCTCTAGTCAATGCTTCCGAGCACAGCTCAGATGATTTGAAGAATCGGGGACACTGAACTAATTTGGTAGCACTAGATGCTCAAATTATTTTTATTCAGATCAAACAAATTCAGGCTTCTCTTTGCTGCTTGTGCTTGATCCTCCGGTCCTCAAAAGGTAATCTTGGTTTTTCAGAGTCCCTAGCACTCCATGCTGCACTATCTTAAAGTTAGCATTAAAAGTATGATTTTGTTTCTGGCGCTGCCACTGACTTGCTATGTGACTTTGGACCACAGTACTACAAACCTCAGTTTTCACCTCTTTGAAATAGAAATAAAAATAATCTTGTTGTGTTGTAAGCTTTACTTCATGTTTGTACAGACCAATGGATGAAAGTCTAGATACACAGCTTTCACTTACAGAAAAGTGAAAGTCTACCTAGATTTTGGACAAGTAAACCAAGTAGAATACAAAGGGCAAATCAGGTGGACCAAATCTTTGAAAATATTTGTGAACTCAATCTATTTCATAAAACAAAACCCATATTATTTCCCATGGTGAAGAATATAGTTAAAGAATATAGTTTTGGTTCTGCCAATACGTCTACCAGCAACACCTACACAAGTGAAAAGAGAATCAGACTCCATGTGTTGGTCCACTCAAGGAAGTGTGCTATGCAAATTAATGTAGAAAATAAGGAATATAACATACATGCTGTTCTTCTATCTCAGAATATAGATGAACACAGATGAGTGATCAGTTGCTGTGGGTAACTGCGGAAATTTGTAGCCCTACTACTGCAAGAAGTTTATCTATTTCAAGGACTTCCATCATCATCGTATCTAGGTACCAAAAATAATACTATTCACTTCTATAGTGCCCTTCAGCCATAGATCTCAAATCATTTTACAGACATGAATGAATTAATCCTCACAATGACCAGGGAATGACCCCTGAGAAGTAGGCAAAGACTATCAGTAGCCCCATGTTACAAATTGGAACCCTTCCCCTCCCCATCTCCAGAGTATAACGATAATACGTTACAACCTACGGAGCCATTACGATCTGTAAAGGGGTACTCACCTTGAATGCCTGCAAGCACTTGGAAAGAGTACCACAATCCTTTTCTTCCCCCTGGCACCCACTGCAGGGTGTCAGCCAAACGTGGCATGTCTTCAGTGGCTTGACCCTCTGGCTGAGTCAAAATCCAAATGATCTCCTTCCAAGGTATTAAAGAGTCTATTTCCCCTCATGAGGGTCTTCAGCTCCAGCTCTAGGTTCTTTACATTCAGCCTTTTGTTCAGGCTCCCAAATAATCCTTGGGAATTTCACCACTTTATCTGTGGCCAGTAGGAAAACCCAGGCTGGCCCATTACTCCAGGTTCCAATCCAGGGACCCTATGAACAGCACCACAAATTGCTTACTCCAATTCATCACTGGTATTTCTGTGAGCATTTTCCTACCAGGCCACTTTATCTCCAGCCCTACCTCAGGATCATAGAATCATAGAATATCAGGGTTGGAAATGACCTCAGGAGGTCATCTAGTCCAACCCCCTGTTCAAAGCAGGACCAACCCCAACTAAATCTTCAGCAGCATCAGGTTATTTCTCTCTCTCCCACCACCCCTTCAATCTCAGTGCAAGTTCAGCCAGCCATAAACCCTGGTTACTTATCAGGCGCCTTTGGCCAGAACGAAACACCCTTCCTCACTCCTTTGGTCCCAGCCAGGAATTTACTGAACTGCTAAGGCCCAGCAGCACTTTTATCTGAGCCTGCTGGGCACTGATTGGCTGCTTCTGTAAGGCCTCTCGAGGCAGCCCTGGAGGATCCACCTTTGCTGCTCCATTCCTGTCACTTGCTGCTTCCTGGTGCAGGGGGTTTATTAGGACTGCAGGGCAGTAATACTGCTGTCCTAACAATTGACTCTGCAGAAGAGGCCTGGACTATGGCATAATGTTTCATGAAGGTATGAATGGAGCTCCACATAGCTGCCCTACAAATGTCTAGTATAGGTACTTACTGAAGAGATGCTACTGAGGTTGCCTGTGCTCTCTTGGCATAGGCCCTCACCTTGTCCAGGGGAGGAATACACACCTGCTAATATCAAAGAGTGATACAGCTGGAAATCCATAAAAAAAGTCTCTGAGTAGATAATGCTTGTCCATGTGATTGCTCCACTATAGCAACAAATAATCTAGGTGTGTTCCTAATTAATTTTGTTTTCTGCATCCCAGATTGGATGTTTTATCTTTCTGTTCTTCTGAGTTAATAGATCCAGAAAGGGACAGATGCTGATGGGAGGATGGACTGACATTCATAAAAGTCCAGAAATCAGAATTGTCTGGGCTAATTCAGAGTGATGGGAATGACTCCAGCTTTGTCATACTGAATCTTTTGCAGAAACTAGGGAATCTGCCACTTTTTGGCACCTCTTCAGGGACTACTCTCACAAGGAGATATTCCATCTGGGGGTGGGCTTTCTCCTACAGCAAGGGCTGTAGATCAAGTGCCACCTCAGCATCAAGGGAAAGGGTATTACTGCCCATATATCATAGTTCCCAAGAAAAAAAGGAGGATGGAGACCCATTATGACCTACATCAGCTGAATATCTTTATTTGCAAATCAAAATTTTGCATGGTTACACTGGCATCGATAATCAGCTCCCGGGAAAAGGCATGTGGTTCATGGGTTTCAAGATGAGAGATGCTTACTTTCATGTGAACATTCATATCCTCAGATTCCTGTTGGATCAAGACCACTACCAGTTCATAGTACTTCCTTTTGAGCAGCACCCAGTGCTTCATGAAAGTCCTCTCGGAAGTGGCAGCCCAGATGAGATGAAATAGCTACCATCTTCCTGTATCTGGTTGGACCTAATGGACAGAGCCAACCAAGAGGGTCTGATAAGTAACCAGGTTTTATGGCTGGTTGAACTTGCACTGAGCTTGAAGCATCAAGCGCAAGAGATGAACAATTCAGTGGTGAATCTATTCTACGGTTCACATCCCTACTGTGTGATCATCTCAATCAAGGGTTTCCAGAAAAGGAACTAAATGAATGGGCAGCTTTTGACTTTGCCTCACAGAAGAACCACATTTATTCGACCCCTCCATTATCCGGCTCTCCATGTTAACCAGACAGCCAGCACACACAGGCCAAAAGGGGACGCTGTCTACTGTGACCACAAGATGGCGCTGCAGCATTGCACTTTCCCACTCTCCAGCTTATCTGGATTTTTGATTATCCAGTCTGGCCCCGGTTCCAATTAGATTGGAAAAATTGGGTTTTGCAGTAAATATTATTCTCACAGCAAAATGACTAATGAAGTATTATTATTTTATCAACTACAATTGCTTAATAACATAGTAGAAGCATCCTGATTGGTCAATAACTTAGACTGGTTAATAATTAAATCACACTGTTTTAATATCATGTGCTGCAAAGAGTTGCAGGAGACACATTAAAGAGCCACTTGTGGCTTGTGAGCCTCAGTCCAAGTATCACTGCCATAGAGTAAGAGATTTTACTCCAGCCTGTTTGTTTATATAGAAGACAGTTGTCATGTTGTCTGACATTATCTGTATGTGATGGCACCATACAAGTCAGAGGAATGCATTGTAGGGTTGGTGGACGGCCCTTTATTTTAGGAGATGAACTCCTGAGGAGTTCATGTGCCTTGTGCAGGGTGACTACCCACAGGGACTCTCCCTCCAGGGAGGGATGCTTCTGTGATTATAGTTGCATTGGATGTGGGTAGAAGGAAAGGTACTCCTCCAGCCACTTGTTCCAGATTCATTCATCATATAAGAGAAGCCATGACCTTGCCAGGAATTATTACCTTGGTGTTCATACTGTCTCTGTCTGATAAGTAAACAAATTGGAGCCAGACCTGTAGGCAATAGAGGTGAAACCTGGAAAATGGTGTTATATAGGTACACAAATCTGTGTGGCCTAGTAGAGAGAGGCAGACTTTACTGTAACTGGAGGTCAGAGAGTGACTTATTCTGTCAGGCTGTTCATGGCCTGGAATCTTTCCATAGGGAGGCAGGCTTTTGCTGAGGTTCATTCTAGGAGTGCTCCTAAAAAAATGTATTATTTTTGTGGGCGTCACAGAAAATTTTATGTTTACACAGTTTCCTAAGGATGCCAGAAAGTGGACAAGGATAGGGTTGCCAACTGACCCTTTGGGACCTGGGCGCAGGGGCCCCAGCCAACTGAGAGGCCCCTAGAAAAATCCGCCACCCTGCTGGCAGCAGAAGCTGGGAGCCCCAACTGCCAGGCAGTCGGGATGGAAAAAGCCCCCACGCCCTGACCCAGCTCCGTGGCAGCAGTGCCAGGCAGGGGAAGCCCCCCTCCAGCGGCTCCCAACATCCTCCCTGGCAATGTTCCTTCTAACTTTTTTCATCCATGTGTGGAATGAATTTTGTTATGTGCAGCACCAATATCAAGATAATGTGTGGCTGTGCACCACCACAAGAAACAAAAAAACCCTAGATATAATATATATTTTTAAAAGGTTACCATGAAGAAGAAGAAAGAATATTAAAACAAGGGATAATGAACAAGGTGACCTGCTTAAGATGTTTATTTAATATGAAACCAAATTGAAAGAAAATTAACACTGCAAATTTTTCAGTAGCCTTTTAGAATCTTACTTGTATCTGTTCCTTTGAGGCATAAAATAAAATTATCAATTTTCTTGACATAGGAAACAAAATATTTTATCACTAGTATTGATGCATGAAATAAAATAATTGTTGTGGTTTCTTTATGCTTGAAATGAAAGACTACATCTCTTGGCTTGACACACAAAAATAGTTTTTTATCTAGTGTCTTTATGTATGCTATATCTATATATTCCCTTTTGTTATGACTTGTGACACATAAAATTACACATTCTTTTGTTCTGACACATGAAAAAAAATTACTTTATTTATTTTCTTGATTTAGGAGACCCTTAATCACTGTATGGGATGAGACCCCAAGCCAGTAGTTGGCAGGCTAGATGATGGCACAGATACTTGCCACTGGTCACAAGTCTTTTCTCTTCTATCTTTACCACTCTTCCAGTGTTCATATACAGTGTCAAGATTTACTTCTCCATGACTTGAATTGTGAAATTTGATCCTCATTAGCATATCCAGGTGATCTTCTTTCAATCTGTTTCGTGATTTAGTTTTGATATTATTCATAAGGCTAAAGCCACACTCACAGTAAGCACTGTAAGCTTGAAAGGTTGCACATATATCCACCAGTTGTGAAACTACACTGTATTGTTTTGCATTTTGTAGACTGAAAGTCATCATTTCCTGGAAATTTGTCATCAACTTTGCTTCATGTTTCTCTGCAATTATGTATTTTTAATCATTGTGTTGGTTCACAGTGAACTCCTTTTCCTCCATGGTGTTTTGGGCAGATGACTTCACTTGACTAAGGTCCAAATTTTTTCTATATTTGTCAACTAGCTTGCTAATGTTTTCAGTGCCAAATTCATAACTGATTTGCTGTGATGCAAGTGAGGCAAAGTCAAAAGATGCCCATTCATTTAGTTCCTTTTCTGGAAACCTTTGATTGGGATGATCCCACAGTAGGGATATGAAACACAGAATAGATTCACCACTAAATTGTTCATCTCTTGTGCTTGGTGCAATTAGATTTTTCACACTGTGGCTCCAAAAGACTGTTTCTTTGAGATACTGTCCTCTCATCTTGAGGATCTGGGCCCTTGATAACTGTACAGCTTCAACTGTTGTCAAAAAGTTCCTCTGAAAGCATTAGGTCAGTTTTGCTAATTCATATAAGACATCATTTAATGCAGTTAGAGTGATATGGTAATTAGTATCAAAGAGCTTATTCAGGCAGTACTTTGGTATCAGGTCATTATTTTCTAAGATCTGATGTTCAACGTATCTAAGAAGGGTCTCATAATTACTCAGCAAAGCACTTACAGTGAAATGTCTAGATAGCCACCTCACTTCATTAAGAGGTTGAAACGATATAGTCTCATTTTCTGTGACATTTGTCATTTTCCTAAATTGTCCTCTTCAGACTGAGGATCAGCAGAAGACTGTATAAATGGTCTTCAAAAGTGTCTCTGTTTTCTTCATCATTGGTACTTTGTTCCATACATTGACTAACCCCAGATCTTCTTGATTGGTCACACAGTGTTGCTCTATTAAATGTGGAATGCACCGCTTGACTTGTTTGGCAACACCATTATTTTCCCCTAGCATGACAGAAGCATCGTCTGAAGTGAACATTATCATTTTCATCATGTCCAGCTTATTCAGAGCATAGAAATCTTTTATTGAAGCTGTAATAGCTTGCACATTACCAGCAGATAATTTAATATCACCAAACACTGTCCTATGCACTGCAGATGCTGCATCTCTGAATTTAAAGTAAATTATAAGCATCTTGTTAACAGAAATATCTGTGTTTTCATCAATCATAAGTGGATGATAGGAAGACAGGCGAATTGCCAACATGATTTCTGCATGGACAACACTGCTGATTGACTCCAAAATCTTGAAAGCATAGTTTTTGTTATGTCAGTTCTCTGGTACATGTAGATACTTTGCCATGTGATCATTTATAGTGTGCACAGAGTTCATTGAGCTGTTCATTTGTACTGCAAGCAGAACATTGTCTATGAAAATTTTTATTTCCTCTGGCTTTGAACATTGTCTTTCCATCAGTTTCAGTTTCTTCTGTCTTGCATTAGTCATTTCTAAAGAATATTTCGCAAGTCAAACCCCAGTGGGTGAGAAATCATGCTTCTAAGAATATGTACAGCAGATTTATGATCTTTGCTTGATAAGTGCCTCTTCATGTAGTCCACCTTCCATCTATCTTCTCATTTCTTGCTTGTACAGAACTCACTGGATATTCTAGCTTCAGCACAAATTTTGCAGATCAAGCCTACATCATCACTGTACTGGAATATTTCCCTCAGTTGTACATGAATCTTGCCTCTAGCTGGTTGAGATTCTGTTTTGACTATTTCATCCAACCACTCTCCTTTGAACATGAGGCAGCATCTCAGGATTTGCCCCTTAGTTGGTTGACACTGTTTGCCTTCATTTACACATGGCTGTTAAAAGGAGCAGAAGGAGGTGATATATTCTACTTTTTAGGAAAAAATCATGGAGCATGTATATAACTGATATTAAAAAGGCAACTGCTCCTGTTGCCTTTACCAAGGCTGAATCAGGAAAATAGAGCTGAAGGTGGAACCTGAACTGGCAGGGATTGGGATAAATGTTCTAAATTGTTTTCGGCTAATGGTTGAATGGGGTTTGAACACTTTTTGTTTGCATAATTTAGGCAAATTAAACTAATGTGACCTGTGATTCTTAGCACTGTATACTATTACAATCATTACTTTTTCTGCTCCATATAATTTGCCATGACAAACCAAGAAGCCTCATTATTATTTTGTATGTATTTCTAAGGCAAACACTACCACAACACAATTTTGTTTACAAACATGGCCAGTCCCTTGAGGAACCAAGTTGTCAGTCTATCCCACTGAATAATAAGTTTGTATATATTTAAATAGAAAAATAATCCATGTGTGGCTTGCTTCCCAGGGCATGGCTATTCCACAAATGAGTTATGAGTCAGAAGAACACCATTAAAGAAATGAGTTTAAAATCATGCTCTAAAGCAGTGGTCCTCAAACTGGGGTGCCAGAGGAGCCGGATGCTGTGGCGCTTGCAGACGAGCCGCTCCTCCTGCTGCCGGGACCACCGTGGCGCTTGAAGGGGATTCGCTGGGGCCGGCCAGCTCCTCCTGCCTTATTGGAAACCTCCCGGGTTTCCAATAAGGCAGGAGGAGCCAGGCGGCCCTGGCGGCTCCTTCACAAGTCCCGCAGCAGCCCCAGTGGCAGGAGAAGCCAGGAGCCATGGCGGAGACCAGGAGCTGGGAACCGCAGCGGAGACTGGGAGCCGGGCACCGTGGTGCGGCGGAGACCGGGAACCAGGTGCCACGTCGCAGCGGAGACCGGGAGTCAGGTGCCGTGCTGCATTGGAGACCAGGAGCCGGGCGCCAGGAGCCATGGCGGAGACCCTGGAAGAGCCAAGCGTGGTGGGACAGGCCCCAGGGGGGCAGTTAGGGGACAAGGAAGGGGGTCTGAGGGGGGCAGTCTGGGGGGAAGTGGGAGGGAGTGGATGGGGGCAGGGCTACAGCGGGGCTTCCCCCATGGGGGTTCCTGCTCAATTTTTTTTTCTACTAGGGGTGTGCAGTCAAAAAAGTTTGGAGACCCCTGCTCTAAAGGAAGGCAGACTGGCTCAGCCCAATTTACCTCTCCTGAGCACACACATATGCCCCTACTATTTCCTCTGTTTGCCGCTCTAAAATTGACAGCAAAAAAAACAATGAACCCTATAACAGGGGGTTTGCTGTGTGGGTGTGTGGAGTGGGAGGAGAGAGACACTCAGTACTGTAGCTGGAATGTGTAGCCAGGTACTGTTGTTATCCTCCACTTGTGGGTAAAAAGGGTGAGGTGGCCACCAAAGTTTCTGGCAGTGGTAGGGAATGGCATCAATATGGGAACATGGTTCTCAAGTGTCCCATGAAAGTAACCTCTGGTTGGTGGATGGGGCTGAATGTCTTTAATTGTGGTGGAGGAAGCTGCGCATCTATGCTTTTGTACTCTCTGATGTTTGCACGGCGATTCATCAGGGCACTGGTAGTAGAACAGCTGAGGGAGAGGTTTTGGCTTGTAATATAAACTAGATGTCATGATTTTACTCCCCTTCAAGAGTAGTTCTGTCTTTAACTAAACTTATTACCATTATTATTTATTCTTGCTTTGGCACATTCTGCAGCACACAGCATGTACATGCGGGAGAGGAGCATGTTGGTAACACATATGTAACCCCCTTTTCTTTTTTTCTTGTGTTCTTCCAAAAAAACATTGCTGTAATTAAAGCTGCTGTTCTGAGTTGATAGGGAAGCATTCCCAGACAAGGTGGCAGTATAGAAGCTTGAGTGACTGCAAACAAGTAGTTGCTATTTCAACACACTAGGACTGCAGGAAGTTAAAAAATGCTCAGTAGCCCTTCTAAAGCTGGTTTGTAAAGCTTCATTAAGGGAAGATTTTCCTGCATGTACACACATAGACCCTAAAGGCATGTCTTCTGGGGCAGCTCTTTAATGTGGCTTGTGGAGTCACAGCAGAGTACTGGGAGAGAGCTCTCCCCACGCTCTAAAAATCCCATCTCCCCGAGGGGAGTAACTACCAGTGCTGGGAGCACGGCTTCCAAGGCTGGTGCACTGTCTACATTGGCACTTTACAGTGCTGAAACCTGCAGCGCTTGGGGGGGTATTTTTTTCACATTCCTGAGCGAGAAAGTTGCAGCGCTATAAAGTGCCCATGTAGACAAGCCCTTTGTTAGAGGCTGGAAGCTCCTGACCAACCAGTAGTGAGTTTTTAAAGGGTACGAAACTGGGAGCCATTGCTGAGCACCAGTCAGATCCAGCTCGGCCTTGCAGGGAGGAGCTAAAGCTGCCTGTGTAATCCTGACTGAATCTGTGAGCTAGATCTCAGTGCAGTTTCCTGTAATCTTACAAAAATCACTCGGATTTAGGCTGGGAAAACACCATAAAGGAGGAATTGTAAATTGGAGGCCAAATGTCTTTATGAGTTGTATTATATCCCGGAATCAAAGACACCATGTGAGCCTTATCAATTGTCAGTGTCTCTTATTATGTATGTGCTCCATATTGTGGATGCTGAAACAATCGGTTAGGTGGTACAGCTAAACGTTTTATCTAGTTGTCAATACAATATCCAGGACCTATGTGAAAGCGGAAGATCTCCAATTGTCAGAAGCCCCAATCTATTTATTTTGTAAGATATAAATATATATAATTTAAGGTTTTGGCCTTGTACTATCTTCTTTTTAAAGTAAAATAACAAATCTCTATTACTGATGTTAGTCTAGCAATGGAGCATTGTAACTCTGTGTTGTAACAGTTTATTTTGAAGCATTATTTGCTAAAAAGAAATTTAAAATGGCTAATTATCCATACGTGTGTGTGTGTAACTGTCTTATGTAAAAGACTGCTACTGAATGCTGAAGAAGAGAAAGAAAGTGAATCCTATTATAATTTGCACTTTCAGTATGTAGAGCAGGGGTCAGCAATCTTTCAGAAGTGGTGTGCCGCGCCTTCATTTATTCAATGTAATTTAAGGTTTCGTGTGCCGGTAATACATTTTAACGTTTTTAAAAAGTCTCTCTCTATAAATCTATATTATACACATAAACTATTGCTGTATTTAGAAGTAAATAAGGTTTTTAAAATATTTAAGAAGCTTCATTTAAAATAAAATTAAAAAGTACATCTTATCAGTTTAGTGTGATCCTTGCCTTTGCTTTTCCTGAGTTTTCCCAATGTGGGCCACAGCAGGGGGCAGTGGGCCGAGTGGGGCCAGAGGTCCAGACTCCAGCTGGCAGGGGGGCTGGCAGCTGGAATCCCAAACTGGCAGCAGGCTGAGCGGGGCTGGTGGCTGAATCCTCAGACCAGCTCGGGCTGAGCTGTTCAGCGTGCCGCCGGCCCCGCTCAGTTCACTGCTGGGTTTAGGGTTCCGGCAGGGGTGAAAGTAACTTAAATTTCTTACAGGTATTGTTGTATTGCAGTCCCCCCTCGGAGGGAGGAAATCAGGGGCTAGGAATGTGTGGGTGTGAGGGGGAGCACTCAGGGCAGGGGGTGGGGATGTGGATAGTGCAGAAGTCAGGGCTGGAAGCAGGAGTCAGGATTGGGTGACATAAGGGGCTCAGGGCAAGGGGTTGGGCAGGTGTAGGGGGAAATCCCTGGGAGCTGGGGGCTTGGGGATGGCCTGGGACAGTCCCGGTTGTGGCTGGGTTACCTGGATGGTGGATGGGTCCCTGTCCCATGGTGTTCCTGCCAAGGGAGCTATGGGCCAGCTGTGTGGGGGCACTGCATTTGCAGGCAAATGGGTGGTAGTGGCAGAAGACCCTCTGGCCTGCCGCTCCCTTCCCCCCCAGGGGCTGCAGCAGTGCGCGCTGCAGGAACGGCACCTGCCTGCAGTGCCCTGGTGTCCAGCCATATTGGCGAAAGAGAGGCAGCAGGACAGGCTGGGACACGGACACCTTTACCGTGCCTCCCACCGGCCCCTTTCACTTGCCTGACTGCCTGCCAATGCTACGGTTACCATTTTTCAACAATCAAAAGAGAGGACGCTGGGTGGGGGGAGCCCTGCCTTACCCCACTGCATCCACTCCCTCCCACTTCCCACCCCCCCTCAGAACTTCCAACCCCCCCTTGCTCCTTGTCTTCTAACTGCCCCCTCCTGGGACCTCTGCCCCTAACTGCCCCTCAGGATCCCACCCCCCATCTAAGCCTCCCTGCTCCTTGTGCCCTGACTGCCCCAATCCCTCTCCACACCCTCACCCAGCACTCCTGACTCATCCAACCCTCCCCCTGCTCCTTGAGTGCTCCGCCAGGGGATGATTGTGTGTGTGTGGAATAATGAAAAGGCAGCTGTTCAAGGCCGCCCCCTGCAAGCTCTGAGCCTGGCACTGGATCACAGCCTCCTCCTCAAGTAGGTAGATGCCTTTGATGGGCTGGGATGGCATGTCTGTAGGGGGTGGTGGCAGAGGGTGCACGGGAAAGTAGAGCGAACATCCCCCCCATGCCTCTTTCCCCTGCAACAATAGGGTTACCATATTTTGCCAATCAAAAAAGAGGACGGGGGTGTCTGCCCCAACCTTTATCCACACTCCTGCCCCCGACAGGCCCCCTGAGACTCCCATGCTTATCCAACCTCTCCCCCATTCCCTGTCCCCTGACCACCCCCCTGAATCTCCGCCTCATCCAACTGCCTCCTGCTCCTTGTCCACTAACTGCCCCAGCCCCTTAGTGAACCCTCTGGCCTCCTTACCACGCTGCTCAGTGTGGCATGTTTGGCAGCCATGCAGCCCAACCGGAGCCACACATGCTGCTGCACTGCCCCGCAGGAGCACACAGCCCTGCACTCTCCAGAGTGCTGCCCATGCAGTGGTGTGGCTGCAGGGGAACAGTGGGGAGGGGGTGGGAATAGTATCACCAGCCGGGAGCTCAGGGGCCAGGCAGGATGGACATGCGGGCCGGATGTGGCTCACAAGTCATAGTTTGCCCACCCCTGCCACCGAAAATCTAGTCTCTCACAAGGATATGGACTCATGGTTTGTGCAACTGCTGTATATCAGACAGAGAAGTTCTGTAGCACAGAATTAATTGGTAAGTAAATTAAGTAAGTAAATCGACTTACCTTCCCTTTATGTAGGTTGCACAAGCTCTTTGCCAGGGAGCTGCAGGGAGTGGGTGTTGGCACACAGCCTCTGCTTGTATTGCCCTGGTCTCCTAAAGATCTCTGGAGTTTCTTGCAAAGCTTAGGCATAAATCAGATTTTGGAGGTGGTCCCTAAAATGTTTTCTACAGACTCAACCCCAGCTGGGGAGAGCTTTACAAGGGAACCCCTGCTGTGTCTCGGTCTATGGGTTTGTCCATGGGAAGACACTAGGGTGTCCAGACAGCAAGTGTGAAATATCGGGACAGAGGGTGGAAGGTAATAGGAACCCAAATAAGAAAAAGACCCAAAAATTGGGACCCTCCCTATAAAATCGGGACATCTGATCACCTTAGAAGACACAATCTGGGCGTGTATCATTTACCTGAGTTTGAGATGCAGTTTGTATGAAAGCCTGTGCAAAATATATTTGCATTAAATAGCAGGGACCATTAATGCTGGTATTTTAAGAATGGCATTTGAACATCAAATACTGTCATGGAGTTAAGACTTTCCCTCACAGACAGACTACCCTTTTGCACTGGAGTAAGGCCTTTCAAGTCAATGACAGTACACTGGTGGAAATCCAGTACCAAGGCTATTTTCCTTCGCTCTCCCTGTCCCTGTGCATATCCAACCCTCAGCTAACCAAGATGAGGTTTTCAGAAGGGACCTCGAGAGGTCGTCTAGTCCAGTCCCTTGCATTCATGGCAGGGCTAAGTATTATCTAGATTAGTATGTCGACTATATATTTCCCATTTGAGGAAGCCTGTCACCCAGGTTGGAAAAAGATTTGGGTTTTCCATTAACTTTGGATAAAAAAACAAATCATATCAGTATCCTCTGTGTTAGGGGACTGGAGAGCCCTCATACAGGCCACACCATTAGATGCTCCTGTGTCCCCTGGGTGAGGCACCTTTACCCTTCTTGTTTTTAATGTTTATCTTTTTAGTATGTGTTTCATGTTTTCCAGCAGTAGGGCGAGCCATGGCTGGACATGCTACATATGTGCGTGTCACAGGGAACATATGTACTCTAGGGTTGCCAACTTTCTACTTGCACAAAAACGGACATCCCTGCCCAGCCCCTCCTCCAAAGCCCCGCCCTACACTGCCACTTCTCCAAGGCCTCGCTCCCTCTCACTCCATCCCCCCTCCCTCTGTCGCTCATTCTCCCCACCCTCATCACTCGCTCATTTTCACTGGGCTGGCGCAGAGAGCTGGGGTGCGGAAGGGGGTGAGGGTTTTGGCTGGGAGTGTGGGCTCTAGAGTAAGGCTAGGAATGAGGGCTTTGGGGTGCAGGAGGGTTCTCCAGCCTGGGACCGAGAGATTTGGAGGGCGGGAGGGGGACTGGGGCGAGGGACGGGGGTCAGGGTGCAGTCTCCAGGTGGCGCTTACCTCAGGCTGCTCCCAGAAGCAGCAGCATGTTCCCCTTCCAGTTCCTATGTGGAGCCGCGGCCAGACAGCTCTGCGCATTGGCCTGTCTGCAGGGGCTGCCCTTGCAGCTCCCATTGGCTGCAGTTCCTGGCCAATGGGAGCTGCAGAGTCGGGTGCTGGGGGCAGCACGTGAAGCCTCCTGGCTGCTTCCTTAGCCCTGCTGCTCCGCTGATTGAACTTTTAACAGCCGGAGCCACCAGGATCCCTTTTCAACCAGGCGTTCCAGTCAAAAACTAGACACCTGGCAACCCTAGTGTAGTCTAGGATATATATGAGTGTGTTAAGAACTTCTCTGTATGGCGTAGAGGTGACAGACTTCTCTAGACAGAGGAAACGGTTCTTCTGACCAGGGGTTTTTTATTTGACTTGGCTGTTGTAATTGTAGGCCATGATCATATTTTTAGATCCTACTGTAGTTTTCAATAAATGGTTAAAACCACCTGGTCTCACTTGAACTTGACTGAATTGCTCTGGGGAAAGGGCAGTTTGTAACACCTGACTTGCAATAATTACACTGTGGTATCTCAGGGAAACACATAACTCAGGGATAGGCAACCTATGGCACGCATGCCAAAGGCGGCACGCGAACTGATTTTCAGTGGCACTCACACTGTATGCATCCTGGCCACTGGTCTGGTGGGCTATGCATTTTAATTTAATTTTAAATGAAGCTTCTTAAACATATTTAAAACATTATTTACTTTATATGCAACAATAGTTTAGCTATATATTATAGACTGACAGAAAGAGACCTTCTAAAAACATTAAAATGTATTACTGGCATGCGAAACCTTAAATTAGAGTGAATAAATGAAGACTCGGCACACCACTTCTGAAAGGCAGGTGACCCCCATAACTCCTTTGTTTAGCTGCTGCTACAAATCACGATATAAATCACCTGCTATAAGGTGCTGTGGCATGAGATGAACAGGCTTTCACCTTACCCCAGGAAATACCATTTGTACAGAATTTTACAGCCCATTTACACATTAAATATGATGTTTGCAGGATTTGTTGTTTAACATAATAGCTTCCCAACAGTCTTGCAACACAATTCTCTACCGGGATAAAAATCTGTTTAGTGGGCTGTTCTCTGAAACCATTCCTGATTTTAGGCTTGGTCTACACTAGAAAAGTTATACTGGCATAACTATATGCAGTTAGTGAATTTTAACAGTATAGTTATACCAGTAAAAACCCTTGTGGGATGCAGTTATTCTTGTATAAAGATGACTTATATGTTCCTGTATGAGACAAAGCTTATATATCCCGTGTCAGATAAAGCTACCTCCACACTAAGTGAGGTTATACTGCATTAACTATATAGGTATAGTTAAAACAGTACAACTTACTAGTGTAGACAAAACTTTAATAATGATTTCAAGAAACAGCTTGCCAACTAACAGCAACAGAAAATAACATTTTAAAACTGCTGTTGGAAACCATTCTTGAGACTAAGGTAATCACAGTTTGATTAGTTATTGTTTCAACAAGGCTAAATGGTCAAGTACTACAGTGATGATTGCAGATGAGAGATAGAAGCACTTTCCAGACAACTAAAAAGACAAGGTCTCTGCCCAAAGAGTGTATTACTATCTAACTAGACAAGAGTGGTTGGTGGCCTGTAAAAGCAGCAGAGCAGCTGAACGGTGCAAGAATATGTTTGGTCAGGTTTTTTTTCCTGAAAGAGAATTATATTCTCCTCTTTTATTAACATTTCTGTTAAGAGGGGACTATAGTTTGAAGATCTTTTGGGAGAAATCCACTTTAAGGATGGACTTGAAGGATAAAGTGGAGGCATAGCAGGCTGGGTCAGGCCTTGGCCTTAATCTACACAGCTATCAACAAGTGAGGGCATAGCTGTATTAGAGATCACTTCTCAATTCTTGCTCCTCTGGAACAATGCAGGGGTGAGGCTGAAGCTCTTGAATGCTACAGATAAAGTTAGCATTCAAGGTGCTCAGCTTTGCAACCACCAAAGGAGACATCACCAAGAGAAAGCCTAACTGTCTTCAGAGGTTGACACAAAGTCTTCATGTCATATAGAAACCAAGCAAATGCTAATACATAGAAAGAAAAGAAAAATCCTTCCAAGATTGCTGGAACCTGTGAAAGGTGACAAGCAGAATCCATTACAAAGTTTATGATGTGTTCAGTGCTTAGATACCCTGGGCCCTGTAGGGCTCTCTCTCAGAGAGAATGGCAACATTATTTTAGAAAGATTTTCAATGGAATTCATGTCTTGTTCCTGGTGTCCACTGTGAATACCGGTTCTATCCCTTCCTGGTCATGTTAACTGAGGTTTACTTCTTGGTTGTGTATAGCACAAAATGTGAGAACACAGGGAACATATTATAAACAAATCTCTTTAAAAAGCTATCATGAACTTTGTGATTGTTTTTAAACTTTGGAATGTTTTTAATTCTTAATGAAACAACCCATTTCTGTTAAAATTTATTCTGATACAATTCACAGATAGCTATAGACATTACATTTCTAGAAAATCACAACGCACCAAAATAGCCAAAAAATAAGGCCTGGTAGATTTAGATTAGATAAGAGGGAGAGTGGAAAAAGATAAGAGGGAAGAGTCTTAAGCAATAATGATAGGGCTGGCCATTCTGGCTGATGAACTGAAGTTGTTTTTTTTAACCCATTTCTAAAAATGTATTTTTGAGCACAGCAAATTTTCCAGTGTAAATGGGGGTGTACAGCCTCTGCTGTTTAGTCAAAGTAGGGCTCATATGTAGGCTGTAAAAGACTGGGGTTTTCCTTGGTCATTCAATCTGGAAACTTCACCCTATTCATTTCCTACGCTCCCTTCCTCTGTAGAATCAGAAATCCCCTGAGGTGGGGTTAGAAGCCAGCCTTACCAAGCCAGGACAAGCTTTCATTGCCCTGTGACATGGAATAAAATAAGAATAAATAATAATAATAATAAAAAAGATAATAGAGCAGTTCTATTTACTTTTCGGCATACATCAAATGTCTGTTACAAGGTGTCTGGGCACATGCACATTTCTTACAATCAGAACTCAGAGTACCAGTTTTAACAGAAAAAATAAACAAACAACCCCTGATTATTTCTAGGTTTTTATACCATGCTCACTACCATAGTGGATAAGCACAGTGCAAATACACAGAGAAGGCAGCTTCCACACCCTCAGACAAAGGCCTGAGAGAACAGGTGGGCTGGTTTTTCAGAGTGCAGTTCTGTAATTTGCACTGAGTCTAGTGTACCACTAGAGGGCAAGGGAAGACTTGAAACACTGCAAGGAGGATGCTCTTTTATACTTCATTATATTCTCTGATGCAAAGAACTGACCTATGGGGCATGGAAAGCCTGGGAAAGCTCCTCCTCCACCCAATAGAGATCAGCTAGAAAGGTAAAATTAATACTGGCCAAGCCCCTTTTCTTGTAAAGAGCCTTGAATATATGAACAGGCAGGAACTGATCACTAGGTTGAATGAAACAAGCAGCTGGGTCCCCATTTCAGCGGTAGGAGCCTGTGGGAACCTAGAGATCCCCTGACCCTCTAACACACAGACTTTATATCAAATGAGCCAGTTTGATTTGGAGTGTATCCCACAGTAGCAGCTCACTAATTCTTCCAGAATCTCTGGCCACCCTTGTGCAGAATGGTCTGACTATGGTGGGTGGGAAAGGCTTATATTTTGTTGGAAGGAAAGTGGCAAAAGATTATTCTATAGGCCTGAACAAAAATGCTATGGCCAGTTCTGTGGAGCTGAGATGTGACAAGCGGGGGCACGGACAGGATTTATAGGATCTGGACAAAGTGTAGAAATAAAACTTCCCTTCTCCACCACAACCACAACCACACGCACATATTTTTTTCAGCTCTCCCCTTCCTTCATTTTATCAGTCTCTCCTTTTTTTCTTGACGGTGCAGAAACCAAAACAACAATAAAAAAAGCCCATAAAACAATCAACTCCCCAATCTGAAATCACTTTTCTTTTTTTCTGCCTTTTTAGAACTTCAAAAAGCACAGTAAAAGATTTCACATCACAAAATTGAGCGGCCAGTTCATGACAGCTCACATTTTCTTTATCTGTTTGGGAGTGGGGCTACCATGGGCTTCCCATGATCCATAAGCCAGCTCTGTGAATCAGAGTAGTTAATAAACAAAATGTAAAAGGATTGTCTTGCATGCAGACAGTATTGCAGCACTTCATTTGCCTTCTAGTGTTAGTCCAGACTCAAAAAAACAAAGTCAGAGAATTGCACTCTTACCAAGAAAAGCAAGCATCTGGGAATGGGGCTCTTGGTGTATTTATACTGTGCTCATGTATTGTGAGAGCCTCAGGATCTGGTAATGAAAAGAAAAAGGGTTATTGCTTTATTATTAAATCAGATTCTTGGTGGGAAATTAGATATGGCATAATAGACAATGTCTTTTCTGCCAACTAATTATTTTTTCAATCTTGATTTTTAAAAGTTTTTTATTTTTCTAAATATTTTATTATTTTCCTAAAATATATGTACACACACACGATCACGATTGTGTATATATATTTACATGATGGTTTCAGGCTGCTTCCTATTAACCAGGAAAGAACTGTCTCCTAGCTAAGCTCAAAGGTCAACCACTGACATGTTTAAAACAAACACCCAGTGGGGAGAGAAGAGAGGGTGAGGGGAATTTGGGATGTGCAGGGCTGTGGTGGCCAGAGAAAAAGGCGATTTTCCCCAGCTCCAAGGCTGCAGCTACCAGGGAGGGACAGCCCTCCTTCCCAGCCTCAGATCTGTGGCTACTGTGGCAGAGGAAAGAACCCCGCTCCTTCCCAGCCCCAGCTCTGGGGCTGCCATGGTGGGGGAGACAGGGCACATCCATCACACTAAAAAGGTAAGACTACTGATATTACAATATGAGTTGTGTGCTTTTATTTGTAGAACAAAAAAGGTTTATTATTATTGTTGTTTTTTTAGTGCTAGTGTAGTGCTTTTATCCAAAGTGCTTTACAATAGTTAGCTAATGGTACAAGCAACATTTGGAAAGATCACTAAGTGATCTGCCGAGACCCTCAGCAATTTTCATGTGGTCTGCAAAAAAGTTTGAGAGCCACTGTTCTAGGCACTTTGTATAATCGAGTAAAACAAAGAATGTCCCTGCCCCAGATGGCTTGCAATTAAGGATTATGACAAGACTCAAAAGGTAACTATAACAGACAGGAGGAAGACTGGAGGAGTGGGAGGATAAAGAAAGTAAAATTTTGCATCAGTCAGTAGTCTCTGAGGTCTCAGGTTGCCATTTGCCTATCCGAAAGGCAGTGAGAAGCTAAGGCAGTGTCTTCATTGCTTGAATACAGCTTGAAAGTTTAGAGCATAGGAGCCGAACCAATCAGAGTGAAGGGATTATAGTAGTCTGGATAGAGAGATTTGCAAACTCACAATGCAGTTACTGAAAAATTATTCAAATTGCTGCATTCTGATTGACTAATAGTTGCTGTCAGTCAAATCAAAATACAGAGGTTTGCATACTGCATAGTTTTTGAGAAATAAACATGCAGTGTGTCACAGTTCAAGGCAACTGCACCTGTATTCCCCCTCAGTGGTCTCTTGAGGCCACCTGCTCTAGAGTCCTGGCTCCTTAGCCAACACCAGTCTTAGCTAGAGACTTATGTTTTTCTCTCTCCTGAAGGGATTTTTCCTAGGCTGCACAAATCTCTGCCTGCACTGGAATATTCCCAGAAAGCCAGACTGCCTAAACAGACCAGCATCTGCACATGGCTTACTCTTCAAAGGCTATGAACAATGACAGTTATGAGTTACCACATAGCTCTTTATAAGCAAGCAAATTTATTCTTAAGGCCCAAGCATTGCAGAGAAAACATTAAAATCAATAAAAGTTCCTTTACTCATGCTAAGAATTCCTATACGCAAAGGGAACAGAGATCACCCATCAATCTTATGGGACCTCAGTAGGAGAAAGTCCTTCCAACTCTTCCCAGGAAGCATTGGGTTCTCCCTTGGACAAGAAGCCCTGTCCATTTGCTGGATCAGAAAGTCGGTTTAAACTCAGGCTGTTTATCGAAAAGTCCTTTCTTTGTATGCTGGTCTTTAAACAACACAGTCTGAACTTGTATGTGTGAGCCTGCCTGGAAGTATTATAATCTGAGTGAATTCGTGTAATCACACCTCGTTCTCCCCTGTTCTTAGTTTCTGGAGAAGAATGACATACACCCTCTGGCCCACAGTAATTCATAAACCTTATATAGTAAGAGTACCCAAAGATATGTGGGAGATTGCCATAGCTGTCACATGGTAATTTGGCAAATCAGTTAATCAGAGTACAGGGAATTGTGATCCTAATGAAAAACTGTGCAGTCAGTTACACAACAGTAACGATCCAACAACAACTTGCTCTCTGACTTTCAGAGTCACTTTCACAGGAGTATAATCAAATACAGAAATGACTTATGTGAGCATTATCACTGCAACCTATGGGGATACAGAAACCATTCAATGAACATAGCACACTACTTTAAACTCCCCACAACAGAAAGTATGAAAGCCCCACTGCCTAGGACTATTCCACTGTAAGGGAAAAAAGCACTGTGATGATAATGAAAAGGCAGACTAAGGCTTGACCACAAAGGTGTGCCTTGTACCATGCTCTAAAGCTCAGTAAGTTACCTGAGTTTAGGTTCATTCACTGAAACCACTTTGCTTTCAATCCTTAGGAGTGCACATCTAGGGACTGTGACATCACAGTAAATGTGTGGCCATAATGTTTGATGCACATGAATCCTAAACCATTTATAGATTGAAATGAATGCGAAGTGTATCTAGAATCAGATAGGAAACCAGTGCGATTTTTGGAACACAGGTGCAATACAGCCCCCACTGAAGCACTGCACTAAGCAAATAGGATATTGCATTATGCATTAGCTGAAGCTTTGGAGCTTCAAGTATAGCTTCAAGTAAACCACATTGCAGTATTCCATTCTGAAGGATGACTGTGGTAATATCTATGTTGGCAAGGAAAGGCTACATCATCTTTACTAACCAGGGAAGAAAAGAGATGTACGGTAAAGTATGAACTGACTGGGATTCCAAATACAGCAAGAATCCAAAAATGTTTTGAGAAGGCGGGTATGTGTGTATGTGTAACAGTCACAACTCCCATCAGTTCCCCTGCCAATATGCATCACCTCCATCATTATCAACAACGGCTGAGGCTCAATTTGTCGTCATCCATGTCCCTGTTTTGGCTAGACATAAGGAAAGCAAGGAAACTGCACCACTGAGCTCAGCTATGAGTCAGGGTGAGAGATTTCATTTACCTGGTCAGCAGTTAGGTACTGTAATGAAAGGTGCTTAAGATAAACCTGAGAGCTAGATACCATTTATGAACAAAGATGACTCAAATTTTCAGTATTAATTTGTCGCTCTGTTGCATTACATTCCTCTGATCTCCTTTTTGCTGAAATTGATGGTGATGATGAGATATTGAGATTTTATTTATTTATTTAAATAACATCACTTCTCCCTCGGCCTATGGCATAATTTTGGTCAGCTTTTGAATTCTCAGAAGCCAGGGTCTTTTTCTTTGTTAAAAAATAAATTAATATTAAATTTTAATAGCCAGGAGGTTAGGTACTAAAGTTAGTAATAGCGTAGAAAGGAAATGGCAGAGGACTGAAAATGAAAGAGCTAGAAGGATAGAAACAGAAAGCTGAGCAATTGTGAGAAAGGACATCATGTTCAGGGTGCGGGTAAGGTTGCTGCTGAGCAATAAATTTAGTTTCAATGGCTTTCCCATGATAAGCTTATGTTAACTGGTTCTGACGTAGAGGTTATGCTTATTTGAAATGACCTGGGAAACGACATATGAGAGAGAGAACTGAACCTAGTGGCACACAGTTTGCCTCTTTCTCCAGCTTGAGGTTGGAAGTTTTTCTAACAAAGGCTACAGTAAATAACATCACTGAAAATGCATTAGACTTTACTGGTAATCAAGAAGGAAACTAAGAGGCAGTGTACAGAAATGTTTTTGTGATGGGAAACTGATGACACAAAAGAAACCTGCATGAGGGCACAGTCTCCGTTTTATCATTTTTTTCTTGATCTTTCTTTAATCTTCTTTCTAGAGAAAAACACATGAAATAGTATGGAGAAATGAATGATCTCATCAAAACGGGCCATTGTCCTTACACTATTACTCAGCAAAACTGGACTATCTCTTTGTACAGATAACAGCTATTATAGAGGACCTCAATTTTGACTTTCAAGTCCTTCCTTAGAGATGATCTGAACCAAAAGTTCAGATTCAAACACTGAAACTTTGATAAAATATTGAATTGAACCTAGATTGACGTTTTCAGCTTGTGCCCATCTCTGTTTAAAAACCACTCTTTTTGTGCTGATCTCTCTACAAATTTCCCCTTAATCACTCTGCTCCCCACAGTTTCCCCATCTATAAAGTGAAGACGAGAACATTTACTCACCTCGTAAAGCACTTTGAAGTCTAGCAATAAAAAGTGCTAATTATTATTATTAATAATAATAATAAACACATTTATAAATGGCTATGTATGTGAATGGTGCCACGTAAACTATACCAAATGACCATTATAATCTACAATCAATTATCAGGAAAAATAGCCATGTTTAAGAAGTCTCAAAGGAGGTCTGCAGGCAGCTAACATACAACATATGTTTGATGGTAAGGGGATCCAACTGTGAGGTGGATCTGCATTGTTCTAAGCAGCATTTTATTAATCATAGTACTAAACACACTTGTTAAACAGATAAGAGGATTTTTTTAGAACACATTAGAAAAATCTTCAGGGAGTTTGGCATTTCGCAAAGATTGGGCAAGTAGTTCTATTAGTAGTTCTAATTGAAGTGTGGGGTGTGATGCTAGTGGACTTGGTAAGTTCACTGCATGCACTTCCTTTTAGTTTACTGAAAACTGAACATGTCATAGTCTCCTATTTAGATTAGCCAAAAGTACGAAAGTGAGACAGACAGAAGGAACAATTAGTAATGGGGAAATGTTTATAAACTTTACTGTAAAAGATGATTTGGTCCCTCTTGCATTATTGCATTCAGAATCTCTTTGATTTTTGTTTGTTTGTTTGCAGTTCAGAAAAAAGCCTAATGCTTAAAATGACAGTTCATTAAAAGCCTAAAGATTTCCAGGATTTTATTGTTTCCATTTCTTCAAGCACCTGGAGTATTTTCTGTCACCGAGAATCACGTAATGGAAAACAATTCTAAATGCTGTTGTAAATAACAAAATCCTTTTGATGCAAGTAAATACCAAAAGCCAGGTTTCCTGCTCATGAATAATTTATTTGGAATTGTCTCTCCCTGCTCATATCTCCTCTGGTAATTCTTGCTATGATCTTCCTGCCATTGTGTCTTCTGAGGCAACTTGCCATGAGGAATAGGCTTCAAACTGTCCCCTGCTCTTCCAAAACTGTATTTAGCAATGCTTGCTCCTGGCACCTAGCTCTGTGGGGCAGGGACCATCTTCTTTATCATGTTTATACTACACCCAGGACAATCAAGCTCTGATCCTTGATTAAACTGATTAGTGTGCCTAGGCATTACTGGAATACAAATAGTAACAGAGAGCTTCCAGCTTCAATCTCCCTCACTGAAGCTTTTTAAGGCAGGTTGGTGTAGGGGACTAGTAATGAGATCCAGAATCTTTCATCTCTGAACACTAGTTAAAAATCAAGCCCAGGTTGATAACAGGTAGACTAAAAGATGTTGCCATGTATTGACTGGGGGTGGCTTATATGAAATGAGTTTGGTGGTCTCAGTTCAGTTATGGTGGTCTCAGTTCAGTGTATGTTAGTGTGATGGAGTGCACAAACCCCACACTGATGATCAGGGTGTTAAGTAGCAGCTCTGGTGTGGTCACAGGAGGCTACACCCAGCCTTCGGGGTGTGATTTCAATAGAAGGGGAGCTTAAAAGGGTACAGAAGCAAAAGGAGACATAGATACATCACATTAGCCTCCTAGGAGGGATCAGAAAGACTGCCTATAACACTGCATCTACCTGAGCTGGAGCTAGACCCCAAGTAATCATATTGCTAGGCCCTGACTTGATTCAAATGAGGTAAGAGCTCTGACCTGAACAACAGTCACAAATGCTACAACTGGTCTAAATGTTTTCTCCTGGTTCTCAACCCAGCCAGGATGGACACATTTGATCTAATATCATATCAGGACCAAGACATGAGAGAAAGTCCATGAGATCTAAAAGCCTTTGCCAAGAAGACTGTTGGAAATGGTTCATAAAGCGCTCCAGGCTCTGCTAGACCTAGGAGCCATCAAGGAATCCCACAGTGGATAGAGGAGCTCTATTGTGCTGTTGCCAAAGATGAATGGGTCAACTCAATTTTGCATAGATTTTAGGAAAGTCAACACAATATCCAGGTTTGACATGTACCCAGTGCTCCAAATGGAGGAGCTGCTGGAGATGCCGAGGACTGCCCAACACATCTCCATCTTAGACATGATGAAGGGGTACTGGCATAGCCACTGTCAGTGGAGTTGGATGAAAAAATAGCCTTCCATACTCCAGCTCTACCAATTTGTAACCTTGCCACTGGGGTTCTGTGGGGTCATAGCCACCTTTCAGCAGCAAATGGGTCAGCTGCTGGGACCACATGACCAGGACTCAGCTGCCTGTATTGATGACATAGCCCTCTATAGTTGCAATTGGGAGGGCTATGTGAAACACATCATCACTGTCATTTGGGCCCTTGAGAAGCCAGGGCTCATAACAAATCTGACCAAGTGTCAGCCAGGAAAATGTGAAGTGATGTACCTCATGTACACTGTGGGGAAAGGTTAGCTGTACCCACTGATTGGCAAAGTTTAGGCACTAGCAAACTGCCCAGTACTGCTGACCAAGAAGGAGGTATAGTCAGACCTGTTTACACACAGATGTCGGGAGTCAAGCTGTCATGACCACATGTTAATGGTTAAGAGGACCATGCTGAAATATCTTAAGATATCTCTATATACGGTATATATATATAATTATCTAGGATTACATACATATTCACAGCTTCCCAAATACTGCAGGATTTTAACTCGGCGGGAAATATGTTCGTGGCTGATTTATCGACTTTCTCCAGAATTCAATATCTGCACTATGCCATGGCACTTTTTAAAATGACTTATAAACCCCTTGCTGGCTTGGAATGATTCATCCCCCATTAAATTTCTTGAAGAATTGGCCCACTTAGCGGCATTCCTTTCAGCCTTTCCTGAGCAAATATGTCTCTCCAGTGTGACAATGACTAAGTATGCATTGTATATCTTTACCAATATCAGTGATCGAAAGGAAGAGAAAACGCTAGTAGGCCTACAATACATTTCCGTTCTGCACTTCCTGTTAGTGAGTTTATGAGCAAATCTGTAGCACTACGTAGCACGTTCCTGTACCACATGTTAATGAGTCTCACGTGTTAAATAGGCAGCACTGGGCGGCATGGTACTACCGCACGTTAAGCGGATTCCTGTGTAAATGGGTCTGTACTGTACGACAGTTCCCGGGCTTGGCTGGCCATTACAAGTGGTTTGTACCAGACTTTGCCACAGTCACAGACTTGGTAAAGGACAGTAGCCCCCCAGAAAGATTAAATGGACAGAAGCTTGCGACAGTGCATGCAAAGACTTGAAGAACTGTTTAACCCACAAGCCTGTCCTTTTCCACCCTGACTTCTTGAAACAGTTCATTCTACAGACAAATGCTTTGGATATGGACCTTCATGCAGTGCTATCCCAGGTTGCTGATGGCACCCAGTCCTCTACACCCAGTCCTCTACAAGAGTAGAAAGCTGTTCCCTCGGGAAGTAACCTACTCAGCCATCAACAAGGAACCCTGGGTATGAAGTGAGTCATAGATGAGCTACATTAATATTTACTGGGGAGCTCCATCCTACTAGTCAAGGATCATGCCCCTCTCCATTGGCTCAATTCCATGAAGGATACCAATACCCAGATCTTGAGGGGGTACCTTTCCCTACAACCCCATGATTTCATGGCATTCCATCATTCAGGGAAGACACACCAGAATAAAAATTTCTTTTCTCAGGATGGAGGGGAATGGCAGATGACAGTCCCCCAGGTCTCAGACTGATGGGAAGGGTGTGTGATGGTATGTAGAAACCCTACATAGGGAACAGGGGGTTAAAGAGCAGCTCTGGTCACAGGTGGCTCTGCACAGCCATGACTGCTGGGCATGCTGTCAGTGGAGGTGGAGCTAAGGGTGCAGTACTGCTGAGTCAGGGTGGTCAACGCAAGGAAGCAGATCTACACTGGTAGCTGCTGCAGAAATCCAGAAGGTGCCCCACACCATCCTGAAACAGATCATAGCAGCAAGCCACCACAGAAGACACAGAAGAATGTCTGCTTGTGAGCAGAGGAGAGGAACCTTCTGATCCCTTCTTGTGGGCCATTACCCAGGCCTTCCCTGTGCCTCTGGAGGGACATGGACACAGTAGGAAGCAACCCAGAGAGTAGGCTGGGTGACATCCTGATTCTGGTTGCACACTTGAACTACTTGCCCAAGGGCCCTGGCTTCGAACCTAGCGGAGTGGAAGGGTCTGGGTTCCTCTACTGCCAATCCCTGCATTTGAACCCAATAGGCACTACCGCCAGCCTTCAGTCTTGAATCCACGAGGTGCTACCACCAACCACAGGCTTGGCCACTAGTTGGTATGGCTAGCCAGTGCTCTGACCACTAGGGGACATGGTCTAGGGAGATGATCTTCCATCACCATGAGACACAAAAACCACCCCCACAATACAACTCTAATTGGTACTCCTAGAAGAAAGATAAAAGAGTGAACCTACCATATAGACTTAACTTTCTATGACCCTTAGAGGTGGCTCTGTCAGTTCTGATTCAATGTATATTTGCAGAGCTGTATGGGGAAACTTACACTGCCACTATTCTGTGACTAAATGTCCCCAAGGCTGTTCATCTGGAAGCCTTCACAAACACTAAATTAACACAAAATGTTTTCTAATCAAATGTAAACATAATTAAAAGTGAATCATATAGGAATGGAGGGCTGGAAAGGCTGGAGGAGTGGAGGGCTGGATCTCAAGAGTTCATCTAGTCCATCCCCCTGTGCTCTGGTAGCATTAAGTACAGTATACGTAGACTATTCCTGATAGGCGTTTGTCTAATCTGTTTTTAAAAAAACCTCCAATAACAGGGATTCCACAATGTCCCTAGTAGAGGTTTGTTTCTAGTATGGTCACATCAGTATTTTAACAAACTCTTACAATTGTAACTTACTCTTTTTGGAGGAAACTTATAATGTTGAAATTTAACTTTCATTCATCTCCTAGTATTTTATTTTTTATGCTATCTTTGACCCTTGTTTGCTCTGGCTCACTGTAAAGAATCATTAATTGTTTCAGTCTTACCACAAACCTGGATTTTTCTGCCATCATCACCTGAATGTGAATAAACAAGAGCTGTTCTAAAGTTCCGTGTCAGCAGCCTAGTTCACAATGGTGATCATGTGATCAGCGATCAGTCATGCACAAGAGGGGAAAGTACTTCTGCTTCACAGTGATATACAAATGGGAAATGCTGAGCATCCTGTTAATTTTCAAATGTTTATGACTAAGAACCAATTTCAGACTCACATTCCTTGCTCATAATGAAGTTTCTCTGAAACTAGGATTACTCTAGCACAGGGTAGGCAACCTTTCAGAAGTGGTGTGCCGAGTCTTCAATTATTCACTCTAATTTAAGGTTTCACGTGCCAGTAATACATTTTAATGTTTTTAGAAGGTCTCTTTCTATAAGTCTATAATACAGCGGTGTCCAATAAGTTCATCACTAGCCACATGTGGCTAATAAGCTATTGAATAGTGGCTAATGCATGTGGCTTTTTTATAATGTGGCTTAATGTGATTATTTTATAATGTGGCTAATAAGAAAAATTCAAAACCACAAGTGTGGCTAGCACTGAATTTCTATTGGACATCACTACTATAATATAAAACTACACTATTGTTGTATGTAAAGTGAATAAGGTTTTTAAAATGTTTAAGAAGCTTCATTTAAAATTAAATTAAAATGCAGAGCCTCCCGGACTGGTGGCCAGGACCCAGGCAGTGTGAGTTGCACTGAAAATCAGCTTGTATGCCGCCTTTGGCACCTGTGCCATAGGTTGCCTACACCTGCTCTAGCACCAGTGGAGCCCCAACAGTGTTAGCAATGGTGAAACAATTTCAGACATCCTGAATGCAGAGAACACCATGAAAAATAGTGTTCAGCACAAGTAAGTTCAATTGAGAGACCAAATGCCACAATATAGAAATACATTGTCCTCTATTTTCAGATTAATGTGCAGGTGTCTATGTACATGATTAACTCCCAATAGGTGTTAAGGGGGAATTGTGCACCTAAACACCCCTGTGAAGCCACAGAAGAAAAAAGATTCCTTTGAGTCTGTGACAAAGCTCTGTCCTTATTTTCGTGGATTCTGCATTTTCTGGTGGATTTCACTAGCCTCAGAGGCTCACTGTGACCCATCACGTAGCCCTTCTCTCTCTAGAGACGAGGTCACAGCCTACTGAGCCATTTTCATCATAAGCCAGTGAGGAGAAGCTATCCTTCCTGGCACAGTCTCCATTGTCTCCCAATCTCAGTGATTAAATAAGGGAGGCGGAAAGAGGGGAGCCCGGGCCCACCCTCTACTCTGGGCTCCAGCCCAGGGACCCTAATAGTATTAGCTAAGATGGCTGACCTTTTAGCCACAAAACATAATACAATTCCCTGGGCTACTTCTCCACAGCAGTCCCCACTTCTTCAAACTCCATTTCACCCTTATCTCAGGGCCTCCTTCCTTGCATATGATATATCTACCACTCAATCTCACCAACAGCACAACTTCTTCCCACAGCTCCTGACATCCACACCCTCACCTGACTAACTGGGTGGCTTTTAACTGGTTTCAGCCAGTTCCTGATTGGCTTCAGGTTTCCCAATCAGGCTAGCTGTTTCTACTGACTTCTAGAAGGTTCTAGTGGTACCAGGGATTTGTTTAGCCTGAGACTAACATATCTGTTCTTCAGCACTTTCCTATAGCCATCTGGCCTTGCCCCATCACAAGTCCTAAACTGAACCACAGGCTTAAGCTATAAGTCTGTGCAGCAATTTAGAGAGTTTTTTTTAAAGTGGCGGGGGAAGGCCTTGGGCATGGGTACTCAAGACTCACACAGGATCCTGATACAAGTCACTTTTCTGAAGCTTCAGCTTCTTTGGCTAAACTAAGAATAACAGCCTCCTTACCTCACAGGAATGCAGTGAGATTAATTCCTTAATGCTTGTCAAATGCTATAGGAGTGAAAAATATTAGCATGGTGGCCTTTCCTTCTAGTGTATAACAAGTTCACAGGAAAAAGCTTCCTGTGCTCCCAGGCACGGGGGAACAAACTCTCTGTGCAGAAGTCTTGGAGATGTTTCTTCTGCATGACTGGTGGTTTGTGGTCAGTTAGATGGGAGTCATTTTCAGTCAGAGAAAAACAGGGTAAATGCCAGCTGTTCATAGATTTTAAGGTCAGAAGGGTCCATTATCATCATTTAGTCTGACCTCCTGGACAGCATAGGCCATAGAATCTCACCAATAATTTCAAGCCTATAACTTCTGTTTGAGCTGTGGTATCTCTGTTAGAAAGATAGCAACTCTTGACTTAAAGACTGCAAGTGATAGAGAACCCACCAAATCCATGTCTATGTAATTCCAGTGGTTAATTACCCTCATTGTTAATTTGTGCAGTATTTCTACTTTGAATTCGTGTAGCTTCAGCATCCGATTATTGGTCTAGTTAGTAACCCAGGTAAAACTACGGTTTGGTCTACACTACCGACCTATTTCAGTATAACTACATTGCTCCAGGGTGTGTAAAATCCACATCCCTGAGCAATGCAATTATCATAGAATCATTCAATCACAGGACTGGAAGAGACCTTGAGAAATCATCTAGTCCTGTCCCCTGTACTCATGGCAGGACTAAGTATTATCTAGACATCCCTGACAAGTGTTTGTCTAACCTGCTCTTAAAAATCTCCAGTGATGGAGATTCCACAACCTCCCTAGGCAATTTATTCCAGTGTTTAACCACCCTGACAGTTAAGTTTTTCCTAATGTCCAATCTAAACTGCCCTTGCTCCTTATCATATCCTCAGAGGTTAAAGAGAAAAAATGTTTTCTCTCTTCCCTGTAACAACCTTTTATGTACTTGAAAACTCTCTCAATCTTCTCTTTTCCACACTAAACATATCCAGTTTTTCCAATCTTCCCTCATAGGTCATGCTTTCTAAACCTTTAATAATTTTTATTACTCTTCTCTGGACTTTCTCCAATTTGTCCAGATCTGTCCTAAAATGTGATGACCAGAACCGAACACAATACTTCAGCTGAGGCCTTACCAGTGTAGAGAGGAGTAGAAAAATTACTTCTACTGTCTTTCTTACAACACTCCTGCTAATACATCCCAGAATGATGTTTGCTTTTTTTGCAACGGTGTTACACTGTTGACTCATTTTAGCTTGTGATCCACTATGACCCCCAGATCCCTTTCTGCAGTACTTCTCCCTAGGCAGTCATTTCCTATTTTGTATGTGTGCGACTGATTGTTCCTTCCTAAGTTGACTACTTGGCATTTGTCCATATTGAATTTCGTTCTATTTACTTCAGACCATTTTTCTAGTATGTCTAGATCATTTTGAATTAATCCTATCCTCCAAAGCACTTGGAACACCTCCCAGCTTGGAATCGTCCGCAAACTTTAAAAGTGTATTCTCTATGCCATTATCTAAATAATTGATGAAGATATTGAACAGAAAGAGACCCAGAACTGATCCCTCTGGGACCCCACTCAATATGCCCTTCCAGCTTGACTGTGAATCACTGATGACTACTGTCTGGGAATGGTTATGCACCCAACTTGTAGTAGCTCCATTAAGTAGTATTACCCTAGGTTTTTTAATGAGGAGGTCATGCAAGATAATATCAAAAGACTTGCTAACACCAAGAAATATCACATCTACTGTCTCCCCCCATCCACAAGGCTTGCTACCCCATCAAAGAAAGCTATTAGGTTGGTTTGACATGATTTGTTCTGGACAAATCTACATTGACTGTTACTTATCACCTTATAATCTTCATTATTGTTCCAGGTACTGAAGTTAAGCCGACTTGTCTGTAATTCCCCTGGTTGTCGTTATTTCCCTTTTTATAGATTGGCACTATATTTGCCCTTTTCCAGTCCTCTGGAATCTCTCCCATCTTCCATGACTTTTCGAAGATAATTGCTAATGGCTCAGATATCTTCTCAGTCAGCTCATTGAGAATTCTAGGATGTGTTTAATCAGTTCCAACTTGTCTAAGTAATTTTTAACTTGTTCTTTCCCTATTTTAGTCTCTGGTCCTACTTCATTTTCACTGGCATTTGCTATGTTAGATGCCCAATTCCTACTAACCTTCTTGGTAAAAACTAAAACAAAAAAGTCATTTAACACTTTGCCATTTCCACATGTTTTGTAATTGTTCCTTCTACTCCTTTGAGTAAAGGGCCTACCCTGCCCTTGGTTTTCCTCTTGCTTCTAATGTATTTGTAGAATGTTTTCTGGATATCCTTTATATCTCTAATTAATTTAATTTTGTTTTGTACCTAATTTTGTCCCTAAATATTTGTTATTTGTTTATATTATCCTTTGTAATTTGACCTAGTTTCCACTTTTTGTGGAACTCTTTTTTGAATTTCAAAACATTAAAGATCTCATGGTTAAGGAGAGCTCCTCTTGCCAACATAACTACTGCCTCTCAGGGAGATGGATTAACTACGCCGATGGGAGAGCTCTCCCCTGTCAGCATAGAGCATCTTCATTAAAGCACTACTATAGCAGCACAGCTGCATCAGTGCTGATGCGGTGTTTTAAATGTAGACTTGCCCTAGGTCCCTGACCATTACCATCAAGTAGACTCCAGCTCCAGATTACAAGCAATTCAATATTAACCTATCTGGATAGGACATGGGGCAGGTAGCAACTATCAAATATTTGGGCAGCATTACAGACAGTGCTGGTAGATGCTTGAAAGACATGGGCAATAATTTAGCAGCAGCTGGTGCCATGTTTTGAGCCTTTTAGTGGCCTGTTTAGGGAATCTCATGACATCAAGCTTGCTATGAAGTTGCACATCTATAGAACCATAGTTACACTAACTCTATCATATGGAAGTCAAACAAAGGCACTGAGGAAAGCTGAAGAACACTGGATTGATGTTTTCAATTCTTGTTGTCTTCATCAGATGCTCTGTATCAAGTGGCAGGTAATATCAGAAATTAGGATATTCAAAGCCAAACCCAGCAACCCAGCAAAGCGAACCAGCTCCAGGCACCAGCATAGCAAGCAGGTGCCTGGGGCGGCACTCTGTAAGGGGTGGCATTCCGGCCGCACTGTGTCCTGTCCCCGCTTTTGTTCCTCTGGCCGTGCCACGCCCCTCCCACCCCCGCTCCACTGGGCCCCCTTTTGTTTTGCTTGAGGCAGCAAAAAAGTTAGAGCCGGCCCTGCCAGAAACTACTTACATCAGCATTGATTCAATTTTGGCAATTTTCTTGGTATGGACATATTAGAATGGAGGACCAATGAATTCCAAGAGTGTGTACCTAGAATGTTGCTACATGGTCATTGATCATGTGGACATCAAAAGCTTTGGTGGCACAACAAGAATGCCAGTGATTGACATAAACTGAATATAGAATCAGACCTCTTTAAGCACCCTGTACAGAGATTGATCTGGGCAGCACTCAGTTTGCCAGGAAGCCACATACCTTTGGAATTTGCCATGATGATGATCTCTGTTGAGAATCCCAATCAAGGGTGCCAGATGTGATGGTTACTGATTTTACATGAAGGTGTTTAAGAAGCCAGCTCAAAGATTTCCTCCTATCAAGCATTCAGGTCTTGAGCAGTCCAGGCAAACAATACACGTTACAACAAAGCTTAAACTCGTTCTTCATAATAATTTTAAAAACAATACTAGCTGTCTATTTAAAAATAGCAAAAAATTATCCACTTCCCTTTACATATCTTATAAGAAGTCTTGAAGTTTAAATCTCCTCAGTGTGATAATATGCTTGCTTTGATCTGCTTAGCTCTTGGAAGTCCAGACTGCTGGCGTCACGCTGCCTGGTGTCCCTAGGGACAGCTCTGTCCACCATTAGGGAATTTTTTCCCGAGAACCCACATAACATTTCATGAACCCCCACAGGGTTCACGAACCCCAGTTTGGGAACCACTGATATATGTGCTCAGCCCCTCCTCTTCTTTGCCAGGAAGGAAATAAAATCATCTGTAGTTATTGATATGTTAATTTAATATGGCAAAAAGGAAACAGATATCTGACATTTAGTCCTGGGCTTTATCAAGGGTGCTTTTTCTTTCGATGAACTTGAGAATGGTTTATTGGGACTCAGAAACAGTACAAGTTAAACACAAAGGTTATGGTTAAGATGTAGCCACAGAAACACATTTGGCTGCTTGTGGGCCTGTCTTACTGTTACTAACTTTAATATCTGCTCATCCACATGCCTCAGTTCAACACCTGTTCCACTTTTTCTCATGGTCAGTTCAGTCTTGAATATGTATGCTGTGTCTTCAAGGTCTAACAAATTAGAGCAATAATACAATGATTGGGATTCATAATAATACTACTCTGCACTTACGTCTTGCCTTCCACTTCTTCTCAAAGGGCTTTCCAAACTTTAGTGTGCACAAGGAAATCCTGTAGCCCTAGACTACCACTATGGAAGAGCCAAGAGATCCTTTTTCTCCTTCACCACAGTAACCATTAAGTCCAGAAGAACTGAAAACCACTAAAACCAAGCTGAAAACCACTTTGTTACCCAGAAATTTTTCACTCAGTTTCAGAATACAGCACCTCTCATGGGAAAGAATTACCAACCTAGTTATCAGAAAATATCCCTTGAATTTAGGATGCCCCATTTGGTTCCCAGGAATGGCTCACTGTGCAAATGATTAATAAAATGACATACCTTTCTCAAAATCTGACACGTTCACAAAACAGTAAGTCCTACAAGCATTGAACATTATTCAAGCCACCATTTGCAATCCTGAACCATGCTGTTCCTGGCTGGTGAAATACAGTAAAGAGTGCCTACTCTCTCTGTTAACAGGGATTGTCAACACTTCCTTTGAAAAGAACAGTCTATACCCTACCCTAACACACACAACAATCCGGCCATAACTCAACAATCATCACCTGACTCACATGATCTTGCTAACTATTGCCTAGTGTCTGACCTCCCATTTTGGGGCAAAGTAACTGAGAAGGTGGTGAAGTGCTATCTACAGCTAAACTTGGCCTCTGCCAAGTTATTGAACCTTTCTAGGAAGGCTTTAGACTGGGATACGTCACACAGATAGTGATGACTAACATTTTCTTCTTGAGTATGGACAAGGGGCAAATATCCATAAGCTTATGACCATTTATCTGCAGAATTGGACACATGGTCATGAGAGGCTATTGATTCACCTTTAAGACTTAGCAGAGGTAAGCAGGGGTGGGCAAACTTTTTGGACTGAGGGCCACATCGGGGTTCAGAATTGTACGGAGGCCAGGTAGGGAGGGCTGTGCCTTCTCAAACAGCCTGGCCCTGCCCCCTATCTGATCCCCACCCACTTCCCGTCCCCTGATTGCCTCCCTCAGAATCTCCAACCTACCCAACTACCCCTCCCACTCTTTGTCTCCTGATCACCCCTGCGGAGACCCACCCCACCCTAATTGCCCCCCCAGGACTCCACCCCATCTAAGCCCCCCCACTCCTTGTCTCCTGACAATCCCCTCCAGAAAGCCCCTGCCCCTAACCACCTCCCAAGACTCCACCCACTATCTAAGCCCCCTGCTCCTTGTCCCCTGACAACCGCTCCAGAGGCCCCCCTGCTCCCTAATCACCCCCCCAGACCCTGCCCCCTATCCAACCCCCCTGCTCCCTGTCCTGACTGCCCCGACCCCTAGCCACATGCCCACCACCTGACAGGTCCCCTGGGACTCCCACACTCTATCCAACACCCCCGTTTCCTGTCCCCTGACTGCCCCCCAAGACCCCTTGTCCCCTAACCAACCCCCTGCCCCGCCCCCTTACCATGCTGCCAGACACACTGCCGTACTGCTCCACGGGAGCATGCAGCTCCGACCCCCAGAGCGCTGCTCACGCGGTGCACTGAGGCTGCGGGGGAGGGAGGACAGTGGGGGAGGGGGCGGAGCAGCTTCCCCAGCTGGAAGCTCAGGGGCCAGTTAGGAGGAGCCCGCGGGCCGAATGTGGCCCACAGGCCATAGTTTACCCACCCCTGCCTTCGGTGACCAGACAGCAAATGTGAAAAATCAGGATGGGGGTGGGGGTGAGAGGGTAGTAGGAGCCTACATAAGAAAAAGACCCCAAAATCAGGACTGTCCCTATAAATTCAGGACATCTGGTCACCCTCTCTCTCCTGAACAATTCTGCAAGGATCAATCTGGTTTCCGAGTAATTATGTAAAAATGGGGGTAGAGACTTTGACTTGTCTTTGTATATGGAAGAAAGTAAGATGGACTTATTCTGACTTTATCTATTGTGGAGAAACAGGGCTCTTTATTCCTGATAAACATTCTAAAGTTTTTTTCTCTAATTTAATTCCTTTTTGGAATAAAATTAAGCAAGGGGTTTTTAACACTTCGTTGTTTTGGGTAAATCCTATTAAAATGGTTACAATTCTTAAGCTGTAGTACTTGAAGCAAATGCTTCAGACTTTGCTGCTTATATGATTTATTGAACATATTTCACAAAGAATTGATGGAGTAATGTTAGTTTGTTAATCAGTTATCTCCCAGGTCACAGGTTGTTTCTCAATTCCTACAGTACTATTCATGAACATAAATTAAATGCAATTTTGTATCTCATGGTATCTTAACCTGAATTCAGGCTGATGACTCTGAGTATAGAGGAGTTAATACCAAACAGTTTACGAAGGACAACATACCTTAAAATACTTCTCAAACCTGACTATGTTGTCTTGACTAGCCCCATTTTCAGATATTATTAAGTAAACTCTCAGAGCTTAGCATCTGGCAAAGAAGCATTTTGATATTATTTACCCTGTCCTCTATCCTCCGGTTGTTGTTTTCTGATTGTTGAAAACCCTGATTTTACTGCTAGTCAGAATTGGTAAAGGCCTTCTGAACTATGTGAAGTTATGTATACACAATTGTTTTATATATTTGACTTTGTGCCACAGACTTTTTGTTTGCTTTGCATCTTCTCAGTTGAAGACCCCTTTGTAAAAAGTTCAGGTTTGAAATGTGCAACATTAGTTCTGATTACTGTGATTATTATATTCTGCTTTGGGAAAGTCATTTCACCTCTCTGTGCCTCAGTTTTCCATCATAAAATGGGGTAATAATGCTTACTCACTTTTGTAAAGTGCTTTGAGATCTACAGCTGACAAGTACTGTTACTGCTACCAATTATTCATTTGTATTGTTTTCTTATTTACCTCTCCCCGCCACCCTCACTCCCTTCTGAAATCATACTCTTTGCCATCCACTGTCATGGCACTTCTGAAAATCAATAATGCTCAAAACACACTTCTCTTTTCAAGCCAAATCAACCACTGGGTACTCACACCACAGCAAGAGTGAACTTCCACACTCAACTTCCTTTGGGTTTACAGGAAACATATCATTTTGAAACTTTTTGGGGGTTGCCCACAAAAGTGAGCAATGAACTGAGACCTGTGGTCATTATTTGTCACATTCACAGCTGTTTTCTCAAGCTGAAACACTTCTTGGACAGTTCACAGGAACTGAAAGATGGCAAGAAGATTCTGTTTCATTTTCTAAAAATATTGGTCTGGTCAATGGCCATCCATATGGTTTAAAATGACCGATAAAACATCTTGCTGGAATAGAATGTATTTCACCCAATAAACCAGAGTGTATATAAGCTTGTTAAATCACAGAGTTTCAACAACATAAACTAAAAGCATGTCTCAATATTTCAGGCAGTCTGCAGAGAAACCAGCTTCCCCTCTGAGTAGAACACAAAGAAACTATGACACGTTCACACTCCTTACAAAAACTTCAATTGTTGTATTATGCCTGATTCTGCAACTGTAAGGATGACAGTGTAAGGATGACAGTGTAAGGATGACAGTGCATCTCATTGACTTTAGTGGGAGTTCTATGTGATACAGTTACAGAATAGGACCCACTCAAAACCCATTGCCACAGAAACTAGTAACTATAACTGTCACAGGTCCCACTGAATTCTCCCTCTTGGCTATTCACTAAACTATTGCGAGGGAACCCAGCTGCTGGGCTCCTGGGTGTTTTAAGCCTCTGGGGCCTGAATGGAGCCAGCCACTGCACCCGTGTTGGGCTCCTTAGGGACACTCTTGGGTCACAGTCCCTCTGTCTAGCACTGAACCCACTGTCCAGTTGCCTTGCCTCTATGCTCAGTCCTGAACCTTCAGACTCCCCTATAGCTTAAACATCCTTTCTCAGAACTTCACCCTACCTTGTAGTTGTAAGCCTTCTGGGTTACTTTTAACTCTCTCAGACAGACTTGCCCAATGCCATGCAGGAAATCACAGGAAGAGACAGATTAGGACTCAGTAGTTCCTGACTCTTATTCTCATGCTTGTTCCATTAGAACACTGCCTTTCTTAAGTTATTTTCAATCAAATAAGCTTAGTTCTCAGTAAGAATCTGAATGAAAACCATACATTTGAGGCAATATGAATGGCCATACTGGGTCAGACCAAAGGTCCATTTAGCCCAGTATCCTGTCCTCCAGCAGTGGCTAATACCAGGTGCATTAGAGGGAATGAACAGAACAGGTAATCATCAAGTCATCCATCCCCTGTCACCCATTCTCAGCTTCTGGCAAACAGAGTCTAGGGACATCATCCCTGCCTCTCCTGACTTGTAGCCATCGATGGACCTAGCCTCCATGAATTTATCTAGTTATTTTTTGAACCCTGTTATAGTCTTGGCCTTCATAAAATCCTCTGGCAAAGAGTACCGCAGGTTGACTATGAGTTATGTGAAGAAATAATTCCTTTTGTTTTAAATCTGCTGCCCATTAGTTTCATTTGGTGATCCCTAGTTCTTGTGTTATAAGTAAATAACACTTCCTGCTTTACTTTCTTCACACCAGTCATGATTGTATAGACCTCTATCATATCCCCTCTTAGTCATCTTTTTTCCAAGCTGAAAAATCACAGTTTTATTAATTTCTCCTCATCTGGAAGCTGTTCCATACCCCTAATCATTTTTGTTGCCATTTTCCAATTTCTATCTATAGATATAGATATATAGAGAGATGGAGTTACCACATCTTCATGCAGCATTCAAGATGTGGGCATACCATGGATTCATATAGACCCATCAGGCCTTTGACTCAGCATTGAGCAAGTTTGTGGGATCTGATGAGGTGACTCAGTGTCCATGAGAAGATAGTGGCATTGACCAAAGAGCTCTATAATTGAACAAAAAGCTATGTTTGAACCAATTGTAGATATAGGGCATGGGTTCCTATCTGCAGGGGCTTAATAAGGCTGTGCTCTGTCACCATCTTTGTTTAATAGCAGCATTGATTGGTTGATGAATAAGCTTGAGGAGGCAGCTAGTGGTGGCACTGAGCCGAACACCATTCTGCTTTGAGATTCTGAATATGTCAATGACATTGCCTTGTGGGCTGTTTGCTGACTCTCTGCAGCTGATGGCTGATCTGGCTGGGCAAGAAGCAGCACACATCAGTCTAGTTATTAATTTTGATAACATTTAGTCCATGGCCCTTACCATCAAGCAGCCTCCAGCTCCAATTTACAATCAGCTCAGTATTAACCTATCTGGACAGGACATCAAGCTACACATCCAGCAATCACATGGGGGAGTCAAAAGCTTCATTGGCACCCTACAATTGTCAATGATTAAATAAATAGAATATATGACCAGGACACCTTATGCACTTTGCCAGAGGGCAAGCCAGATTATGCTGTATGTGCAGGAAGCTATGCCTCTTTGGAATTTGCTATGATGAAGATGATGGGTTGTTTTTCACACTTCCAGAGAGCTTCAGTCATGATGGCGCTTTTAACTGCTCAATTCTTCCACTCAGGGCATTTTTCTTCGTTTCTTTTTCCTCCTATACCATGTAATGTTCAATGATCTCACTCCTTAGAGGGCTTACACAAGATCTGCTTTATTCAGTATCCAGTTTTAAATGGCTGTACATAACTATAACAGCTTCAAAGCATCCCACCCAGCCTCTCTGTCTAGGAAGCTCAGCCCTTAAAGAGACATTCCCCAATACCTCACACATAGTTCCAACATGCCCAAGCTTCAGATTCTTAAAAAGGGTGACACTTTTGCCTGACACATTAATGACTTGAACTCGGAATTCTCCTCTGGAACTTGCTGGTACTAATGTATTATTTATATAACCCTTTTTGGTGCGGTTTCTGCTACAAAGAGAATGGGAAAGCTGGAATGCTTCTTATCTCCAAAGTGGGATAGGTGTCTGGTTTCTTTCCTGCACTAAAACTGGGCACTGAATCAAGGCTCTTCATTATTTTTGTTCCTGCTTTTGCAGCGGAAGGGTGTGGGTGCTGACTAGAAAGTGTTGTTAATTATTCCAGTTTTTGGCTCCATTTATCTAATTCTTCCCAACACTCCTGCAAGAGCCACATTTCCAACAACTATTTCATCATCTAGTACTAGATGGTTGCTCTACTCCAATTTGTGGTTTACATGCAGAAATTCTATTCCAAACATTGTTTCTCCTGAAATGCCTGATATGCCCAGGAAATCCATTTTGTAGTCAATCTTCTAAATAATAAGGTCAATTGCATTTTTCTGAGTACTTCTACAGGTCTCTATTTGATGGCTAGAAGTCAGAGTAGTCATTTGTAAATTAGTTTCCTTCAAGTCAAGGAGATGAATACAAACTCCACTTTATTTTTTTTCCCCTCACTAAACTTACTATTTTTGTGTCTTAACTGTTTGGGGCACAAATTTTAATTCAGGTTTATTATCAGTTGTGTAAATTGAACACCAGGCTGAAGGAAGAGTGTTCAGGTCAAAAGCAGAACATATACAAAGTGGGGACATAGAAACACAAAAATATGAGCTCATCAGGTTCCAGTAACCCTCCATGACCACAAACTGATTCTGAAAGCGTTCCATGTTTCAGTTGTAAGAAAACTATTTGAATATCTGATCTAGCCATTTATAGAATAATTGGAATCTTGGTGACTATCCCTTTCCTCAGTTATTAAAACAGTTTTAAACAAAACTGTCTGGTTATGGCCACTCAGAGCTTATAATTAATGTGTGGGTAATGGGACAAGTTTATGATGCCGTTGTCCAACATTAAAAGCACACTCACATTAAATGTGCAATTCTGTTTTGAAAAGTGGCACCTTTTGAACACAACAGATCTGATCCCTGTCGGAATTCAGAACCATAAATACTGACTTCAGTGATAAAAACAAGATTTTACTGCTTTTTACTTTTGTTTGCACTGCAGAGCCAACAGCTAAAGAGAGTTTGGCTGGAGTTCATTCTCCACATAATGTTGACATTATGTCAAAAGGATTGCTTACTAATTTCCAACCAGTTACATCTGTGCAAATCAAAGCAAGGCAATGAAGTTGTACACATATCAATTTGTACAATAATTTGACCTGTAGAACATTTATTACTGATGATGATACACAGCTCAGAAAGAATCTAGTTTGACTTTCTGAACTCAGGTTGAAACTGTAGGTCTCGTAGTTAGAAAAAACATTTTGTACTTGCAAATAGAGCATATTTGATATGCAATCCTGATCACACATGGAACTCCACAGAGCTATTTTTACAGTCACAATTCAGAAAAAAAATGCACTTTAAAAATCATGGACCTTATTCTAATGTCATGTACATTGGGATTTCACAGACATGACCGACTTTAGTGGAATTATTCCTGATTTACATGGGTGTGCAATTAGAATCTGTTCACAATATATTTCCAAAATATTCCTTGCCTAATCTACAGATATCTTAGATTATTAAAAGATTTAAACTATCCATTCACAGACTATGCTATTTACATTTCCCATTTTCCAGTTAAAATAAACTAGCTAGTATTGCTTTTGTTTCTAGTCAATCACTTTCTATTTCTCATGTATTATGACACTGTTGCACTATTTGGGTGGCAAACATTTCAGGGGAATGTATATTATTTAAAAATAACTTTTATTTGATCTTTTAATTTCATGGTAACATTTCCATTGGCCAGATTTTGAAAACAACTGTTTTTTTTAACAAAACCTATATTTAGGCTAAATTTGACCTGTGTCCCCTTGACATCCTGTTGCACGTTAGTCATCACAAAGGCGCTACAGTGATCTCTAGTTCAGATTCTGAGTTGAGGCTAAAAAGAGATGGCCAAATTAGAAAGTTACTTACCGTATGGTAACTGGAGGTTCTTTGAAATGCGTGGTTGTGACAGAATATACCCCTGGGTTCACACTCTCCACACTATTGTAATAATGTTTGTAGAAGGTATGCCTTGTGAGGTATCATTTCAAAACATATAATTTGCCGATCAATACTATAAAAGCAAAATGCACATAGAAGTGTTATATGTGAAGTTATAAACATAAGATGAGATCGTGACTAAAATTATGTTTTCTAGGTAAGTCTGGGGAGTGGCCAAACCAGTTCCTCAGAGACAAAGGGAAAGACGATGCCTCAGTCAGGTGTAAAAAATGCATTTGAACCATTGCTTGCTAAGTGGCCATTCTTTGGCAGGAAAGGGGGTCGGGGCAAAAATCTACATCTTAGGCTATGTCTACACTGTAAACCTTACAACAGCACGGCTGAGCCGCTGCAACTGTGCTGTTGTAAAGTGTGCTATGTAACTGCTCTTTATCGCCAGGAGAGATCTCTCCCAGAGACAAAATAAAACCACCACCGAGGGAGTGGTTGCTTTGTCATCAGGAGTGCAGCTCCTGCTGATGAAGCGCTATCCATACCAGTGCTTTTCATCATTAAAACTGTTATCATTCGGGGGGGGGGTATTTTTTCACACCCCTGGGTGACAAAAGTTTTAACAATGAAAGTGCCAGTGTAAACAAAGCCTTACTACAGAAACAGTATAGACTTTCCTTCCACACAGATTGCCTGGTGCCTTTCTCCCAGCTGGAAATGTTCCTCAAAGTGGGGACAGGACGATAAAAAGAAGGGACAGACACCCAAGACACCTCTACTCTCTCCCTGTCTGCTTTTGGCATCGCACCTAAGCAGACATAGGAAAACAGCCATTGGACTTAGGGCTAGGGGATCCTGATCTGAGAGTTTGGTGAGTAATCTGCTAAAAGCATGTGGTGAGAAAACTTTGCTTTGAATCTAATATAATTTGTTAAGTTAGGCACCAGTAAGCATTTTATCTTTAGTTTTCTTGTAACCATTTATGACTTTTATGCCTCATTATTTGCATTCACTTAAAATTTCCCTCTTTGTAGTTCATAAATTTGTTTTATTGTTTTATCTAATTCAGTGTGTTTAAGTTGAAGTGTCTGAATAACTATTTTAAAAAATAAGATGGCATATTATTCCGTTAAAGGAATAACAGACTTAATATATTTGTATTTTCCAGGAGAGGGTTGGGCAATATGGGAATTACGTTTCTGGGAGGAAATCCGGGACTGGGGCTATGCTGGGGTCACCCTGCAGTATAACCAAGGCTGGCAAGAGCCAAGGTGTAGCTGGCTGACTGGTTGCAACTCACACACACAACATAGCTAGGAGTGACTTACATGCTGGAGGCTGTCTGTGAGCAGTCCAGGTTGGAGGCTACAGCAGCAAGGCATTGTAATGGGCACTCCAGGTTATAGGGCAGAGGTGACACCACTGCTCATTATTCTGGACTGTGACCTGCTATGTCACAGTAGTCCCTATCTGTACTCCACTCTGGATACACAAGCACCCCATGTGCCCAGAGTTAGAGCATTCTTAACAACAGTGCCTATTGGTCCACATGCACCCTCACTCTCCTCATGTTTCCAACAGAAAGAAAAAAAAAAGAAAGGTGTTTCATCCTGTAATGGAGAGCGTAGTGGAAAGTGACTGATGGTCATGCAATTATTTGCTATTCAGAATTACACTATCAATGTCAGCATTTCATTACATAAAACTGAAAAAAGCAGAAATGCAGCAGCCTATGAATATACCTCATTAAGAGCATCTGATAAGCTTAGAGCAATCCAGGAAACACAAGCACCGTAACAGATACATGTAAGTGCTGATTAATTCTCCAGGAGAAGTGTCGTCAGAGCTCTGCGTGCTAGACTTAACACAAAGGAAATAGTCATCCAAAGACATTCTCAAAAACATATATGATCAAATCCTTACTCAGGCCAAATTTCTTTTGAAGTATTTCCTTGAGTAAGAACTGTGGGTTTTCATTCACAGTGCTGTAATTAGAAAGGGAGCAAATGAAGAGGTCATTCTGTAGGTAATTATTAGGGGTTTTTTTATGATGAGATACAGTATTTGATTTTGAACATCTTTATGACATTTTATTCTAAATAAAGGAATCCTATGCAAGCAGTGGAATATTGAAAATATTTATTATATTATATATATCTATATCTACATATTATATTATATTTATTATCCATATATATATATATATTATCCATCCTCATTTAGGCTCCAATTCAGCAAGGATTTGCAAAACTTATTTTTTTTATAATCTAAATAGATGAAATAAATGCTGGCTTACTCCATCCTATTATTAATTGGCTGATTTGTTGTATATATAGTGACAGATGGTCATAAGCAGAGACTTGAAGGAGAGGGTTTTGCCTTTACAGAGTAGGTTAGGGAGAGTAGGCGTTCATATTTGGCACTGTTGGTACAATGCCGGATCTATGAAAGTGGGGAAGTAAAGAAGCATATCGGAACTGACAGGCACCTTCCCCTGAGGAAAAAATGAAACTGCCTGGCCTAGTCACATGTTTTATCATTTAACACTGTGGCAAATGAAATAGCATATTTTTATGAGACTGGAGATGACCCAATTACATTGTCAATTCACTGCCACAGAAACAAATGTTTAAATAAGTAATCCATTCCAGAGACTCTGAGGCCCATCTCAGAGAAAAACTCTAATCTTGTGCAATACTGCTGTAAATGTCAGGGCCCTAACTTGAATCTTCGTAATGAACAGTATGTTACAGTTTGAGCAGGAGCTTTTAAAAATTGCTTAGTTTTGAAGGACAAGCAGTGATCTATCTGGGTTTTTCTGCATTTTTTTTAAAGTGATATGGTCTACTGAAATGAAAATGGAATACATTCTAAATGGAGGTGCTTATATCAGAGTCAGATTACTAGAAAGACCATGCACATAAAGATTTGCAGGATCAGCCTCTAGGACTAGGAAACTCTAGGAAAGTTTCAGTGTTGCTGTAATATAGTTTTTAAGGGCGAAATTCCACAGTCTTTACACAAGCAAAACTCATGCTGACTAAAAACTCCAGAATATGGGTCAAGATTTTCTTGTAAAATTTAACTGACTTAGCAGTTAATTTAACAACTGTATACATTTTTTTAAAAATGCTGAACTCGCCTTACAAAAACACTGAACCTCTCCAGTTCTCCACTGCTTTCTAGTGGGAAAGCTGATTCTGAGGCCATGTCTACACTACGAAATTATGTCGACCTAACTTACGTCTGCATCCAGCCACTGCGGTTATTAAATTGCTTGGGTGTGTGCATACTTGGCTCCTTGTGTAAGCGGTGCACATTTTCACCAACAGTGCTTGTATTGATTGTCTTGTCAGTGTGGGGCGTTGTGGGATGGCTCCTGAAAGTCAGTAACAGTTGACAGTGTCTACGCTGACATTGCGTCGACCTAATTACATCGATCATGACTCTATGGCACTTGGGGAATTGATGTTACTAAATCAGCATAAAGAAGCACTTACACTGGTGCAATTTGAATTTAAGTGAAGACACTTCCACAGCAAGGTTGACACAACTAGCCCTGCAGTGTAGACGAGGCCTGAGTCCTACATCGAATTCTGAAATTGTCAAGATAGTAGCTTCCTGTTTGATTGCTAATTGTAGTTTTAATATAGTTATATTTTAAAATGATTTACTCTCTACTGTAATGAGACATACTCTGGAATTTTCTAGGTTTTTCCATCATTTATTTCTACAAGTAAAACCATCTTTTATATTTATAAGCCTGTGTTGCTCTCCTTTGAATTCCTTCCAGTTTATTTATATTTCTAGTACTGAAGTCTCTAGGACTAAATGGGGCATTTTAGGTATGGCCTTATTACAGTTTGTAAAGAACGATTATTATCCTCAACTCCATTTTGTGCTGCCTCTCCAACATGCAGTCCCAGATTACATATAGTATATCATATTGCAAATTCTTATCTAATTTATTATTCACGCTCACCCCTTCCATTGAATATCAGTGGTTTGGACTTTCTATATTTGCTACTGCTGAACCTCATTTTGTTATTTCTGACCTATTTTTTTAATCTATTTTCCTTTATGTGTCTTTTTGTCTTCACTACCATTGATACCACCTCCCAGTTTGGTATGATCTGAAATTTTATTAGCATGCTCCTTAAATTCGGTCATTTACATGCTAACATTAAGCACAATACTCTTTGCCACCAACCTCTCCATCACATTAACTGGGCTACAGAGAGACTGGGGATTTCCTTGTTCTTTTAATTCTTTGGATGTTTCCATTTTAATTCCCAGTCTTCTCACATTGGTAGCAACTGAAAAAAATGTCACCTTGGCGCCACATTTGTTTACCTACAGCAGACTTACATTATGAAGACTGTCTTTACAATAGAAGAGCTTGCAAATTAGAGAGGAAGAGTTAAAAACCATGACAACTTATGCTGTGGCTTCATTAGGTGTGCTCTTAACTAGAATTAGCTAGCTTGGGTAAAATCTCAGTGAAGGCACAGCAGTTTGTAGTTTTCACATCAATTATTAGCAGGTAGAGTGAAAGACTACAGACATGGAGTATCAGTGGCTACTCAAGACAGTCTGTTGCCCTAGGCAAAGCTTCAGTCTTCTATCCCCCACCTCAAACATCATTAAAATTTCACAGCCGACCTTTACTGCCTCCCACACTGCTGCCACCCCGACCCCCGAACCTCATACAGCTACACTGAAGGCTGACATAGCAAACCTCAACGTGGGGCACTGGAATAAGGGGCGCCAGAAGGCCATGGCCCTCCCACTTTTTACCTGCCATAAGCATGAGCAACTGGGGGAAGGGAGCAGAGAGCAGCGAGAGAGGTCTTGAGGGGGAAAGAGGTGGCGCAGGAGCAGGGCCTTAGAGAGAAGCGGCTGAGTGAGGGAAGAAGCTCGGGAGTGGGGAGAATGGGCAGCATGAGGACAGGGCCTCGGGGGTCAGTGTAGCACAGGAGCGGGGTGGCGTGGGGGCAGGGCCACAGTTCAGGCACCTGTGCCCTGCCCCTCACTTTTAGGGCATTGCTGCTGCTCCTGGGAGAGGCGGTTGGGCCCTGGTGAACAGACCTTATCAGATGGAAACAGTCCAACTACTCAGCTCCAGCAGGAGGCAACTCCCAGCTTGTAGCTGGTTAATGGACACCTCCACCATCCCTGGCTGACGATTATTAGCCGTCCCAGGACCCTATCAAGAGGGTTGTGGGTTCTTTGGAGGTCCCCTTTAAGGAGGTTCAAGAACCACATCATAAGTTAGTTGACATCCTCAATACAGCTTCATCTGCCTGCATGCCCCTACCTGTTATTGAGGAATGCCTTGACCCTGCAAAGATTATCTGGCACATCCTGGCCTCAATTCTGCCTACTTGGAAGAGAGAGAACAAAAAATATTAGGTCTTCTCTGAGGATTCAGAATTCTTATCCCTCTTCTCTTTGGTGGCTGAGGTGGTTAACGAATGTAGAAGGCAGCACCACACTAAATCTACACCCTATTATAAAGATTATAAGTGCCTCGATCTATTTGGTAAAAAATGATATTTGTCAGTTACTTTACAATTCACAATAACCAGCTACCAGACATTAATGGCAAAGTACAAATTATACTGAGCTGAACTCCTTTACTGAACATCTACCAGCAGAACACAAAGCTACTCCAGGCAATTATTGCAGAAGGCCAACTGCTTACGAGAACTTCTCTGCAGGCTTCTATCGATACTGCTGATACTGCCATTAGATTTCTACTGTAGACGGTATCAGTGGGTCCTCCTGGCTTCAGTTCTCAGAATTTCCAAAGGCAGCCCAGAATATGGTTGAAGACCTTATTTTTGATGTCAATAAACTGAATGCTGACAGCACAAGTGAATCTCTGCACATGTTAGAGGGCTCCAGGGCCATTTTATGTTCTCTGGAGATCCATACAGCTACCCAAAAGAGAAAGTTTAGAAGGCCCCAGATAGTGCAGAAATCCTGGCCCTCCCAATTCTCAAGTTTGCACAGGTCATATGAACCTCAGCACATGGGACAGAGATTCCTGATGAGAAAATCAACTACCTTCCAACCCTTGACCTCACAACCTCCACCTTGAAGCACCAATTTGGAAGGGGTGGTCCAGGTTCTGAGCTGTCAAACACTCTCATACCATCTGCAACATTTCACCTGCCTTTCTCCCTTCGACAACCACCTTTACCACTTCTGGAGGGCTTGGAAGTCCATCACTATGGACAAGTGGGTTTTGGAGATCATCTCCTCAGGGTACTCCATCCACTTCATGTCTCTTCTACCTGACAACCCCCCTTCCCTGTCCCTCTTCAGAGACTCCTCCCATGAGACTTTGTTACAACAAGAAATAGACTCTCTGTACTCTTGGGTACTATAGAGCCAGTTTCCATGCAGCACAAAGGGAAGGAGTTTTATTTCAGATATTTCCTGGCTCCAGAAAAAAGAGTGGCAGTTGGAGACCCCTCCTAGATTTAAGGCTATGCGACACCTTTGTAAAGGCACAAACATTCGAAATGGTGGCACTTGCAGCAATAATTTCATCACTGGACCAAAGATATTGATTCACAGCTCTTGACCTTCAGGGTGCCTATTTCCATATAGCGATCCACCCGTCCCACAAAAAAGATTCCTATGTTTTACTCTCAGGCCCATTTTCAATACAAGGAGTGCCCTTTTGGCCTATCATCTGTCTCAAGGGTCTCTTCAAAGGTCATGTCAGTAATAGTGGCACAGCTCCACAGAAGAGGAATACTGGTGTTCCCTTATCTAGACAATTGGCTTCTGAAGGTCACCCCCTGGTCTAAGTTCATGGGCAACTTGTGAAGCCATACACCTCGATTTCAAATTGGGCCTATAACTGACATTCCAAAATCCACCTGGACCCTCTGCAAAAGTTAGAATTCATAGGAGCTCATCTTGATTCAGTAGCAGAAAAAAACTTGCCTCCCAATGCACAGATTCATGGCCCTGTCCAATGTAGTCAGCATAATCCGGATCAGCCCTCAACCCCAGTGGAGTACTGTCTTCTGCTGTTGGGGCACATAGCAGCTAGTACTTTCGTTATAGGCTATAACCTACCATGATAGTAAACAAGAAATGCGTCCAGTTCTGCTCCAGAGATGGTTTGAGCTACTGATCCTTGGGGGATTCCTTTCACCTTCAGTGGTCATTGGGCCTACTGTATGAGTTGCCCTCAACAACTCTAATATCCAAAGTCCTACTCAAAATAAAAAAGGACAAAGCCAGAGTTATTCTAATAGTCCTAACCCAGCCTACACAAACATCGTTTCCTTACTCTGTACAGCTGGTCATTCACTCACCAATCATGCTCCAGGTAGCTCCTCATCTTCTCTCCCAGGAATATTGGAGTTCTTTGCCTCAAAGCATGGCTGGTTGATGGTTCATGGGATTAGAAATTACCTGTTCAGAGGAAGTAAAAAGAGTGCTATTACACAGCAGAAAAGCATGTACGTATTACACTTACTTACAAAAATGGGCAACATTTGCTTGCTGGTGTGACCTCAAACTCATTCTATTGACAACTTCATTTTGCTGTCAGACATACTGGACTATATTCTAGAACAGGAGTGGGCAAACTTTTTGGCCCGAGGGCCACATCGGGGTTGCAAAACTGTATGGAGGGCCAGGTAGGGAAGGCTGTGCCTCCCCAAACAACTTGGTCTCCAATCCCACTTCCCCCTGTCCCGACTGCCCCAACCCCTATCCACACCCCCGCCCCGACAGGCCCTCCCAGGACTCCAACACTTATTAACCCCCCTACCCTTTTCCCCATCCCCTGACCACCACCCCTGAACCTCCACCCCATCCAATCACCCTCTGCTCTCTATCTCCTAACCACCCGTGGAGCTCCTGCCCCTTATCCAACCCCCCATGCTCCCTGCCCCCTTACCATGCCACTCACAGCAATGTGTCAGGCAGCCGTGTTGCTTGGCTGGAGCCAGACATGCTGCCGTGTTGCCCTGCAGGAGCGCACAGCCCTGCCCCCCAGAGTGCTGCCCACGCAATGGCGTGACTATGGGAGGACAATAGAAGAGGGGCCAGGGGCTAGTCTCCCCGGCTGGGAGCTCAGATGTGGCCCACTGGCCATAGTTTGCCCACCTCGGTTCTAGAACTAAAAAACCTGGGGCTGTCGCTGAGTTTTTAGCATGTACCTGGAAGCCATCACAGGTTTCAGTTCTCCAAAAGGTTATTCTATATTCATGCATCCAACAACAGATGGCTCAGAAATCTCTTTCTAATAGTCAAACATCCTACTCCAGTTTGGGACCTCAGTCTGGTTATGGCCTCACCCCAAGTTTTTCCAAAAATATCTTCTGAGTTCAGGGGTGTTCGACCAGAGGGCTTAAGGAGCCATAGCACCCCATACTTTGTACCTGCCATAAGGGTGAGTGATGGGGGGAGGGGTGGAGAGGAATGAGTGGCGGTGGGGCTTGAGGGGGAAGAGGCATTGTGGGAGTGGGGCCTTAGGGGAAAAGGTAGTGCAGAGGAGGATCTTGGAGGGAAAGGATATCATGAGGGTGGGGACTTAGGGGGGAAGGAGCAGGGGCTCAGGGCAAAGGGGCTGCACGGTGTGGGGGGGATGGGGCCAAGGTTCAGGCCCTTTTGTCCATAGCTTGAGCCAAAGTAATGGTAACAGAGAGAGCTGACAGTACTATGAATCTCAAATGCCCTGAGGGTAGACCAGATCAGGGCCAGTCCACAGCATTTTGGCACCTGAGGCAGGGAGCTCAAATGATGCCCGCATGCCCCCTAGCTTGGGCAAAAACTTTTAAAGATCTCAATTCTGCCATCTTCCTGATCTACTTTTCTTGTGGTACTACTCTGCTACCTACCCCAATAAAGGAGAACTAACAACTTAAAATGCCTTGTTCAAAAATTGTAAGTAACACTTAACTTTCAAACACCTGAACAGCAAATGTAACTTTTCTTGCCTGCACAATAAATACTAGCATTTTTATCTGTTTGAATAGTCAAAGTGGTGCTTTCTGTGCCTTCTTGGTTGCAAAGATTTGAAGTGCTTCCCAAAGGTCCACAGTCTGGGCCAGCTCATGCTCTATTGAGCTGGTTGCAAGGCTGACCAGCCTCTCCTGTGTCACTGTGGAGTATAGATACGTTTTTATTAACTTCAGCTTGGAGAAGCTGCGTTCTCCACTGGCAACTGTTACAGGAAGTGTTAGAAGTATGTGCAGAGCAACAAAAGCATTTGGAAAGAGGGTGGTCACTTTATATGTGCACATATATTCCAGAACAGCCTTTAGAGTTGATCCTGCCATAATGGCAACTATGGCATCATCTATCTTCCCAGTTTGGTGTTTGATAGGCTTTATTGCCTTCACTTGACTTTCCCATTGTGTGGCATGCAGTGGATACAGTGTCAGAGAGGATGTTCCCAGATGTTGCTTCAAAATTCGCCATCGATGAGTTGATGCAGAGAAAAATACATAGATAGATGCTTTGAATTACATTAAAAAATTCAGCAGCCTCACTAGAAGCTGATGCTGCGTTACTGACCACCAAGTTCAATGAATGAGAACTGCACAGGACAAAAAAAAACTCTCGGATTTAACTCTCGGATCTGTGTCTGCACTCCTCTGTTCTCTCCTCTCATGTTGGCACCATTATCGTAGCCCTGATCTCTCATGTCAGCAATCACAATTCCCATATCTGCCAGCTTTTTAAGAAGCACATTTGTCATACCAGCTCCTGTAATATCATCAATGTCAATAAATTCTAAAACCATTGCAGGCACATTTTCACTAGGTTCTGTTGTTGTTACAAAATGCACCATTGAAGTCATTTGTTCCATATGGCAGATGTCAGGTGTGAAGTCTAGAATAACAAAGTAATATCTTCAGAAAAAAAAAACAAAAAACAGGAGTACTTGTGACACCTTAGAGACTAACAAATTTATTTAAGCATAAGCTTTAATGGGCTGCAGTAATATCTTGCTGACTTCAGATCTGCCACAATCTTCTGTTTGCCTTTTGTTGCCAGTAACTGCATGATCTCATTTTGAATTGTTTTTCCAAGTTGTGTGTGTATATTTCTTGTGTGGTGACTCTTCTTAGATGCTCCTGGAGTACAGCATCAAACTCAGCTGCCAGTTCCACAATTTTAAGGAAGTTTCCATTGTTTGGCACCTAAAGCTGATCTGAAGTGCGAGCAAGTGCTAGATTTCGGGTAGCAAGCATTCTCACAATGGCAATGAGCTTTTGCAGAACATTTTGCCAGTAAAGAGACTCTGATGCAATCATCTCTTGATGCTCATCATCTACAGTGCGACTTTAACTTTAATCTCATCTCAAGCTCTTTCCACCCATGAAATGCTCTCTGATGATTTTCTGCCTTCTCATGACATGCCAGATTTCTAGCCAGATTTTTCCAGTTCTTTCTTCCTGTAGAACCCAACGTGGCTGTAACATAGACTGGAAGAGTTTGCAAGAAAAACAGTATGCAGCATTCTGGGTTTTTGAGTACATAAGCCATGGCCTCTCACTTTGTCATCATTGGGGATTTCACTCCAGTAATCAAGAATCAGAGGGATAGCCGTGTTAGTCTGGAATTGCAGAAGTAACAAAGAGTCCTGTGGCACCTTAAAGACTAACTAAAGTATTAGAGCATAAGCTTTCGGGGGCTAATACCCACTTCGTCGGATGCATGCAGTAGAAGTATCCAGGGGCAGGTATAAATAGGTAGGCAAGAACCAGGTTGGAGATAACAAGGTTAGTCCAATGAGGCTGAACCAGTTTGTTATCTCTAATCAGGGAGGGTGAGGTATTCCTCTAGCAGCTGAACTGGAGGTGCGAACAGCAAGAGAAGAGAAACTGTTCTTGTAATTAGTTAGCCATTCATAATCCCTATTCAGTCCTGAGCTGATTGTATCAAATTTGCAAATGAATTGCAGCTCTGCAATTTCTCTTTGCAATCTGGTCTTAAAGTTTTTTTGCTGCAATACCGTGACTTTTAAATCTGTAATTGTGTGTGCAGGGAGATTGAAGTGTTCTATAGGTTTTCGTATATTGCCATTCCTGATATCTGATTTGTGTCCATTTATCCTTTTTCGTAGGGACTGTCAAGTTTGGCCAATGTACATAGCAGAGGGACATTGCTGACACATAATGGCATATATTACATTGGTAGATGTGCAGGTGAATGAACCAGTGATGGTGTGGCTGATCTGGTTAGGTTCTGTGATGGTGTTGCTGGTGTAGATATGTGGGCAGAGTTGGCATCGAGGTTTGTTGCATGGATTGGTTCCTGAGTTAGAGTTATTATGGCGCGGTGTGCTGTTGCTGGTGAGAATATGCTTGAAGTTGGCAGGTTGTCTGTGGGCCAGGACTGGTCTGCCTCCTAAGGCCTGTGAGAGTGAGGGATTGTTGTCCAGGATGGGTTGTAGATCACTGATGATGCGTTGGAGAGGTTTTAACTGAGGACTGTAGGTGATGGCCAGTGGTGTTCTGTTGTTTTCCTTCTTGGGCTTGTCTTGCAGCAGCAGGTTTCTGGGTACACGTCTGGCTCTGTTAATCTGTGTCCTTATTTCCTTGTGCGGGTATTGTAGTTTTGAGAAAGCTTGGTGGAGATCTTGTAGGTGTTGGTCTCTGTCTGAGGGGTTGGAGCAAACACGATTGTACCTTAGTGCTTGGCTGTAGACAATGGATCGTGTGGTGTGTCCGGGATGGAAGCTGGTGGCATGAAGGTAGGCATAGCTGTCGGTAGGTTTTCGGTATAGGGTGGTGTTGACGTGGCCGTCATTAATTTGCACCGTGGTGTCTAGGAAGTGGACCTCCCGTGTAGACTGGTCCAGGCTGAGGAGGATGGTGGGGTGGAAGTTGTTGAAATCATGGTGGAATTCTTCCAGAGTTTCTTTCCCATGGGTCCAGATGATGAAGATGAAGATACTTCCACTGCATGCATCCGACGAAGTGGGTATTAGCCCATGAAAGCTTATGCTCTAATACTTTAGTTAGTCTTTAAGGTGCCACAGGACTCTTTGTCACTCCAGTAATGTGTTGGATGGAAACGTCTATTTTCATTGTCTTTGGGGAACATGAAGTTTTTCACTTGCTGTGGTCCATGCAGCACAAAGAAGTCCCTCAGGCTACTGCTCAAGTGGGTCCACAGTTCCAGATCATCTAAACCAGGAATAGGCAACCTATGGCATGCGTGCCAAAGGCAGCACACAAGCTGATTTTCAGTGGCACTCACATTGCCCGGGTCCTGGTCACCAGTCTGGGGGGCTCTGCATTTTAATTTAACTTTAAATGAAGCTTTTTAAACATTTTAAAAACCTTATTTACTTTACATACAACAATAGTTTAGTTATATGTTACAGACTTATAGAAAGACCTTCTAAAAACATTAGAATGTTATAATGGCATGCAAAAACCTTAAATTAGAGTGAATAAATGAAGATTTGGCACATCACCTCTGAAAGGTTACCAATCCTTGATCTAAACTTAAAAAACTAAACTCAGCAGCAGCTATTTTTAGTGCCTCCACCACATTCTTCTCTGATCTACACTTTTCTTCAGGAATGTGCATGGTTACATCCATTTGAGATGGAGATATGGATGCTGCAGTAGCTGCCAGGTCACTTGCACTCTGATTAACTGGAAGATCAGGCATCTCCTCATCACTCACATACTCAATGGGGCCAGAGGGCTCACGGTGGGCATTTGTGTCTATGTATCTCAGGAGAGCTCCTTCCTGCTTAGACAGAAATATTTGCTCTGCATTCTTTTTCTGAATGCTGCCACAAGGGGCGTTTTATTTTTTCAGGCATGACTGCTGTTCTGCACCAGTTATAGTGGCTCTCAACACTTAACTGAAAGTAACAAATAAGCAGGCTGGTAGCAGAGCCCGAGTGAGGGACGATATCAGTGTCTGAAGGGCATGAATCAGAGGGGTAGCCGTGTTAGTCTGGAATTGCAGAAGTGACAAAGAGTCCTGTGGCACCTTAAAGACTAACTAAACCTTAAAGACTAACTAAAAATGAAGGTCATAACTAGCTCTTACTACTAGTTCAGCTGACTGTCTGATCTCCTCAAGTGGGTTCAGGGAGGCGGCAGGAAACAGGACGCTCCCTGAGAAGCTGGTGTTAATCAGTCCAGGCTCCTGGAGGTGCTAGAAAGGCACAGAAGAGACTCTTCCTCCTCCTCTCTCGGCAGCTCCCGCTGCTTTCTGTTAGTCCCTCTCACCTTTTCTCCTGCCCTCCTCCCTCCAGCACAGCACCCCACCATCTCTGTGCATCTAGAGCAGAGAGAACACATCTGCACCAGCAGCAGGCACCATTTTCTACACTCTGGGTCCCAGGGGCGCCCCCGCTCCATCCCCCAGTCTGGCACCCGAAGCGGCCGCTTCAGTTCTCCTCATGATAAGGGCAGCCCCGGTCCAGATGGGACCCAGGGTCTTTTCTTGGCACTGAGTCTGAAGCGGTAGATCTCTCCTTGCTGCCTCACTTCCCTGTCAGTCCCAACGGTCTCTAGGCTGAACAGAGCCCTCGGGACCTGAGGAACCAGCAGCCTCCTGGGCACCAGGACAGAGACCGACTGGAGTCACCGGCAACCTAGAGCTCCCCCCTCCCCCACCCATGCTCACTGCGCCGGCGCGGACTCGCGCCGCCCCATCGCCTGTGCGCGTGCGCCCCAGGCCAGGCCGGAGCGGAAGTGAGGTGAGGTGAGGTGAGGGAAGCGCCGCCTCGCTGCTGTCCCCGGGGACGGGCCGGGAGCTGCTGCCTGGCGCCCTCGACGGGGAAACCCCGCCAGGAAATTCCCGGGGGCAGCTCCGGGCTGGGGCACCGCGGGCCTTACGCAAGGCCGGGCTGCCCCCTCCCGCCCCGAGCCCTGCGCGGGACCCAGCGACACTTCTCAGCCCCTTTCCCGGGGCTCGCTTCGCTCCTTCCCCCACCCGGGGCTTCCCCCCCTCCTCTCGCGCGGAGCCCCGGGCTCCGCCCCCCGTGGGCGGCCCCGCCCCGCTGGCGGTGCCGAGCAGCCCCTGGCCGCCCGATAAGAGGCGGTGGGGGCCGCGCCCAGCTTGCGCCGAAAGGCTGGTAGCTGCTCCTGGGCGGCGGCGAGGCGGAGAAGGCCGAAGGGAGCGGAGCTAGCAGCACCCCGGCCTCCCTTGGATTTATATGCAGCTGGCGGGGTTCCTGTTCACCCTGCTGGAGGAAGAGACGGGGCCGCGGGGGGATCTGGGCTCTCTTCCCCCCACCATGTGCTCGGTGAACGAGGGCGGCAGCACGGCCTCCCTGGAAGCCCGGTGCAGGCAGCTGGAGGAGACCGTGGAGCAGCTGCACCTGGAGAACAAGAGCCTAAAGAGCAAAGTGCCTCGCTACAAAGCCCTCTGCAACCTGTATCATGAGTCCGGGCAGCAGCTGAAACACCTTCAACGGCAGCTCGCCGCCAAGGAGGAGATGATCGGGGAGCTGAGGACGAGCGTGGCCAAGTACCAGGCTGCCCAACGGGGAGCTGCCCAGGACGGGGATCAGCCGCCATCGCCACCTGGGGGAAAGTTTGTTGAACCTGCTAAATCGCTAGTGGAAAGTTTAATAGAGCAGCTTGGCCAAAGGAAGCAGCAGCTGAAAGACAGTGAGAGAATTTCAGCACAGACGGTGGAAGCTTTGAGCCAGGTAAAAACACAAATGTACCAAAATAACATTTGTATTTGCAGAAAAGAGTGCCTTCCCCTGGCAGCCCCTTGCAAAGGGCTCAGTGCTGTTTGGTCTTCAAAAAGTTGCACGCTTGTGAGTGAGGACAAAATTTAACCCCAGTTAATATGAAAAGGAGTTATTTCTAAACCCATTTTTTGGAGATGGTTAGGATTTTCAACGTAAAGTACCTGAAGTTAAAACAGCCTGTTTGAAAGGGGCTTGGGTGCCACGATGATATATGGTTAAACACCTTAGTTTAGGTCACTAATTTAGATGCTTAAATATTGATGTAGGACCCTAACTTTAGATGCTCTAGATGGAAGATTTGGTTTAGATGACTTGCCTAGGGTGTCACAGCAAGCTGGTGAAGGGGATTGGATTAGAGCCCCCAAGTCAAGTTTGCCAAACCCTCTCCAACCACTAGGTAACCTGTCTTCAAATACAGTACTTTCAAGATAGCACCATTTATATAACTAATTTATAATCACCATACACTTCAGGATACTAATTGAATTGTGGGAACACGTCATGTTAAGCAACAAGTAGCTGTGAGATATGTAGCAGACTGTAAAATCTACATGGTATTTTTAAATGTAATCTAATGGTGTTTTTCATGCTACTGTTAAGACAAGATTTACAGTCTAGTGCACTAGCTAGTGTACATCTTTATATAGTCTCACTAGTTTGCACATGTAGAGCGGAAGAGATTATTGGAAAAGATGAGCTAAAATCAATGTTTAAATATTTTATTGCAAGCAGTTATTTTTCACTGCATTACAAATGTACAGTGCCAACATTGCTTGGTTAAAGGGGATTTTTTAGTTCTTCCTTTTTTCCCCTCTGTCTGCTTCTTCATCTGTTCTTCAGCCCATCTGTACACCAGACCTATCATTTCAGTTATAACAATTGCAACTAGTTGACAATTCCTTGGGTGGAGGAGGGAATCTCAATTTTCCTCCTTTCTGGTTTAAAAACATCTTTTGAACACTCTGCAATAAATGTTTTTACTGCTAACCATTCATTTGAAATTAAATTGTTTAAAATCTTTCTCTTTGAAATGAAGCAGTCTGGTGCATATGAAGGGAGTTTCAAACCAGAAAATATTGGAAACTGAAACAAGTAGTCTTGTGACAAAGTAATCTCTTGACATAATGCTGGTACAAGCATTTGGGAAACTTTCTGTAGTTCTCTTTAGACCTATTCAGACTTTGGGACTTGTAATAAAACATGATCTCACTATTCTATATACTGTGTAACTTGGGATGTGTCTAGGTCAGGGGTCAGCAACCTTTCAGAAGTGATGTGTGGAGTCTTCATTTATTTACTCTAACTTAAGGTTTCACATGCCAGTAACACATTTTAAAGTTTTTAGAAGGTCTCTTTCTATGTCTATTAATATATAACTAAACTATTGTTATATGTAAGGTAAGGTTTTTAAAATGTTTAAGAAGCTTCATTTAAAATTAAATTGAAATGCAGACCCCCCCCCCCCCCCCCCCCCGGGCTGGTGGCCAGGACCTGGGCAGTGTGAGTGCCACTGAAAATCAGCTTGTTTGCCACCTTTGGCACACGTGCCATAGGTTGCCTACCCCTGGTCTAGGTATTTACACATCTGTCAGTGCTCTGCTGTCTGAGTACCTTGTGAGACACTGATGAATGTCTTATGCCATAAACTACCCAGGAAGTTCAATGCCAGCCAGCAAAGCATAGCTAGAAGTAGCCTTTTGTTCTTCAAATGAATTTTTAAACCTGTCTAATCCATTTAAAACATTCAGGATCTGTACTGGGTTTGATGGAGTTGTGGGTTTGTTCTGAACAGTGTATTCTTGTCTTAAGTGCTCAAAGACACCAATCTACAGTAAGTACAGGGCAGCATTTCATTTTCTAATTACTACAGTCAACATTTAAAATAACAAGTGCTTTCTGCTGCAGCTTTAAGACTGCACTAATTAATATAAGCTTTGATTTTAGAAATGAACATTTTAAAAATCATTTATTAGGCTCTCCAGAGGTAATCCAGCATCACTGTTGCTAAGCTAAAGGCCAAGATAATACCCCTATACATGTTTTCACACAGGGGGCTTGGAAACTGAGTTGTGTTTTCCATTGTATTTTTCTATTGGAGGACCCAGATTTGATCTCCTAAGGAAATAGCAGGGATATTGCATCACAACCTTCCACCCCGCCCCCCTTCACACCCCCCCCCCCCCCCAAAAAGGACAGATTTTGCAAGATATACTGTGGCTTTTGCCTCCATAACCTCGGGTCTGCCCTGGGACTGGGGGCAACTTGTGGGTATGTCTGTACTGTGTGTGGGAATGAACCTCCCAGCCCAGGGCCACAGACTGATGGTAGCAGGGCTTGTGCTAGCACTTCAAAAACAGCTGTATAGAAGACAGTTTGAAGTTGTGGTTTGAGCTCTGAAGCCCACCCCAGGCTTCAGAGCCTGCCTTGCAACTTCAAACCACTGTCTAGACAGCTATTTTTTTAGAACACTAGTCTGACCTCTTCCCCTCCCTCAATGGCCCACATCTGGGCTGGGAGGCTGACCCCTGCTTGTTCCAAAATTCTGAGTAGACATACTAGCAGATTCTGGGGGGCCTATGTTCCATTGGCTTTCTTTACAGCTAATCTCTTTCACCCCCTAATAGTTTAAGTGGGAACATAAGAAGTTAGTGCTCACTGGGTCAGTGTTACTATGCTCCAAATTTCCTTTACAATTTGAGCATGTGATGATGCAAGAGATTGGCTGCTCTCTGGATCCCAACAAATCCCAATCCCTTCAAACCACTCACCGAGGGGCTTCCATGTGTTAAGGCAGGTAATGGTACAGAGCTTCCAATTCCATGAAACTTTATTGGTACAACAAGACATACAAGCATTGCCAAAGTTCAGAAAATGGAGATCCCTCAGGTATTTGTCAGGCAGATATAACCCACCCCAGGAGAGAGTTAAGCATTCTGTTTGGGGTTTGTTTTCTCTGTCATTACTGTTTGTTCCTGATCAAGTTACTATGTAGAGTGAGACTATCTTTGCTGTCTCTCAGGATCAGGCATACTGTTTGCTTCGATGAAATTTGTGGTCCCGAATAGCTTAAGGAAATTATTTTCTACCATTGTACAATTTGGGACACTGGAGTAGAAGAGCCAAAGGGAGGTCTTTCATTGCACCCTAAAAGAGTTCAGCACACTACAAGCTCATTATGCTGCCTGCTTCAGAAGCTTAAGTTATAGTGCATAAAATTTCATCCTTGTATAAGTATGTTGTATGCTTTTGAGAAAGTGGAATAACTGCCCCCAATTAAATATTTACCTTTCTTTTTAAAACAAAATAAAATAAAAGAAGCAGCCTGTAGTGATTGTCCTGAAATATCAAGTAAGAGGTTGGAAGCAATCTGCATTTGATAGTGTATTGGCAAATCCTTTTCTGTGTACCAACCATTTCCTGCCCTAGGATATGTGCATAAGCACAGGTTTATGAAAATTAAAATGTAAAATGAGAACTGGAAAAGACATGGTAGACCAACACCACATTCGAGAAACTTGGTAAAAAAGGACTTTATATGAGTGGTCTTGTTTAATGGTAACAACGTATGTACTAATGACATTCCTGAACAATGGACTTAAGTTATTCTTAAACAGTGATGCAAAAATTCACGTTTATAAACTTCTTGGCTTTTGAGTTCATTTTATGGTCTCAAATACATCAACTTTACCCCAATATTTAGGAAGTGCAGAAGCTGAATCGGCAACTAGAAGAAAAAGACAGAGAGATGCAGCAGATAATAAGCCAGCCACAGTATGAAAAAGAGAGAGAAATCTTACGACTCCAGAGAAGCTTGGCAGAGAGAGAGAAGGTCCAGGCCACAAGTGAAGTACTGTGTCGTTCACTCACCGATGAAACTCACCAACTTCAACGTAAATTGGCATCCACAGCAGAAATGTGTCAGCATCTGGCAAAATGTCTAGAAGAAAAGAGAAAAGACAGAGGATATTTAGAGGAGCATATTCCTATTGAAAGATCCAATCAGGTACACTTAATACATTTTCTGACATTGTGAATAATTTGGAGGGAGTGATGTCACATAGTTATTGCATTAACTGTTGCTTAAAAAGTTATTTCTCACTTTCCCAATCACTTCAGCTACAGTGAAGAGGAGAGGTGAATCTTCTCACAAAACCTCAACTGTTGGTATTCGTTATTGAGAGATGGAAGCTGTTTTTGATCATGTCACGTACATTTTTGCCTTCCCTCATCTATCTCTAGTAGTCAGAGCCTCTTTTAGTAGGAGGTGCCATAGTCATCCTTTCCCAAAGCATGACTATTGTATGTTTACACACTTACTATTCAATAAACCAGTGGAGGCTAGAGCAAAGCACTAGAGGGTGCTGTGGGTGGTGACATCCCTTGGACAAGAGACAAAAATGAGGCCCTCGGGGTATGTCTGTACCAGGGGTTCTCCAACTTCATTGCACCATGATGCCCTTCTGACAACAAAAATTACTACCCCAGGGTGGGGGCGCAAAGCTGGAGCCCCACTGCCCTGTTCGGTGGGGGGAAGCCAAAGCTTGATCTGCACCGTCTTGGGTAGGGACGCCAAAGCCCAAGGGGTTCAGTCCCAGGCAGGCGGGCCTGTAACCTGAGCCCTGTCATCCACTGCTGAAGCGGTAGGGCTTGGGCTTCAGCCCTGAGCCCCAGCAAGTCTAATGCCAGCCCTGGAGACCCCATTAAAATGGAATTGCAACTCACTTCAGGGACCTGACCCAGAGTTTGAGAACCACTGGTCTATGCAATTAGACACCTGTGACTGGCCTGTGCCAGCTGACTGAGCTCATGGCACACAAGCTAAAGGGCTGTTTAATTGTGAGATCTAGAGCTCTGAGATCCTTCCATCTCGCAACCTCCAGCTTAAGCCCAAATATTTACTCTGTGCTGTGAGCCCAAGTCAGCTGCCACTCGCCAACTGCAAGTGTCCAGTTGCAGTGTAGATGTGTCCTGGGACCATGAAAAACAAGTTGGCGTAAATATAAGATTTTAAAAGAATTTGCATTTTTTTTCTGATTCATTGAGCCTTAGTGTGCGTGATCATTTCCATTTAAAAATTCAGCCCTGCATGCACAATGTAAGCCTCACTCTTGCTGTTAAGTTGTGGAAGATGATCTCTCTTTCTTGGGGAAGGATTAAAACACTGACCAGGGAACCAGATCCAATTCCTTGCTCTGTCAGACTTCTGTGGACAAATTATTTCATTTTTGTGACTTAGATTTTCTCTCTGAAGTGGAGATATCATTTCCCTGCCACAAAGCCTTGTTCGGGTGAAATTCCTTAGTGTTTGTGAGGTGCCTACATACTACAGTTATAGCCAAGAAATACCTAGCAAGAATCCCACCTCACTGATGAGTCTGACTTCAGTTTCTTTGAAAGCCTTGGGAGATGATAGTCTTAAATAATGGTGAAAATTTGCGAGAGAAATCCTCCTCTTCCCAAAATGAGGAACTACTTAAAAAAATTCAGTTGTTTCATGACAATAGCATGAGTTGGCAACTCTTGATAACTGATAATGATTATCCCATTTCTTATGGGGATTATATTGAACCAGATGCTGTGGTGACATTCTTTAATAATTTTGCTCATCAAGATTCTTCTTGAAGTTTAAAGCAGATGAGAGTAGTGCTCATTTGTTACTGGATCTCTTAAAGCTGTGAGTTTCAGTGATCCCTGTGTAGAATTTAAATTTGAGATGAAAGATACTCTAGTAATGTAAAACATTACTGTGTGACTAGACAGAAGCTGACTTGGATGGAAAGAAAAGCAGATTGTTTAATGAGATTTGAAATTTTCAGCAATGTGATGTTTTGTGTAACTGAAATATTCATCTCTTGTGGTAATAAGTTTTCAGTGTAATAATTAGCTTACCTTGTACAGTGGGGACTTCCCTGTCACAGAGAAATTCAGATGTGATTCTTCCTAGTTCATTCTTGGGAATTTTTTACAAAAATGCTTTATTACTCATGTACATTGGGGGTTTTTTGAATAGATGACATATCTTAAAGTCCAAAGGCATGTAATTAAATGAAAAGCTCAAAACGTCTGATCAAAAATGCATCAAGCAGCTTTATTATATATTATTCTCATTTGCTTTAAGTTACAGCAAGCCAAAGTGAATAAGTGTTTGCGGCTGCTGGTTGTTTTTGTTTTGTGGTTTTCAGGTGGGCTCTCCCCCCTATGTTAAAGCAAATTTAATTCCTTTGCTTAAAAAAAGCTAACAACTTATCTTAAAACGAGCTAATCTAAAAACATGTTTGAATAGCTTAGGGTATAAAAATGGAGGATGTTTGTGCTATTTTTAAAATGAAGCTGTGAATGTCTTCCAGGTTTGTGGTTTTTTTAATCAAAGTAACACTTACTTTGTCTGACAGCTACAATTTTCAGAGACTAAAACTTCACTCCAAACTATTTGCCAACTACAGGAGGAAAACAGGAAGTTACAACAAAAAGTGTTTCATGTAAGTACATTTTTTGGTTTGTAGAATAGGATTTGATTATACATTTTCAACTACAGTAAATTCCCACTAACAAACCCTAATTTAACTTAACTCCAGTGGCACCTTCATGCAGCCCCTGAATAGTCTTAATAAAAATATTAGCTAGCATGTAATCTTTATTCCCTTGGCAAATAGAAATCCTCAATACATAGCCTAGCTGCCCCATCAACTCAGAGAAATTGAGTTAGAATGTAACATGTTTAAGAATTGTTTCTGCCTAACACATTAATACCACTCATTTTAATCCTTCTCTGAAAGCTTTTGCTTGCAACCCTTTGTTTTAAGCTGTATATTTTTATTTTTGACTTTTCTGGTGCTCTCTTAGGTGGAAGACTTAAATACAAAATGGCAGGCGTATGATGCTAGTAGAGAGGAATATGTGAAACGACTCCACCTGCAGCTGAAAGAACTGAAGTCTCAACCTGAACAACAGCAAGGCATTACACCACTGCAAAGAAATTCAGAGCTGATGCAGAAGGAAATTTCTCGGTTGAACAAATTACTGGAAGAAAAAATGAATGAATGCATTAAAGTAAAACGAGAGTTAGAGGACGTGAAGAAGGCTAGAGATGGAGATAGTGAGCGCGTACAGATGCTGGAGCAACAGGTCATTAAATCTTTGATCAGATTTACTTGATTTAGGAATTAAGATTTTCTCAGAAAAGGATGGGAAAACAAGTTAACTGAGTTCTTCACACTTAAGTCGATTTTTCTGATTTGGCACTTGGACAGAGGGTGGCTGTACAGATTGCAAAGGTGGCAGCAACACAAAGGGGCACACACAGGTCCAACTACAGTACTCGAGGAATTCTGACAGCTTTATTTTCCTCCAACACAAAATATCAATATTTTTGTAAATTCTGTATATCTAGTGCAGACATAGTGTAGAAAAGAATACCTGCATTCTAAGCCAATTTTATGGAGTATTAATTTAAATATTAGAGATGTGACTATAATTCCTTTACCAACTATAACCTCTAACTCGCCACTCTCAGTAAATGGCTAAAATATTTAAATGATTCATTTTCAGGTCCTTGTTTACAAGGATGATTTCACGTCTGAAAGAGCAGATCGAGAGCGTGCACAAAGTAAAATACAGGAACTTCAGGCAGAAGTTTCTTGTCTACAGCATCAGCTAACCAGGAGACAGGTAAAGAAATCTAGAAAGGCAATATAGTAAACCAAGTTGTTTTCATTAATAAGAGAAACTCAAGCTGAAAATCAGATGCACCCCCAAGGAAACAAGAATAACTCCAAAACATACCAATAAATCATGGACAGTTTTGTTCAAATATACATTAAGGTGTCAAAGCTGTAACTGCTAAAAATCTCATACCTGTATTTCAGAACTTCAGTTTGAGGGGAATTAGGAGTTGTCTTCTCCTATATACAAAACACCTCCTATTAGTCCTAGTTTCCCTTTTGTGTTGAATGAGCACAACTGGAAATAGTGTTTAGAAACTGCACCAGTTCAGTACAAACAGTGAATAGGTGGAACTCGCTTATTTTTTTTTAATTTCAGTTATTATTGCACATGTGACAACACCCAATCACTTATTTTATGTAGGTCTTATGATTGTTTGGAACTTAATCACATTTCAGTCTCTGGCTCTGATTGCTTTGAGTTTCAGCTAAAAATCTTTCTAAGAAGTATGCATTAGCTTTTGGATTCTGTCAGCCTTATCAAAATATTGTCTATTAGAATGCTAGATTAATCCTTTTGGGCTCAAAATTTGATTTTTCTGATGCTGATTTTTTTTTTAAATGATTTTAATTTCCTAGGAGTCAAGAGAGACAGCTGGTCATGTTAGAGTTCACACTGGGAACCAAAATCACCGGCTGTATGTACAGACAAATGTTGAACATCTACTGGGCAACAGCCAAGTCCAGTCAGGCATGAGGAGAACAGGTTCACAATCTGAACAAGCTGCTACACGCACAGACAGTGGGAGTTCAGGATCAGAGAGAAGAGGACAGGGTGAACTTCAGTGCCCTCATTGCATGAGGTTCTTCAATGATGAACTCAGTGATGAATTTCTCAGACATGTTGCTGAGTGTTGTCAATAATCATCTGACCTGAGAAGTGAAATCAAATCAACCACTACTTGCTACTGAGAAAATGGCACTTTGAGATGTATACTACAGTACCAATTAATGTTGGTTATGTATTTAATATTTATCATCCAGTTTGGATGTTTGTCTGACTTATCTAAGCATAAATTCAGTGCTTAGTTTCAGCATTGAATCTCTCTGATTTGAGGACAGTTTACTGCAAGAAGTTACTAATTTACAGTAAGGGCAAAAAAAGACAATTCATTTTAAATGGCCATAATGTGGGATATTAGGAACCTACAGGTTGAGAGATGTCTACCTTACTTCATTCCACCACTTGTTGGACTGCACAAGAGACTTCAACATAAATCAAGCCATTTTGCAAAGAATGGAAATATACAAATTAACACTCCAACAAATGTGAGTGTAACAAATGCAAACCTGCTACAAGCCAAAAGTTCTGAAGAGTACAAAAGTTGTGGATGGGCTCGGAGCACAGACCTACTTACAAACAAAAGTCCGATTCTTTGTACTTGTGGCAATCTGAACATTTAGAAAGGTTAGAGTGACAATATCTTAACTGGATTTGAAATCTGTATACCTTCCTTTTCACAAATACAGCTATATAGGGAAGAGTGGTAAGGTAAGGGGGGAAAAAAGCTTCACTGCCATACTGGGGTACAGTTGAATAGAGGCATCTCATTTGCCACTTCCTTGAGTCTTTTAGACATTTTAATACAACAGAATGAAATCAGTTAAGTCGGTTTGACAGAGCTTTTATATATCACTTGCACTGAATGAGGAAAATGTTAAGGTACTAGTTATTCTCATCTAAACCCTCTCTTTTTGCACTGAAACATTGAACGGGGATAATTATTTTTTTCTTGTGCTAGAAAATGACTGTATATATGTGGACAGATTTATACAAATTTTAAAATTGTCACTTATTTTTATAATAAAACTGATGTAATTGCTTTACTGGGTTAGTAATATATTTCAGTGGCAGTCAATGGAAAATAGTCTAAATGCAGCTGGAATTAAGTTCTGGCTGAGTGTTACAGCTTCTACTAAGAGTTGTCATTACTCTGGAGATAAGGAATCATGCAATAGCAACTTATCACACACTATTTTCAAAGAGTAAGTGCTAAGTAATTGTAGTGGGAGGAAGAATGAGCCTGTGGCTAAGGTGCTAGTTTGGGAACTAGGTTGTCTCTCAAGTTCAATTCCTACCATGTCACAGGGCTGCTCTACAGGGGGGCGGGGGGGGGAGGAAGGGCAGGGATTGACTAAAGATATGCAACTTCACCTACGTGAATAATGTAGCTGAAGTTGGCGTATCTTCGGCCGACTTATCTGCCGTCCTCATGGCGGGGGTGGTCAGCGGTGCGCTCTCCCCTCGACTCCCGTTTGCGCCTCGTGGCAAGCTGGAGTTCTGGAGTTGACGGGTGCTGTTGGCGATCAACTTATTATGTCTTAACGAGATGCGATAAATCAGTTGCAGAAAGATTGATTGCTACCTGCCGGATCAGCAGTGAAGACATACCCACAGACTGAGGAACTTGCACAGGTTACTTACCTTCTCTGTGCTTCAGTTTTACATCTGTACAAGAAGGGAAAATAGCATTTCCCTACTTCCCAGGGCTCTTCAGAATAAATATTAAAGACAATGAGGTGCTCAGTTACTGTGGCAATGGGGGCTATACATGTACCTAACAGATACATAGAGCTTGGGGTTGGAAAAATGAACCTCACCACAACAAAACTGGAGTCTAAAGTGGGTAGGTGAAAAATCCTACAGGGCCCTGCTGTCTCTAAATTAAAGGAACAAACATTCTGTACTGTAGAGTGTGCATTTTGCATAACGTCACTTATCCTAGCTTCACTTCATTCCTCTCATCCCCGTTTCCTTTAACAACTCAGGGTACAGCTTGTCTGACATTTCTCCTTTCTGGAGTGTACTCTCCCTCTGTCCTATTATCTGCTGTCCTATGCCCCTCGCAGCTCTCGGAAATACTAAGTCTCATAACTAGACAGCTAGTGCTAAGAGACTGAAGGAAAGGAGACACAGTTTGGATGAGATGTTGTTATGGGCCCATCTCTCAGTGCCCTGTCAGTTCAAACTGCACTGCTGAGGCAGGTCAAACACACACTGGGCATGTTTTTTCACCAAGGTGTGTATGTATTCTCTCACATAGTAATACTATGCATTGTGGACTTAGAGCAAGCATAGGTTACCCTAGGCCCTCACTCCTCAGCCCAGGCTCACTCTGTGAGCTTCCTGAGCTGCCTGTGCTTCCTGTTTACTCCCCTTATATTCTCATCTTAGCTTGTTAGCCCAGTGACTGTTGCCCGGCTGCTCACAATCCTTCCAACAGACAATGTGTAATTGGCCTCAGCTAGGCCTGCAGCTGCAATGTCAATGATTGTTAAATGTAAATATTTATTGACTAATAGGCCTATGTCTACAACTGTAAACTCTCCTCTCCAAATAAGTTTTCATTTGAGTAAGATGTATTGTTTTCTTAAACTCAGATGTGTGTTGAGTTCTGCAGCAAACCAGTGAGTTACATTAATCAAAGCATTAATCTACTGAATATTTTGTCCTGTCCTGTCCAAAATAAACTGATATTTACCCATAAAAAAAGTTATTCCACCAATTTTCACTTCTTATTACTACAACATCAAATAATAAAAACTGAAAACAAAAGGCCCTAGGCATAGGTCATTGCACTAGTCACTTCTGACAGGTCGGCCTGAATTTTCCCTCTAGAGCCACAATTTCAAGATCCCTCTCCTCCTCTGACTTACCTTGCCCCTTGATTCGGGGCAATCCAGGGATTGCTCCTCCTGGGCACCAGTTGAGCCCTTACTTTCCTTATCCTCTAGATATTTCTGCTCCACTATTCCCTGTTCCATCATTCCCTGCTTCTTGGATTTTTCTCCTTTCCCCCTGCCCCAAGTCCTCCAGTGTCTCACCTGTTTCTGAGCTTGTTTCCTTAGGTCTAGGGTTATCACACACTGGACCGGGAGGACTCTCTAGAAAGCCTGTGGACCCATGAGATTCTGCTGAAGTTGATAATATTCGCCTGTGAAAGCTTCTTACTCTCAAGCCCTGCCAGCATCCGAACACTGCTGTATTTTGTCCATGATAGTGACGAGTAACGTATTTCAGTGAAAGGTGTGCAAGAAACTCCATACTGGATAAGTATGGAATTAAAATCTTCCCATAGCAAAGCCTTCTCAACTCCAGGCAGTTATTCATTTTATGCCCATACAGTATACTGGAGTGGGATGGCTTATGCTGCAATAATTCTAATTATAAGTAGGGTTACCAGATGTCCCGATTTTATAGGGACAGTCCAAATTTTGGGGGCTTTTTCTTATGTAGGCTCCTATTATACTCACCCCCATCCTGATTTTTCATGCTTGCTATCTGGTCACCCTAATTATAAGCCTTCGAAAGAGAGCTTTGATTGCCTGTCTTCTCCCTCCCGTTCCGACACTTTTTTGGTGTGGTTGTACAGCAGCGCTGAGTTGTCATTTAATTCATTTTAAAAAATATCAGAGGCACTGACATTTTTTGTTCATGATTAACAGCTACCTGTAGTTAGCAAAACAGATAAAAAAATAAACCACACTACATCTGATGTAATGGCACAAACCCATCTATCTGGATTAATCACAATATTCATTCCTATGCTTTGAGTTGGGCACAGTGCCCTATAGCTATGTGGAATGGGAGTGAACATAGGGATCACATGGGTAAAATCACATGGCCTGTGATATGCAAAAGGTCAGACTAGTTAGTCATAATGGTTGCTTGTAGCCTTAAGATCTGTGAATTACTCTTCAGTGTGAGATAGACCTCTACCTTCTTACATAAAGAAGAAAGAGCCCAAAGTGAATGATGTCCCTGCTATCTTGGATCCTCTTGTGAATCTAGTTAAATTCAAATGCATCCTCAGAAAAACCACACTAGACCAACAGGCCACACCCGATCCATCGCAGAGCACTATAGTTCTCTGAAGCTCCACAACAAATTAAACTACAGGAAAAGAAACCTGAGTGACAGTAACAAAAAGCCAAGGCAGAAACAATGTTTTCTAGTACATAAAAATTCTATTCCACAGCTGTGATAGAGGAAAAAGTACTAACCTTTTTCCTCTACCATGGAGACCATAATGGGCATCAGGATATTGGGCACCATGTATTACAACCAAGCAAATGAGTAGCTAGGCCTCCTTTCTCCTGCAGACAGCATTGCTGTGGGAAGCTAAAGATGACCTTTGATGTTGCCACATGTGGCCAAGATGGCAGGGGTTTCTAAATGGGAGTCTACTCCTCTGCCTTTGTCCCTTTTTCAACAGAGTCACCAACATGTGTCAAGCAAAGCCCCTCCTTTTAGCCCACCCTCCCTTCCTTGCAATTCCATCCTTTCTCACCAAGACAACAGGCTACAGGTACATTTTCACTGCAGGAGTTAACCCAGCTGTGGGCACCTGGGTTAGCCTAGCCTAGTGGAGCATCCACACTTGTAAGCCACGCAAGTCATACCTCTATAGCCTCATCCAAACTGGTGCTAAACTAATATGCGTGAACTGCTATGACTTCTTGGACATATTCCACATAGTACTTAGTGCTGCACTAAGCTGTACCACCTTATTAATTGTTTTGTGATGTAGTATGGGAAAAGTTGTCTGTCCTTCCCGGGCCCCTGAGTGGAAGTGTTCTTAGCCCACCAAGAGGTGCAAACGCTGCCTTTGATTATACTTGTCCGACCTCATGACAAATCTATCCCAACTCCCAATAGCACACACACAGTCACTCCTGCAGCAAAAGTGCCCACTCTGCTCTTCTCCTAGACTTCTACAACCTATCTGGACAACCATCCGTTCCATCTCAACTTGGGCCCTCCAACACAGGGCTTGGGGATGTGAGCAGTGTCAAAACCTCCTCAGGTGGATGGCTCATTAAAGAAGCAAGCAACACATGAAGTCCTCGGTCAAGGGCCTTTCTACAGTTCTACTCAAAAACACACACACACAAAAAAAGAGGGAGGAGACAGGGAGAGGAAATGAATGTTCCAGTTGATGTTTCTGTTTCTTGTTTAATGTCTTGTTTTCCATTGCTGGATGCTGCGTTATTATTTCCCCTCATGTACCTGAACATAAGAGTGTGGTAAGGCGAGTGGGGTGTGTGCGTGTCTTACATTTATGCTCTAACAAGCTTTTGGAGGAGGAGGAATGCATCAAAAGAAGAAATGTGCAGCAATCAGCAGCTCAGGAAGAGCTGAACAGAAGCTACGTAATCCTCACAAGAACATGCACAAGCATTATTCTAAACTACCTATGTCCAATTATTTTAAAGCTAGAACACAAGCTGTTTCAGAACATTCACACTTTCAATCTTAATTACCATGGAGTAGTGGTGGAAACCCTCCAGGCAGCGTTCTCAGTGGGTCTCGCTCCCTTGAGCAGCTATTGGGCACAGTGTAACAACAAGATTTCACATGAAGGCATGGCAGAGGAATGATCCTGCCAGTGCTGAGGGGTGACTTTCTCCTGATTGATGTGCTGATATCACTAGATCTCTCAGCAGGCTTTGATAACAGATTGTATGATGCTGATGACATTTATGGGATTTTACAGGCTGAACTCAGCAGGACTACACTGGTTCCTCTCACTCCTATTACACAGATACCAGAGTTATGATAAGCACTTTTTCCTTGTCACCCTGATGGCGAGAAATCATGACATGTCAAAAGCTTCCATGCCTCCACTATGCCAAGAATTCCAAGTTTCACATCTCCTTCACTGATGCAGCCTTCGGCCTCACCATGACATCTGAATAACTGGATGGGCCTGTGATGTGTTCAGTCACAAAGACCCCCTGGGACTGTCACCTGATATGCTGAGCTCATTTTTCCTGCCAGCTTGGGACTCCAGAACCCTGCCTTATTGAGCCACACACACTAGCCTGCTGCCATACAGACCCAGTTCTGGTCCATGCCCTCAAAGCTGCAGACTATAACCAAAAACTGCTCAGTAGGTCACCTACTCCAGCACCCAGACACGCAGCTCTCAATGGGATCCAAACCCCAAATAAATCTGTTTTAGTCTGTATAAAGCTTATACAGGGTAAACGCAAATTGTCCGCCTCTAGAACACTGATAGAGAGATATGCACGGCTGTTTGCTCCCCGAGCTATTAATCACTTACTCTGCGTAAATTAAAAAACACAAGTGATTTTATTAAGTATAAAAAGTAAGATAAGTGCTTTCAAGTAACAGACAGAACAAAGTAAGTCATCAAGCAAAATAAAGCAAGTCTGAGCCTAATACATTAAGAAACTGAACACAGGTAAATCTCACCTTCAGAGATGTTCCAGTAAGCTTCTTTCACAGACTAGACTCCTTCCTAGTCTGGGCCCAATCCTTTCCCCTGGTACAGTCCTTGTTAGTTTTAGCTGGCATCTTAGGTGAAATGCAGGGGGCTCTCTCATGATTGGGACCCTCCTTTGTTCTCTTGCACCCCCTTTTATAGCTTTGGCACAAGCGGGAATTTTTTGTTTCTCTGGATCCCCACTCCTCCTCCTAAATGGAAAAGCATCAGATTTAAGATGGCTTCCACCATTCTTCTTGGGCACGAACACAGGAAGGCTTGCAAGTAAACAGAGCCATTTACAATCAATTGTCCTAGTCAATGGGAGCCATCATCAATGGCCCACACTTTGCATAATTACAATAGTACCTCAGAGCTATACTTTATATTTCTAGCTTCAGATACTGACTGATACATACATACAAATTGGATGAACACACTCAGTAGATAAGCTTTGCAATGATACCTTACAAGATACCTTTTGCATAAAGCATATTCCAGGTACATCATATTTACACTCATAAGCATATTTCCAGAACACATTATGGAGTGCAACGTCACAGAGCCACCATTCTCCTCTCACAACAGATGGATGATGAGCAGTTGACTCACGTTCAACCTAGGAACAACAGATTTCAGCCAAGAGACAGGCATCGTGAAGAACTAGCCATTGCACAAACCTCACCAACCATGGATCATGTCAGATCACAAAGCAACATGTTGGTGCCCGGCTAGTCCTCACTACACTTAAGTATGCTGATTGCCTTGCAGGAGCAGGGTCCTAAAAAACACAATCCTGTTTAGTTATTAGCGACATTCACTCTGGAACTTAGTTTAAAAAACTTCTTAGTTCTTCCTTCACATGTATATATATATGTAATTCCCCCCAGACCCCAGTGATTTGGGAAACAAACTCTCTTGGTACAAAAAATTCACAGTTGTGTCTAAGAAGAATAAAACTTGCTACAAGAATAAGACTTTTGATTCAAGAGGCCTCAGTTACCTATGTTTTATGGTACTTTTTTGTTAAAAAAAACTTCCACTTCCTGTGGTTTCTATAGATCTCTTTAAAAAAAAAAAAAAAAAAGGCAAGGGAAATTCCAAGTAACCTGCCACACTTTTACACTCATACCAGCAAGGGTTCTCATTTCAGAAAGGGGAAGTAACAAATCCTTCACTGTAAGATCAATGATTTAATGTGAGAATTCAAAGTACTATTATAGTAATACTTCCTATCACCATGTTACTATGACAATTTGCACTGCTTTCCTGTACTTTTAGATCTTTGGATGAAATGGGCTAGCTAAGTACAGAGTATTAAATAGATTAAGTAGCCACCACTACACTGTTATCTTTCAGATCCCACACTCTCTTTTAGGACGCTTTCAAATCACTTTAGGCAAGCTAGTATTTGCAACTCTCTCACCATTACTTTGTGCTTTCCCCCTTCTGCTTGGTGTATCCACCTGTTGCCTGGCATATACTTAGACAGTAAGCTCTTGGGGCAGAAACCATCTTTTCATTATGTACGCACATTGCCGAGCACAATGAGTCTCCTTGGGGACTTTGGGCTTTATCATGACACAAATGATTATAAATATCACAGACATGACTGAAGTGCACATGGGGTTTTGAGTAACGATCATCTGAATTGTACTTCCTGTTCTTACTAGGAAAAGGCAGGTTAAGACACAACATGATTTACTACATTTTTAAATCATGGATGGAATCAGTACAAAAGAAAGGGTGGTGGGCTGGATATGCTTGTCTCTTTAAATAGGACATCTTTTTCCTTGCTCAGGTACATCCGTAGGGATGTACCTAGATTAGGTATGTTTGGAGAAGCTTTGCTTAATGCTGGGTGTACAGCAGCTCTCCAGGAGTATATGTCCCCTGGGTATTATGCAAATAGGGTGACGAGATGTCCCAGTTTTATAGGGACAGTCCCGATTTTTGGGTCTTTTTATTATATAGAATCCTATTACCCCCCACTCCCTGTCCCGGCTTTTCACATTTGCTGTCTGGTCACCTTATATGCAAACAAGTCTGTGATTAGGAGGGAGAAGTACATGTACTGAATGTGCATTGTAACAGTCTTAAGCGATGAGCAGTGTGTGTGAGAGATACTATAGAAGCACTGAAGCAGATACCTGAAGTTTGTCTGATGCCTTGCATTTTTGCAGCTATACGTGGAGGTTTTACATCAAATGCTACAGCATACTGTATTGTTTTATATTTGCCATACTTTTTTAACATGTAGTTGAAAGTAGTATTGATCTCTGGTGGTGGGGAAGGCAAGTTTTAAAAATATATCTTTTACTGTAAGTATATGAAATTATGACTGATTCCCCCCTGTGGTAAACTACCCTAATGAACCATTCTTATATTTAAAAAGAAACTTACCCAATTTCCAGTATTAAGCTGGTTAGGGATATTCTGAGTCATATGAGGGGTCAGGGGAGTGAGGGCTGTTACTCTACATAACAGAATCAAGTACAAGGCCCGAACATAAGGAACCTCTGAAATCATGTTAATAGCTTGCTGATGCTGAATGTACATTAAAATAGTTTGTGAAACGTTTACTTTGAACGACCAGTATAGCCACTTTTCTAATGTTAAGTTGAGCATTCAATTACCAAAAATATTCATCTAGAAGAATAGCTCTTATAATGGATGAATGTTCTGAAAATCTTTCTTAATTTTGAAACAAAGCATATTGCACAGTCAGTTGCAAGGTCAGGTCCAAGTCGAGAAGAGAACAAGCAGGAAGAGATGACTGTACATGGAGAAGAGGTGGGCAATGAGGGCTAACAGGATCATGTGGTGGGTTTGGAGAGCAATGGATGTGTTTTGAGGGCTCCAGAGGTTTGCAGGGTTTCTTAAAAAGAATTTAGCTATGTAAATGACCATAGGTTATTAAACTTCTTTCCAGGAGTCAGCTTTGAGAAGAGCCCTCATCAAGCCTGATTACACAGTCCCACTATTGTGTTGAACTCTGTATTCAGTAGTAGTAATAAAAAAATCCTTCACAGGTCTTTGGGGAAAGAAGAATGTTTTGTGAGCAAGACTCTGCACAGAGTGTTTTGGCTAATGCGTTCCAGTCCACATGGGTACAGGCCTTTCCCTACAGTTTAGACATTCCTTCAGCTAAACAAACTCCTCTTTTATTTTAAGTGAATTCAGGAGTCATCATTTAAGTGAGTCGAGTGACCTAGCACAATACATTTATACACTGCTATTCCCACTTCATGGAATAAACAACAATAGGCAGAGCCTGGACACAAAATAGTCACTCAGCTTGACACGTGAAGGCTGAGTGTGTGTGTATTTGTGCACTATACAAAGCATTATATGCACATAGTAGTGTATCCCTATATAATTATTTACATAACTAACCATATCCAGTAGGAGTTTTCCCTGGTTTCATTATTGGCTATATATTAAATGACTGGGTTTTGAGCAGTCATGATCAAAAATCAGTACCTGCCTACTGGAGGTGGTCATTGTCTGTGTGTGAGAGAGTGTATGCTTTTATCACTCTCTCTCACACACACAGACACATAGAACCAATTTCAGCCTTGAACAAAAAGCTAGTGGCACAGACAACTCTCAGATGCCAGTGTAACCCACATGCTTTATACTTAGGGTGACCAGATGTCTCAATTTTATAGGGACAGTCCCGATTTTTGGGTCTTTTTCTTAAATAGGCTCCTGTTACTCCCCCCGTCCTGATTTTTCGCATTTGCTGTCTGGTCACCCTATTTATACTGCAGCATTTGGCCCAAAGAAAGGTAAAGCAGCAGTGGGAAAGGGACATGGATGATAGCTGGAATATCATCTCTCTGCACATGTGTGGAGGCCAGGGCAAGACAACTCAGCTAAAAGGGCCCAGAAACATCCAGAAAAAGAGTGTGAGTGGAACAGTTTCTAGAAATGCTCAGTAGCTGCTTCCAAAACTCTGTAATAAGTTTAAATTGTGGGCAATCTTCCAGGTGCGTCACATCCAGTTACCATTTAACAGCTGAGCCTGTAGGAAGGGAAGGGGAAGAAGGTTGTAAACACAGGAATTAAAAGACATCCCTGTGGACTCAGCAGCTGGATGCAGGACTAAGTTTGGCAGTGTTTTGAAAGGACTGAGATTCTGTCATTTCTCAAGCTCTGAGGAGTCCAGGCGACACACACTACAAAAACCAAGAAATCATCTCGAAAGAACATCAGAGGCAATGGGTTTGTGTGCGTGCAAAGGATAGAAGTGTAGATGTTATGTTGGAACTTATATTTGAATATATGTAACAGCAGCAAAGGGAAGAAGCCTGTATAAGGAGCACCAATAGATTTACAGCCTAACAGCTTTTGTTTAAAAGTTGTTTGTAGAATTACAAATATTTACAACTTTTTATACTATTCATAATGTTTTATGTGAGCAGTATATGTTTGTTTTACTAAGAAAGTGTATGGTACTCTCCCTTAGAAGTTGACTGGGAACTATTAACCTGTACTTATCAGAGTATTAACTTAAAAAGCCTTGAGGTTTAACTGGCTAATGCTCTCTGAAAAGACAGAACTCTAGCGTATATTTCAGTGAAGAGTTAAGGTGTGGTGCAGTGCATGAAGGGTGCTGTAATAGAGTTACACAGAGTATTACCTCACAATCCCCTTGCGCCAGCAGTTCCGAGGCACTTTTGTCTCCAAAAGCTTGTCTACTGTTCAAAATGTTGGCAACATCCCCCATTACAGCTTTAAACCCACACACAATGTCTTAACAGTGCACAGGTGTTCTCAACACATTGTGAGCACACTTGTTCTGAGCAAACCCAGGGGCTACTGTATCCCACACAGTGCCTCTGTGGGCAGAAAATGCTGGTGTGGCAGCTGCAACACTGCATTTATTTTGGGCGGGGAGGATTAGGGGGGTAGTCTCACAATGTTCCTGTCTACCCTTCAGTTACTGCTTTGACAGCTCACAGCACTGGCCTGGTTTAAAGACATAGGAACTGTTTTTAGCTCCTCCTTGGGGATTCACTGCAGAACACAAGACAAAAACCAGTTCTTAGTTAGCAGAAGGACACACTGACACACACAATTACTTTATCAGGGCTTGCCCCGGAAATGGAGGTACAGCCTCAGCAGTATTTTCTACCTTCCGGAGAGTTGCAAAGAGAAAACTGGCATGGACTACTAGTAAAAGGACATGTGCCCAAGTAAATCCACCTATTACCCTGTGGCCACCGGAGAGAAAGTCCATCCCAGAGGGTCCCTAGTACAGCAAGTGGGGAGTAGGTGGCCCTTATTGGGCTGCATGGACAGCCCTGGATAGATACCCTCTGCTGACCACTTCCAGCCTTGGATCCTAAAAAGAACCACGAGAAAAAAGGAAATTGTTAGTTTAGCTAAAGAGAAAAGAAAAGGCAAAATAAATAAATAAAATCAACAAAACAAGACCAGAGAAACCCAGTTTAAAACTAGTTTATTATTTTCATTCAATTATTCAACAATTGTTTAATTTTAAGTTCTTTACCCTCTTACTTCCCCCATCCCAGAAATGGCATCACTCATCAAAATACACTTCAAATCGCTAGACATGGCCTGCAACCCTCCACTATGAATCTGCAAGCATGAAAGTGTCACAAGGAAAAGTCTGCCTTTTTGATGGACTATGGACCCTCGTGCAAGACAGAGATATTCAAAACAGGCAACTGAACAGGCACAAATGTTCCTCCTGTACCTGAGATGCTGTACATTATCCACAGAGATGCGTGGGGCATTGTGGGAGAGATGCAATGCTACACAGGACCCACAATGCTTACAGAGAATGTTGTATGTTGATCCATTGCACCATGTTTACCCGAGCTAGGGTACCTATGCAATAGCGCTGTGTATCTGCACATTCACTTGTGCAAGTTGCAATGGTGCAATTCTCGAGCATAGACCAGCCTTCAACTCAGAGTAAGTGGAATTTCTTTGAAAGGCATTTGACGCAAGAGAGGTGGAGTCAGGACAAACTGAGGGCCAAGGGAGGGGTTTAAAAACTAGCATGATTTGCATCAAGTCATTTATTAAGCTAAAGTCTGTAACTTAGACTAAAAAACGCTAGTGAGGGAAGGCAGGCATCCCCCTCCCATGAGATATACCCATCTAAAACTGAACATGGAATCCCCTAACCAGCCAAATGGTGACAGCTTTTGCATGAGCTACAACTTCAAGCGGAAAAAGTTGATTTGCACATATACATCATCACAGACACACCAAGAAAGGACCATGACTTATTCTGTGACTGACTTTTAGACTTCATTCTGTTTGGTAGCTACACATCTATTAAATGGCAGTAGAAGCAACTCCCACAGAATGTCAAATGTTATAAGACTAAGCAGTAACCTGTAACAGTGTCTGCAACACACAACTCCTCGTGTAAACTGGCATTTTACTGGCCTTCCCTCACTATCACTTTCACTATTAACCCCACTGTTTATCCTAACCCTTGTTCTGGGCCTCAGTTTTCTAAGGCAACTGGATCTCCTGTTCAAATAATGAACAAAATGGTCATTTTTTCTTCATGGTACCCACATGACTCTCTCAGGGAAAGTTTACTGGAGCTTCATCCTCCCTGAAATGGCAACAAAACTGTAAAACCACTTCCTCTTAGCCCAGCTGAGGAAGTTTGAAGCTGCAGTGTTGCAAAAGTGTAAAAACTCTTCTCCTGCCTGTGCTGTACTTTCTCATGTGCATGAAAACCCCATTGCCATGCATGTTATGTGGTAACTGACTGGGAAATATTTGAACAGTAAGGTGTCTTTTACAATTTAGGAAGGTGAGGTGACAGTAGTTATCCCAACCTTTGCATTCATTTCTGTTGCTGCATTTTTGCCCCTGGCTGTGATGAGGGTTCTTGCCATTTCAGCTGTGGTAAACAGCTACATTAGAAGTTGCCACCTTCACATTTTAAGTCTGGGGACTCCCGATCGTTTGGGTCAGTGGAGAATTTTGATTTTGGAGGAGTGCATGTGTAAGTTTGCAGAAAAGGTCGGGGTGGTGTGGGGGTGGATTTAGGGGTAAAAATAGCCAGCAATGGAGATAGCTAGTAACATCCAGTAAAGAGAAGCAAAAAACATGGCTCCCTTGTTGAGGAAGAAGCATAGCTGCAGTACAATGCATGTGGTTCTCACAGCATCTGGACAAAGGGACAGTGATGTTTGTAAATAAGTGGGGGGAGGAGGTTAAGCTCTTTTGTGCATTTTCTGGATCTTTTGAAGATTGCCTGTTTGGGATTCTAAGTTGTTCTATGACTGGCCACCAAGCAGGTGGTTTGGGCTTTGGCTTGGCTTTTAAAGTAGGTGTATATGCTATTCTGCACTCCGTAGCCCGCAACTCCATGGAATCATATGTTAAGTGTTGAGACTACTTGCACTGGCAGAAGCATGTGGGTGCCTCTGCACTTTTCTGTTTACCATGTTAAGTGACTTCCCTTACCCCTCTACCTACCCACTAGGCCATTTAGTGCAACTATGTAATGGTTTTTGTCATAATTAGCTAGACTGAGAAGTTACTATGACCTTGTGGACTTACCATGGGGCTGGGCTACTCATTAATTGTAATCCTAGGTCACCTCTCATATACACACTGCATGGCTATGAACAAATCACTTCTTCTCTGTGCTACAGTTTCTGCCATTCGTCATAATATTTTCCTGCCTTACTGAGATAAAGTTGGCAGAGTGCTTTGAAAAATGCAAATGTGGTAAATATCATATGACTTGATCACAGTAATGATGGAGAATTCCTTTTAGAACCTCTCCTGCTACCCAGCTCAGCAAACACCTCACTTTCCACCTGGGCTCTCATTACTGGGTATTTTTTGATATTTGCTAGGGATGTCAAGTGATCAAAAAAATTAATTGAGTGATTAATTGTGCTGTTAAACAACATACCATTTAGCTGAAATATTTTTGGAGGTTTACTACATTTTCAAACATATTAATTTCAATTGCACAGAATACAAAGTGTACAGTGCTCACTTTGTTTTGTATTACAACTATTTTGCACTTTAAAAAAACAAAAAAAATTGTATTTTCAATTCACCTCATACAAGTATTGTAGTGCAAGCTCTCTCAGTTAAAAGTTGAATTTACAAATGTAGAATTATGTACAAAAACATTTATTCAATAATAAAACAAGGCTGGCTGAGCAAAAGCAAGGAGGAGGGGGGAAGCTGAGTGGGGATGGGGGGATTTTGTGTTTCTTTTTTTTCCTTTAGTGCCTGAATAAAAAATATTAAAAATAGTAAATATTTTTACATCTGGGAACCACTGCTCTATGGAATTTCTAGGCGTTTGCATCCCAGACTACTAAAGTACAGATTTTGCAGGTCATGATTGTGATTTGGTACCAGAGCTATGTGGGTGAAGCTTCTACAACGTCTGCCTGGTCTCAGTCAGTGCTCTTAGTCCTTCATCTGTGTGAGTAATGGACTATCACAAACATTTTGAATGGGGGGATTGTGGGGGATTCAGCACCATTGACTATACACTAAAGGGATTTTCTCATTATCACCTACTGGTCTGTGTGTGGTTCAGTGTGATTCATGCTCTTCAAACAACAGTGCATAGTACAGAATGAGATGGAAAAACTACAAAAGAGAACTGGCCAGAAAGACCACTCCACTAAACTGTGGGGAAACGAGAGAAAAGAAAAGAGTGGAAATAATTGCTGCATGGCAGGTTTACTGTAAGGTTGTGAATTTTTTACAAAAATGCCTCAGTCCCAGTTCTTAGACTTTAAGGCCAGAAGGGAACCCTGTGACCTTCTAACGCAAGACAAACCATAGAACTTCCCCTGATTAATTCCTGTTTGAAGTAGAGCAGATCAAGGGAAAAGATCCAATTTTGATTTTTAAAATTGCCAGTGATGGAGAATCTGCCACTGTCCTTGGTGAATTGTTCCAATGATTCATTATCCTCAGTCTTAAAAATGCGTGCCTTATGTCCAGTCTATGTGTGTCTAGCTTCAACTTCCAGCCATTGGCTCTTGTTAGACCCGCTACATAGCAAGTTCCTGAACCACATGTTAACGAGTATCGTGTGTTCAGTAGGTAGCACTGGGAGGCATGGTGCTACCGCGTGAAGCAGATTCGTGCGTAAACGGGTCGCGTGTAAATTACTATGCATAGTTCAACGAGAAGTCCTTGTGACACCTTACAAGGGCTCCACATTGTTTTTGCTGATACAGACTAATACAGCTACCACTCTGAAACCTGTCACTATGCATAGTTCAGTGTTTGATGAGTGCTTAAGAAGCACTGATTGTGGTGAGGGGAGGTAGATAGCACTGCTGCTAAAATACGATGAGTCAGTCTTAGCTGTTCATCTAACCTGCACATATTGGCATGTTCTCAGAAGTGATGCTTTACTTGAGGAGGAATATGTTTATGAAAACATGCTGACTTTAGTGATTTCCAGTGGTCAGGAAGTGATAGGGTGGTGTCCTCTCAGAATTATATTCCATGGGACCCGATGGTTAGTGAAGTTGAAACATGTTCACTGAGAAGTAAAATGAGATCGGTAAATGAATTTGCACTTGAAATCCAAGGCAGGATTTATACAGCAAGTAGCAGTGGTGGAAAAGAAAACTAGTACAGTTAGTTACTCACTGTGCCAGCCAGCTCCCAAGGACGGTAATTTTCTGCCCAGAATCAGCCAAATAATCAATTTTTGCTTGCTGGGGAAAAAAAAAGTGTTAGTTTCAAATTGATCCAAAAAAATTTTTTTGTTGTTTTCTCAAACACACACTCACACAACCCATTATTTACAGTACATGCACAAACAGATCATTTTGGGTCAAATGAATTTTTTGTTCTTTTTTTTTGTTTGTTTGTTTTTTTTTTTTTTAACTGTTTTGCAAAATAAATTTTAAAACACCATTCACACAGTGGAGGGGGCAACGGTGTCCCTTTTTTCACCCAATAGCTCAGTGGTTAGTAAATAATCAGGGTGCATATCTGTGGAAAAATTTGCTTTTTGTAGTACTTACATTTCTCAACTGGATCTACAATATTTAAAGCATGATTTAACTCTAGACAGGTACCCATCGCTTACGATTCTTCCCTTTTTGTGTGCTTTTCAACCCTGGTATTTGGAAATGATATAGGAAATGTTTTGTTTTGTCAAGTACAATGTAGGAGAGCTACATCATAAACTAGTTAAACATTTGCATGCTTTCGATGTTCCTTCATTCCAAGAACACAGTTCAGTGAAATCTCACTATTCAAGGCCTCTAGCAATTTAACTTCCTTATTCACCTCAAATTGCATGAAATTTAGAATGAAAATAGCAGGGGGCCTTGTTTTAGAAATTTAGCTCATCATCATGTGTTCTCTACTAATTCCTGAAAGAAAAATGTGCCAAAACTCTAGATCACAAAGTTTACAATCTTCTGGAGCCAAAAGTCCCAACTTGTCTGAAGTCAATAGGCGGACATTTAAAAGCAGTGGGGAATAAAGCAGCTCACACCTAAATGATGTGTGTGGCCTGGATGGTACATATTAGAAGACATAACACTTCTACTGACCTTTTAAGCATTTTTAACTTTCAAAGCCCTTAGAAATGAGTTATTAATCCATCACATGGGTAAGAGGAAAGTAGTCCCTCTCTGGGGAAAACTGAGACAAAGTAAGTGACTTGCCCAAGTCCTCTATTTTTTGACATCCGTTTTCTTCTGTTAGCAAGCAAAGTTAAAATTCTTAATTAAATAAAGGAAAAAGACATAAAAGAAGAGAATTCACTGTCTTTGAACCTCTACAAAAGACGTCCTGGGGACAGAGCTGCCTTTAGCTTCCATTGGTTTCTCACTGCTAGTTCAGTGGCAAAGGAGAACAAAGGGATTGTCTCCAGAAGTCTGGAAATCCTCTCCCCTTGGTTAGTTCAAGTGCACCTCTGCAGCCAATAAACAGTCACTCAGAATGCAGATACGACATAACTGAAATCTTTTTGAAGATTCCCCACTTCAGCAAAGCGGGCTGAATTCCTCAAGAGCATTTTGAAGATAATTTACCCTCAAGCTGTTTGTGGAACATGTGTGTAGATTTTCAAAATTTGTTTGAACACTGTTGACAATGTGGTTGGATCAACTAATAAGCACCCTAGCCCCTGATGTTCTGCTCATACCACACAGACCCTCTGCCCCATATTCATAACCCTGTAGTCTCAATGCACCAGGCACTCATCATACCGCAAACATTTTAATCCACAAAGCTGGGTCTCCTTGTTGCCCCACCCCTGCAAAGCCTTTTTCCAGGCTGGAAATTTGTTCCTCGGCTGTGCTCAGCTAGCACAAAGCTACAGCTCCTCCCCAGGCCACCTGGCAAAACAGCAACTACTGAACATGCACTGGCTGATATTCCTGACCTCTGGCCCACCTACCTGCCTGGGAGCCTCTCTATTTATTCATTTTCTATGTGCCTCCCCAAAATGGCCCCCTACCAAATCCCTGAACTGTGGAGTCAGCCTTGTGGGATTTATGCGCATAGGGCCCTACCAATTTCACAGCCATAGGATTTTTAAAATAGCAAGTTTCATTATTTCAGCTATTTAAATCTGAAACTTGCATTGTTGTAATTGTAGGGGCCCTGTCCCAAAAAGGACTTGTGTGGGATCACAAGGTTATTATAGGTGGGGTTACCGTACTGTTATCCTTACCTCTGTATGGCCGTAGGTGGTGCCGCCTTCAGAGCTGGGTGACCAGAGAGTGGCAGCTGCTTATCAGGATCCCAGTTTTAAAGGCAGAGCTGCTGCCAGTAGCAGCACAGAAGTAAGGATGGTATGGTACAGTATTGCCTCCCTTATTTCTGCACTGCTGCCTGCAGAGCTGGGCCCTCAGACAGCAGCTGCCACATTCCGGCCACCTAGTTCTTAAGGTGGCAGTGGAGACGTAAGGGTGGCATGGTATTTGCACCCTTACTTCTGTGCTGCTGCTGCTGGGAAGCCACCTTCAGAGCTGGGCGCCTGCCAACAGCTGCTGCTCTCCAGCCACCCAGCTCTGAACGCAGCATAGAAGTAAGGGTGGCAATACTATGACCTCCCTAAAATAACCTCGTGATCCCCCCCGGACACTCAATTTAAGAAACTCTGGTCTCCCCTGTAAAATTAATATAGTGTAGGACAAAAGCACACAAAAGACCAGATTTCACGATCTGTGACGTGCTTTTTTATGGCTATGAATTTGGTAGGGCCCTATTTATACAGCTCTAGCTAACCTGGAACAGCAGGGAAAAAGTAACATCACCAGGCCAGCCTTTAAAAACCAGAGCATTTGGGTTCTTTACCCTGTGGTCCAGTCCCCAAGTGCCACTTCTAGACTTTGAGGGCCTAGTCAGTGTGAGAGTTCAGCTCCTATGCAGCTCTTAAACACTACAGTATCACTGCTAAGTATAGTGGTTGGGATCATTGCACTGAAATCACTAGGGGCTGGAAACTGAATAAAACATGAATAGTATAAGGGGGCACTCATGCTGTCAGCACATTGTTCAGTCAGAGTGGGACACACTGGGGTGGTGAATGCAAACTGCAGAATGCTGCCACATAGTTTAGTTATGCAGTCATGCTATTCTGACACCCACTTGGTTAGTAAAAATAGGTCAGAATGTGGCAGAACATACCAGTTCCTTTGCACTCATTATGCAATGCTGGCTGTTGAGCAGCAATGAAGCCAAGGTCAGCTTCAAAGCTCTCAGATTACCTAGAATTCAGTCAGAGCTGCTACAAAGGCAGCTTCAGATCTGTGGTTGGTGTACAATGGGTGAATGAAGGGAAAATATGAAGACAGACACATCAAAGGGGCAGAGGAAGGGGCCTGCATATGAAAGAAAAATGGAGGGGAAGCAAAAAGGGGAGAGACCAAAGGGAGGCAGGGAAAGACGATAGAATAAAAAAGGGAAAGGGACAGTAAGTGTAAGAAAACCTGACAAAAACAAAGAGAATAAGATCACAAAGGAAAAAGTGGACAAAATAAAATACACCATGAAAGGAAAGAATATAATGGAACCGGAGTGATTGAAACAACAGAAACAACTACTTGTCTGATATAAAATTAGAACTATTTAGTGCTGGTTCTAACATCTTTGCATCTCTTGAATAACCCATTACTCCTCAAATAGATCCACTGCACTAGCACAAGTCTGGCAGATAGAAGTCTTTAATAAATGAAATCAAATTCTGTAGCCCTTACTCAGACAAAGCTCCAACACCAGTTTTTAGACATGCCTGTTTTTGGTTCAGCATTTTCATACAGTGAAGTTAGCCTAGTATGACCAGATATCCTGATTTTATAGGGACAGTCCTGATATTTGGGGCTTTTTCTTATATAGGTTCTTATTACCCACCACCCCCGTCCCAATTTTTCACATTTGCTGTCTGGTCACCCCAAGTCAGCCTGCTAAATCTCACAGGCTGATTGTTTGCAGAAGAGATCTCATTCGATGATGAGACTGAAGAGTGGATCAATTAAGTTTCCCAAAAGAAAACACTGGAAATCAGTGAGTTTCAAAGCTGTTGTAAAGTAAAGGTTTTATTTTAAATTACAGCTTAGTTTAAAAGTTGATTTATAAACTCCAAACAACATAATAGTAATTCCCTCAATTTTGATTCCCCAGGCTTTTCTGAATGTTTAATTTTATTTATATACACATATATATGCCTGTCTTCCAAACACTTCTGCATGTTAGCTCAATAGACTTCATGCTTAAAGTTAAGCACATGCATAAGTGTTGCAGGATTGGGGCCACGATATAAATATATCAAAGCATATCACATGCTAATGTAAAACACATTCTATCCAGTCATTTTTTTTTCTTTCAAAAAAATAGAAAAGATAATTACAGTAGGTGAACCCAGCCCCACTAAAAGACAAGGGCAAAATTCCCAGACTTCCACAGGGACAGCATTTCACCCAATATTCCAGTCTACCTCTTGACCTGCATTTTGGGAGTATTATGAAAAGCTGATTCTTTAAGTCCTGCACAACATTAAACTGTTAAACTTTCAGCTTCCTGTTCGCTTGTTAGCTCCTCTTCTTATATTTAAGACAGCTTATTTATTTTAGTGATTTGGTTTTTGTAATTAGGTGACTAGTGGCCGGAATCTCATGTACTATTACTTTGAAGTTTCCCTTTAGTTTTAAAAAAAGAACTCAATATTTCCAGTGGAGACTTCTAAACTTTATTTTTCTTTCCTCTTTTTAAATAATGAAGTCATAGGGGGAAATGGACCAATTATTTCTCATATTGCATCTAATAACCCTAAAAGCCATACAACTATCTTTCTTCAATAACATGCCAAGACCTGTAAAAATTAATCCATGCTCTTTCAGTTACTCATTGCCAGAGTGTTTTCTTCCACAAAGATTTGAATTGGACTTTATGGAAGGAGCATCTTTTGTGGGTCATTCAGAAAATATTATGGCCCTAGCCATTTAAAGGTAGTTTACCCAGAATGAAAAAATGGGTTGACACTATCTTTTGCTTCTTCAATCTGTAGAAAGAAGGCCTAAAATTCCGGTCCTTGTGGGTGACTACAAGTAGGTTTGTGACATTTGCAACACAAAGGAAGTGACCCTTCATTAGCTGAGGGAGGATGTTATGGGGGTACCTATTTCACATAACTATGAGGAAGAAATGCTTTATTGGTTAAGGAATCAAAACACTGATCTTTAAATTAAGGGTGGAGAGAATTCCCAGTCCATTTACTCTTCACTGTCTCTCTCCAAAAAGGATTACCCCAAAATCCAGGGAGTCTTGGCCTGACATTTCTAAGGTAAAAGTCAACAAACTAACAGTTCTCCTCTTTCTTTAAAATCCTCCCAAGGCCTTTCATACATCATAAACAAGCAGAACAGGTCACAAATCCATTCCTTTTCCTTTGTATTTCTCCTTCAGCCTGCCTGTCCTGCAGGAAATTTCCTGATCACTGGATTAAATTCCATTCAGTAACATTGGGTCAGGCAGCTGACAACTCTAGCCTGCCCAGTTGTTTTAAAAATGGAAGCAGATTTGGGGAAAGTATATTATACTCCACAATGTATGTACACTGGTGGAATAATGTATTTGGTGCAGATACTTTAGGTCAAAAGTCCTTTGTCTTAAAACCATCCACAGTAAATGCTCTTGAAATCAGCCAGACAATTATACATCCTGATGTTTCTAGCAAAAGATAATGGTTAGTTAAAAATATTCTTGGTATTTTTGAGCCAGCCCACGCCACCCACATTGACAGATCTTTTATAAAGCCCATGAATGGAATAAAGGAACTCTGGGCTTACATTTTTAGAACCTCACAGGTTTTTTTTCTAATGCCCACTGGTTAACCTGCAGGAAGAGAGAGACTGACTGTGGTTTCCCATCTCTGAGCTGAAGTGAAATTCCCTTTGGTTAACCACTCTATATAACATGGCATATGTTTCATATTTAACCTTCACCAAAACACATCCAAAAAGTACGTGTACGTTGGAACTTATTCTGTAGAATTTCACAGCCAAAACACTTTTGCTTTTGAAAATCCAGGTACTACGCAACCTAGTTCTCTAGAAAATTTTCCTTCCCACAGTGACTTGAACCTGAATTCCACCCCCACCCGCCACATTTTGCCAGGGTACTTTTGGCTTTTGCCCTCTGGACATGCCATGCAGGAAGACAATAGATTCGCTTCCTTTCTATGATTTTCTGAAATTCCCTGATTTCATCATATACAGTGCATTACAAAGGCTTAAGGACATTAAACAGAAAGTTCAGCGCTACGCTCCTTAATGACAGCAAATGGCCATCCTATAGGATATACTTTCCCGAATGATGGTGGTCAATACATGTCCCAGCTATTTGGAAAAGTTTTGCAAGCAGCCCTAGCCCAGTAATGTGATACATAGCCAGAAAGGGTTAAGCAGCTTGCAGGCTCATTGATCCAGATTCAACCTTTGAGGACATATTGGTAGATAATGTTTGTGTTTGTATGTGTTTACATATATATATAGCTGGAGGTTAACAATGCAATTGAAGTCTAGTATCAGAGGGGTAGCGTTAGTCTGGATCTGCAAATTAAATGCAATTAAACAGTCTCTGTCTATGCTGTATTCTGTTAATTCAGAGATCAGAAGGAAATCTAAACATTTAAATGAACTCTAAACACAGTGACATTACAGTTTAAGATTAGCAGCCGTGTTAGTCTGTATCCGTAAATAAGACGAGGAAGACTTTGTAGCATCTTAGAGACTAACCAGTTTATTTCAGCATTACTGTATTCATCTGTCTTTTAAACGCATAGCAAATCACCTGTGAATGGTGGAAAGCAATTGCCTTATGTTAATGGCTCTAGCTAATTACCAGTGATGCTTAGGGAACCCATCTACTTCAAAGTCTCCATGATTGCCTATTGTTCGCCTAAGGCTTCTGAGCTTTCAAGAGAAGGCCTAGAACTGTATAAAACCCCCAGAGTACTGATTTTTTTTTCTCTCAGATCTACTTGATGCTTCATGCAAGGGAAGCTTAAGTCATCAGGTTATCTCCAGTCCCACCTGGATTACCCTGAATATGGAGATTGGACTATAACCTATGAATTAATTCTGAAAGAACTCTTTGCAACTAAAAAGCTCACCATCTCTATTATGAATCTGATCTCAGAACTGTACTCATGCCTCTATGTATATTGATCTTTTACCCCATAACTCTTTTCTTTTTTAGTAATTTTTAGTTTAGTTAATAAGAATTGGCTGTGAGTGTATATTTGGGTAAAATCTGAAATATTCATTAACCTGGGAGGTAATGTGTCTGATCCTTTGGGATTGGTAGAATTCTCTTATATGATGAATAAGATTTTCAGTAATCCTCCTCATATTTGACTGGGGATCTGGGTGGAGGCCTAATGCTGAGCTGCTTTAAGAAAACTGCGTTGTTTTCTTCTGGCTTGGTGAATCTAAATATTGGACTATCCCCCAGCTTTGGAAATTGTTTACCCCATTCTTTGCAGTTCACCCTAGTTGAGTAACCTCAGCATGGCTTTCAGGGACCCCAGACACAGTATATTTTGTTTATTATGAGATTCATTTGTGATGAAAAATGAGAGGAGAGCTTTGCTTTTCCTTACTACAGCCACTAAAGCTTGGTCTATACTAGAAAATTAAGTTAGTTGGCTTAATTATGTCTCTGAGGGGGTGTGAAAAACCCACACCCCTAAGAGGCATAGTTAAAACAACCTAATTCTAAATGTAGATAGTATTAGGTTGATGGAAATATTCTTCCATCAGCCTAGCAGCCGCCTCTTGGGGGAGGTGGATTAACTCCGCCAACAGGAGAACCCCATCTGTAGATAGTGTCTACACTGAAGAACTACAGCAGTGCATCTGCAGCACTTCAAGTAGCCAAGCACTTAGTCATTCATAGTGCAACAACTATCTAAATCTTTCTAGTCACAAACTTTTCTGCAATAGGAAAACCCCCTGAAAAACCCTCACTGTTTTATGTTCAGTTTAATTATGACTTGATCAGACTTTGCAGACGTCTCTGGGGTTCACTCGGAGCACAGAAGTTCAGCAAGAGTATTAAGGTGAAATTCACCCCTGTGCGGATGCCCATGAACCCCTACACCTTCAAAGTATGGGTCTTAAATAGCGCTTGTCCTCTGCAAAGAAGTTAATTTTGTCTTAAGTGACCTAGGAAATTGTAATATAGAACTTTAACTTTTATATCATGATAGTCATCCAAGGGTCTCCAAATACTTAATGAAATTTACCCATTTCTCTAACCACTAAATATAAGGAAACTGAGGAACAAAGATTTTGGCCCAGATTTTCACAACATTGCAACTCTTAACTGATTTAGGAGCCTAAATCTCATTTCTGAAGGTGACTTAGGCACCTCAATAGCTTAAATCCATCAACTGTCAATGGGATTTTGGCTCCAAAGTGCCTAAATCCCTTCTAAAAATGAGATTTGGACTCCTAGATCAGTTAGGCAATACAATGCTGAGCACACATCTAAATACCATTACAAATCTAAACCATAGTGACTTGGCCAAATTCACTCAGTGCCTCAGACACAGACTTGGGACCTGTGGTCTAACCACCGATCCAAACTGCCTACCTTGTTACCCTTGAGCAAATAATTTCAAGTGTCAATATCCCCAAGCTGCAGTTTAACACCACAGTTCTATTCCCTTGTGTTTATGTAGCGCTCTGAACCGCAGAAGTAATGTCAACATCAGTAGGAGGTTAAGGATCCTTAGAACTTTTCAGGAGGTCCTCATAACTTTACAGGATCAGGTCCAGACCTGAAAATGCCTGCAAGATGAATTATTAAATCAAATATGCTCCCTACCATTGATATCCTAGTATCAATAATAATTAGAATTTATTTTATTTATTAATTCTATAAGAATTAATCATGTTTTGACTTCCTTCAGCTGGATTGTTGAAACAGAAGATGATTTCTCGCATTTTCTGTATAGAAATGAGGAAACGTTCCTGACCAAAACCATTCTGTCAATAAAACCACTGATGTCATGATTGCAGACAGACAGCCACTAAGTTATTTTTTCTTTAATATAGATAAAGAAATAGGTTAAAGTAACTCCAAGGGACTGACATAAGTCTGGACAACCAAGGTGATTCAGAGTCAATGTGGAAAGTCCATTCTTAATTCATCTGTTGTAGCTACTGTAGTTTTTGTAACTTGTACAGTATGTAAATCTCTCACTGCACCATGCAGCCACCTTGGTGACTTATTACTTAAGCTGTTATAGGTGAATTGTTTCTAGTTTACTGTGTGACCAGACAGCCAATGATCTGTGGCCAGTTTTGACAAATTCTTCCAGGACTTTTATATTCCCCTACCAGCTACAGCAGTCTGTACTCGTGGTCCGAGCTATCAAGTGTCAGGCATATCATCTCTTGCTCATGTGTCTAACAGCCCTGCCACACCTCCATGCAGCTCTGCTAGTATGTCATGCATTTTGCAGGAATTCTTCCTCCATTATCTCTTCCTGGAGAATGCTCTGGCAAAGGATTTGCAGGCATCCAACCTGCCTCTCTCACTGCTCTCCCTGCTGATCTAAGGGCATGGTGGGAGTAATGATGGCCCAAGTGCCCAGCAGCAAGAGAGATGAAGGGGTCAGAGGCTGAAAAGCTGGGGACAATATGTAGGATAGAAATTGAAATGGGACAGGGCAGAAAGAGGAAGGAATAATAGGGATGGATGCTTCTCCAAGATCCTGTAACAAAACCTCCACATTTACCCTACCACCCACCCCTTTTCCAAACGAGCCTTCCACCCCATGCTGCCCCGTGTTTCCTTTAAGTACCTGCTTCCCTCTTCCCCTGTGCCCCAACCCCCCAGTTTAAAATAGAGTAACTCCAGATTTACACCATTGAAACAAAGTAGAATCTGGCCCATACATTAATAGCATCTAATTTGGGGGCGGGGGTTGAGCTTTTCTGACTTCTGGTCCTGTCTTTGTCTGCACTCTTAGCCTCAGGCCCTGTCGCTTGGGCTGCTGACAGTAAATCCCCTGCTCATTTTCTAGCTCCTTTCCCTTGTTTGGAAAAGAAAAAAGTGTGTTTGAATGCGGTGTTTGTGGAAGGTGCAGACTTGACAGCCCGGGGGACTGAAGCTCTCTGTTTATCCACAGATCAGGTATCATATGGGCAACAGTTCAGCAGACTTCCACCCGCTGCCCTGCCAACACACCCCAAAATCCTGAACTGGAAAAGCCACTTGATTTGTAGGTGCGAGAGAATAGTTTAGTCTCTGTGCCTAGTCAAGTCCATGTTTCCTCTACTAATGCTGCCAGAAGTGCCAGTTTCAATGGTGACTATAAAGTGTCTATGGAGAACTAGAGGGTGATCCCCAAACACATTTCACAATGGGCATTCAACAGCCTCTCATGCAACAGCTTTCATTCATTACTACCTCTAAAGTTCTTTAAAATAGCTACTTTGCCACTGTAGCTGCAGCAAGAGGACTGGATTCTGTATTGCAATGCATTGGCTTTGCTACCCTTTGGCTGGCTGGGTTTGAACCACTAATTCAGATGTGAAAAATCCCCACTTCATGTAATCAGCTCGTCTTTAAACCATATTAGCCTCCATTTTCCCTTTGCAGTTGCATTGCAAAGACTGACATTCCAACATGCTATAACATCAGTTAAGCAAAGGAACCTTCAGGCAAGAAGTGTGGTGCCACATTGCAACTGCTACAGTGCAGAGAGATTGTGAAATACAAAGAAAAATCCAAGAGTTAAGGGGCAAGAAACCCCCTGATCTCTTCTGTCCCATAACATAGATTGGGAAAAGTCCCATTTCAGAGAGAATGTGAATAAAGACCCGAACTGCAGAAAAACAATTGGAGTGAAAACAAAAGACTCCACTACCATGCAACTTCAATTTGCATAGCACCTTCCATAGAAACTATAGGCCTGCTCCTGACCATTTAAGTCAAGTCAATATATTTCCTTAATGCTTTAGAGTTAAATCTAGTCAGTGGAATTAAATAGAAGAAGGAGACTGAATGTAAGATGTACAGAAAAGGAGAAAAGATTATTTCTGGTGTGATCTGAAAAGAGATTAAGGGCTGAGTTTGGCCCTCCATAACAACAGTGCAAGTTTGGAGAACTATGCATCAGAGATGCTGGATTTATACGCATATAATGAAACAGCAGAGCTTGGCCCCAAGAGACCATGAGGCAAAGAGATATATGGAAGCTGATCCAGACAGCAAAGGAGAGGACTCTTGCATTTGTGTTGTGCCATGTGTTTCTCATATTGTCACAATAATATACGGGGTTCTGATCAGTATTTCGGTCAACAGCAGAATTATACAGATTATTGTATTGGACTGGGATCATTTCTCTGTTAATATACCTGGGTGAGAGAGAACAAAGCTTCAGAAAGATGGTCAATTCTAGTGGATTGGCACAGGATTGGGAGCAGATGTCCCGAGGTCTGATCGTGATGCTGTATTTAGTGAATTTGGACAAAGTCACAAGCTAAATATTAATTCATTTTCCATACAATTAAATGGGGACAATACTGTATTAGTAGCAGAGTCAGGATAAGAACTCCTAACTCCTTAGCTCCTAATCTCGTGCTCAGTCTACCATTACTCTTCTCACAGCGATGCTGTGAGGATTAGTTAGTATTTTTAAACCAGGGAAGGGTATTATGTTAACTATTACTGAAAAGAAATTCAATTTTCTTTTTTAGAATTTGGGTTTTTGGATGCTGTGTTCATTATTTTACTACTGAATGCAGAGAATCTTGTCTTGCGGATAATACGCAACCATAAAGACTACAAAAATTGACAGCATTAGCTATTGGTGGACAAAACAGAGCTGACCACCTTGGAGTATCTGCGGGTAGAACCACTTATTGGTGGCAAAGAGGAATTGAATAGAAAATGGGATACTTTGCATATTCCTTCATAAGGATATGATAGAAGACCATCAATCTTATGAGTGAATTATTTTTAGTTGATATGTTTGTTAATATGCAATTTGGTGCTATATTTTTCATAAATATATATTTTGGATCAACGTGTTCATGTTCTACCAGAGTTACCAACATATACAATCCTGGGGGAAAATGAGGGCCTACAGTGTAAGACAATATGATTATCTTTAATTTGTCAGTTTTCTTGTTGGTGTTAGGCTTAACTCTCTAAGGAGACGTTGAAAAAACCTGGGTCTGTAGGTTTGCTTAACTGGATTGTGATGGGTTTTTTTTTATTATTATTATAAAATTTAGAGAAGACAGTCCTGCCTGAGATGATTTCTTTGGAATTCCCAAAGACATGGCGACAACAATTTGGTTGTTTTGTTCATGAAATTAACGGCAGCCTCAAAATGGTCTCAATTAGTCTCCAAAATGCATAGTCCCGTAAAAACAAAATACCTATACACAACCATTCATCTCACCACTGTATTTAAAACATGCATGTAGGGTGACCAGATAACAAGTGTGAAAAATGCGGATGGGGGTGGGGCGTAATAGGAGCCTATATAAGAAAAAGGCCCAAAAATCGGGACTGTCCCAATAAAATCAGGACATCTGGTCGCCCTACATGCATGTAACTTTAAGCACAAGTAGTCCTACTGATTTCAAGGTGAAGGATGGTAGGGGTAGGAGCATTACCCAAACATTCCTCCCCTCGTTTTTCTTTTTTAAGGGCACCATACAACAAAGAGGAAATGAATTGCTGGCCTGAGTTGCACAGACACACTTGAAATACTAGGGGATTAATATTTAGTATGTACATTCCTCAAAATCACAGTTCTAAGAATTACACTTGTATTATCTTTCAGGCTGGGGGTGGGGGATACAGGTCACCTATGTACTGCTAAGAGTTGGCTGAAGATGGTTTCCTGCAAGTATGAGTTTCACAACGGAAAAAAAAAAAAAAGACATTAAAGCTAAACCCAAGCTTAGACTCCACAGGAAACCACATACACAAAAACCATCCTTGAACTGCAGAATCCACATTTTTTGTGCATCTATCAATAATTCGTCAGGAGAGAAGACAGGAGCCAGAAAGCTTAGAGCAGAGCAAAACACGAACTGCGTACGTGCTGCAGTGGAGGTGAGGAGTGGACATAAAGGTAGAAATCCTGGCTCCACTGAAGTCAAATGGAGGTTTTGCCATTAACCATAATGGAACCAGGATTTCGCCCAAAGAATTTAAAACTCTCACAGACAGGAACAAAAAAGACAGATTAGTTGGGAATACAGATATGTTCTGACTGGGAATCCCCTTATCTGAGGGTAGATACAACACAACAATGGGGGCATTGGAATTACCTAGCGATAGCTGGTGTTACCACAGGAGCAAGTCACCTAACCAGCAGGTCATCAGGGAGTCCTATGTCAATAATGCCTTTATTTTAGGAGCGATCATATTTCTATTGTGCTGGGGTTCCAGGAGGTGTAGGGAGTTGCTAAAGCCAGCACTGTCTATCCTGTATTTAACACTGCAGAGCTAGGACTGAAAAGCTCATGGTCAAAAAGAGAGTCTGAATACAGGCTGTAAACCTCTATACAACTGCACCAGCTAAAATACTGAGTGATGGAGAAACATGTAGTTTACAAAAACAATGCAAAACAGTTAATCTAGGTCACTGGTTTTGAGCCTTAACATTGGGCTATGTGTCAGGCTGATTAATTTGAAGAGGAAAAGGATTTATACCAGACTGGTCCCTCTCAAACTGAGATACAATGATTTCTCCACCATGAGAAGCCACTGCCTGTTTTCCAACTGCAAATTGCACAATTTTGTTGCTGACAATTAAAGGCGGCCCAGAGAGTGTTCAGTTTATTACATTTTTTTGCCCTGCGTGCAGCAAAGACCAACACTAAAGTTGAAAATAATCTGTTCGGTCAAAGTGCACCTGGTGGCCAATGCAATATTGTTCCCTACAATAATTACAACAGGAGGGGAAAAAATAGTTTGAAAATGTTGGCGAGGAGAAAGCTGCAAGAGGAAAATTAAATTCAGAACTTTTTCAACTATAGTAAACACACACATTTCTAAGAGGACTGCTACAATCACTGTATGTTTTGACCTGAGCAACTTACTCTTACTTACTGTAGCCTAAACTTGCAAATGAAAACTGAAGCTGATAGTTATTAGGCATATGTAACCATTTTGTAAACATTTCCATAATGTAGTTGTATAGCTACTTGTTTTAGCCAGGGATTAAGATGGAGTCTGCTTTAGGAAGGAACGGAGCTCAGTTTAAAGCAGTGGTTTCCAGCTAAGCAGTGGTCCATGGATACTTGGGGGTCTGCAAAACTATGTCTAAGATTGCCAAAGGAGTCTGCACTTCCATTTGAAATTTTTTAGAGGTCTGCAAATGAAAAAGGGTTGAAAGCTGCTGGTTTAGAGCATAGAATTGTGACAGGAGGCCTTCTGCTCCATCACTGAGTCACTGGGTAATCTTTGGCAATTCATTTAATTTGTTACCCATCTGTTAAACTAGTGAACAAACACTGGCCTATTCTTAGAATGAGGTGTTTTATGAAAGGTGCACAGCAAGTGTAAAATATATTACATTAATAAAGTTCTTTTAATACAGTTTATTTTAAGGTTGAAAAGTCAAGCACTTGGAAGTTTGGAAATGCCAAAAGGTCCTTGCACAACCTTCATTCAGCCTGCAAGTGCATATCACATTCTAAGTCTTTAATTACATAGAGGATTTTTCCCCCAGATCTTCTGCAACTTTCATGATATTCATAAAGTGCTTCCATGCTATCTAGTAGGAGCGAATCCCACAAATTTGATCCAGGTCATTATAAAATGAACACATTTCCCACTTGGAGCGGGAGTCATTATTGCTGTCTTAGGTCTTGTTATAGCAGACCTCTAGTCTCATCTTCATCAGGAGCAGCAAATCGCACCACAAGATGTTCATTGGAGCCAGCTCCTTGGACACAGTCATGCAACAAACTATTTGGAGGTCCAAGTTCAGCTGCCCCTTGGTCTCCTCCCTTTCTCTGCTGGATACCTTGCACACTGGCCTGAGACCAACTAACAGCAAATTCCTAGGGTGGTCTCTTCCATGACATGATAGCATTACAATCTGTTGGGTCACAGAAGTAGGTGATGATGCTGGTCACTGCGAAAATAGCTCAGTAGTATGTGCAGGTCTGTTTGTAGAAAAGTGACTTCTGTCCAACTTGACCTCTGTGCAGCACAGTGCAGAAGGTAAACCAGACACGCCATTTACGTACTGTGGGATTGTAAGAGGGAGGCTATCTGCACAGTTGTAGGTAGACTACCATTCACATCAGCACTGGCCTGGTGGAGATGGGCACCACATAGAATCACATGGTGGATAGACTCACTTGAAGCAAGTCTAATGTGACCAGTGGTAATGCCTTTGTCCCATTGGAGACATGTGTGGGGCTGATATACTGCAGCAAATACAAATGTGGAACTTCACAATGCTTTACAAGTCACCGAGAACTCAGTTTCTGACCATCTGTTTACACAAATAAGGGAAGAAGGAACATGAGTGACTCTGGAGACAACTTTTTCAGTTAATTGCAATGAGTGGCTAGTTTTGTTTTTGGAAGTATTTTTCCATAGAAACCTGTACTTAAAGACTACAGAGCACCAACCCCCCAGAGAAAGCCAAGGCCATAGTCAAAGAAGAATGACAACAATGCTTTACTAAAGCACCTAGTCAACCCAGTTTCTACATATAAACAGAAGTGCTGAGAGGAAGTGTATGCAGAGCTCCAAATAGTTGCCTTACATCTCTGTGAAGAGGAACCTTTCTAAAGCATGCAGTAGGAGCCACCACAGCCTGGGTGGAATTCACCTGAAGATCTCTGGAGGTCAGCAAATTCATTCTCTTATAACACTAGTTGAACGTATCTGGGCGGAGATGAGGATGTAAGAGGGGAAACAGCAGTCTTCCAACTCAGGAGTTCAACATTTTCCTTTCTGAGCCCTCCCAAACATGCTATACAAACTCTATAGCCCACCTCTGCCACAATAACTGATTTTCTGCATATAAAAGCCAGGGCCAGCGTTAAGAGGTAGCAAGCAGGGTAACTCCCTTGAGCCCCACTCCACAGAAGGCACCATGAAGCTAAGTTACTCAGGCTTCTGCTTCACCCTCAGGTGGCGGGGCTCAAGGCCCTGGGCTCCAGTTCCATGCAGTGGGACTTCATCTTTCTGCTCTGGGCCCCAGCAAGTCTAACACTGGTCAGGCTTGGTGGACCCCCTGAAACCTACTCGTGGTCCTCCTAGGGGGCCCCAGACTTCTGGTTCAGAACCACTGCTGCAGCTGACAGAAAAGAGGAGGAGGAAGTATGGAAACCAGCAGATACGACTTCCCTACATTGGCAGGGAAAAAATACACTTTCACCAGCTTCCATCTCCTCTCCAACTTTGGTGAACTGCTCTGAGACCAGCTGCTTGATGCCCAGGCCTATAAAACGGCAAGACCTCAAGGGAATATGAAATCAGTTTAAGGAAACTGATCAGAAATGGTTATGAGGCCAAAAATTCTGCTGTGAAAAATGGGAGGCGTTAAAATAGTAATCAGCTAGCAATTAGTGCATTTACACACTTAAAGCTGTGTGTCAAATATTAATGAATCCTCACCATATCACATAATCCTGTAGTATAATCACTTTGAAATGGATTCCCACGCTGTCACATTGCATTGTATGGATTGCGCCATAATCAGTGAGGCAGGATGCTTTCAGTAAAAAGGAGAGATAAAAACAGGTGCATGATCCTGGACACATTCCACCACCCAAGAGGTGGAAGTCCACAAAGAGCTTTGGCTCTGAAAATCACTTACCCCAAAATATCACTGTAACAAAACAGCAAGAAATACCAATGATCATGGAGAACCTGGTTCCTTCAGAACAACGCCCCTTCCCCTCACCAATGGTGTACTCTGCCATCCAACCTCTCACTTGACTCAGAGTAGGGACAATATGACCAACTGTAAGCTAAGGAATGACCCCAAACAGGAATGGGGTGAGCCTAGGCAAACACTTGAATGCTGCCTGATGCATTGGCCTCTGTCAACATCCTGTCCTCCAGGAGGACTATTTGGGACAAGAGGCACCATCAGGTCTTGGCTGCTGTTTTGCAGTGACAAGCTATGACCACCACCATGCCACATGAGGTAGGGATGCATCATTTCCATTTTAAAGATTAGGAACAGAGGCAGAGAGGTGTGGTGTCTTGCAGAAGGCCATAGATGTTTTCAGTGGAAGAGTCAGGATCGGCAGTCAGGACTCCCACCACCCCCGTGCTCATTTCTCCACACTGCCTCTCTTCTAACAGTTATTAAAAAAAATAGCATCTTGCAAATTCAGGATACCTCCATGTGCTCTGCACAGTGAATAATAGCACACTGATTGTGAAAGCAAATGGAGCAGCTCTTATACTCCATGCAAGAACTCATGGAAAAACCTAACTGTCCCAGAACCTGTTTTATAGGGAACAGTGGCCAGGGCCCTAGGGTTATTTCCAAACTCACTTTTAAAAGCCCTTTTAAAAATTTCCACCTCAGGAACCATTAGACAATAAAAGGAACCTTAATATATCATCTTACCCAGGGCTGTGTCTACACTGAACAAACTGTTGTATCTGAGAGTGGACAGCAAACACAGCACCCTTTTGCAGCAATGCACATTCGATACCTCGGCTGAGTGATTAAAACACTTTCCTTCAGCAGGCCCTGGACTTTGTTGATGTCACTGACATTAGCAGAGTAATGTTCTGAACACTAGCTTAGGTGACAGCCAGTATGAGATACCAATATCTGTAGCCTAGACATAATCCAGCAGATTGCACCTCTAACACCACTGCTCCCCTCTGTTACAGACAGCCTAGGATGAGACTTGTTGGCAGACTAGAACCCATGATATTCAATCCTATAAAATCTAAGTATTAAAAAATACAATGTCCACAGGTTCAATTCCTATATAGCCAATAGAACAAATTTAGTATGAAAACAGGAGTGAAATAATTTCTGTATGTCAGGTCCCTACAGTGTTTTGGGGAATATTTCATTTTTTGCTGAGTCACTGCAGCATCCTGCAAGTCTTTTCCCCAAGGACCCACAGAAAGTCCTGCTGCATAGTCATGGGATATTTTCACGCAATGCGGCCATTTAAATGTTAGCACATCCCACTAGACAACTCCAAAAGAAGCAACAACTCTTGGAGGAGAGAGTCTCCGAAAGAGCTGTCTAAAACAAGTGAAAATATCTAGGAGTATTGGGCTACTTTCTCAAATTATTTGTATTACAATAATGCCCCATCTGGGCCAGGTTCTGTCCACAAAGATAGGAAGACTGACTTTGTCCTAAACACATGAAGGTCATGGAAAGGGGAAAAACCACAAGGGCGTTTATTTATTTAATATCCGTTCCCCCCAGAGGTCCCTTCATTGAGAACACCCTTAGTTGGCTGGTTTCAAGCAGGCAATCCAAATCCATCCCTACTTTGCAAACAAAGGAAGTAACTTTTTTTTTTCATAGATGCTTAACGTTAAAGTTTGCCGTAACAAAGAACTGGCAGCTACAATCTCATTTCTAATGCTGCTACAAAAGGTAACTGAGAGGGAACAGTGTGTGCCTTTGGGGAATGGAAGCTCTTTAAAGTCTAAGTCTCAGTCTCTCTGACTGGGCTCATCAAGACAAACATTCTCAGCTGCGCATGCACATCTGCCCCGCCCTTGCTCACTTTTAGTAAACTGAAAGCTTTTTACTTCTCATTGGTGCATCAGTTGGACTTTTTCTTGAGAAATGGAAATGATTGTCTAGGCAGCACTTGCTGACGCTCTACTACTGAAGTACCCTCAACAATAAAATCGAAAGTATGAGGAGGAGACTATTCATTCTCTACTTCTAAATCCAGAAGTTCACTCATTCAGGCAATAATCAACCTGTGCAGCAGCAGGGGTAACAGTCACATCATCCCTTCCTGCCCTCCCCCAAAACATGAACACATTAAATGCAGATTGGTGACCGCTACAGACTAAAGTGCACCAAGAAACTCAACAGGGGCTTTTGGCAGATGCTGTTTGTGACACTCTAAGGTTAGTGGCTAATTTAAGTCAGGGAAATCCCAGCACCATTTTATTAATATTTCCTCAAAGTAACTTGCCTTGCGTGTGGCAACAAAGGGAACGGCCTACAACCAGCCATGCTGTAATTGCACATAAAGAGCACTCTCATATATATATTTATTTTAAAGGACTCCTCCCCTCTATAGATCATGGTAATTTAAAGGTTTCTTTATATCTCTCACATTAGTACCCCATTTTCTCCAGTAGTAGCACTGGTATGAGAATGCTCAGGGAAAACTGCAATATAAAACAAGTGCTTAATTTTCAAACCTTGACAGAACTTCTAGTTCTGGACTTTGTGCGGTTATGTAAAATGGGCATTTGCCTATGTGCTAATATAGCTGTTCATATGTGGCACTGGGATGTGCTATTAAAGGAGCCCATGGTTAAAAATTGGTTACAGAATGCTAAACTATGGTGAGTGCCTGTATGGTCTGGTGATCAGAGTACTGGCAGTCAGAAGATAAGGGTTCTAGTCTCAATTCTGGCACACCACAGCCTCTGTGCCTCAGTTTCCCCATCTCCCAGGGACCTGGTGATGATTAATTCATTCATGTGTGTAAAATGCCTTAAGATCTTTAGGAGGAAAGTGCTATAGAAATGCAAGTATTTATAATAAAAACATTCCAGTCCATTATACAAAGACTCCAGCAATAGCAACAAAGAACTGATCCCTGAAAGACTCAGCAACAGCATAGGTTGCTCCGTGGCAGGAGGAACGAAAAGCACATAGGAACCAGAGTTTTATCACAGTGTGAGAAGACAGCTGAGGGGGCAATAGGAGCTGTTCGAAAAGTAGTGGAGCCCAGCAGGGAAGGGAATGCAGCAGAAGTGAATGGCGGGTCAGTAGGATATGATTGAAACAAACATTTTAAAGCAGTATTGCCAACTAGAGCTATGCAATAACTGATACTTTGGTGTGCTGACCAAACTGGAAAAAAAAATAAATAAATTTTGGGTCAAACCAACCATTTTGTTCAACCTGAATTTTTTGAGTTTTTATAACTCTTTAAAAGTAAAATTAAAAAAAAAGTTTTGTTTTTCCAGTGTCAAAACAAATATGTTTTGATTCTTCCAGAATTTTTTTAAAACCAAAACAAATTTGACACAAATGTGTGAAATGTTTGAGTTGACCCAAATCTGCATTTTCTGGTGAAATGAGTTTTGTTTGAAAAATTTCACTCAGCTCTATTAGCAACTCCAAGCTTTAAAAATCAGGAGGCAGATCCCAAAAGTCAGAGTGAATAAATTAAATAATTTGGGATTCTTTTAATTTGTTTTCTGGATTCTGAAGAGTGCACTTGTTTCATGTGTTCAAGCTTTTATCTGCAGCCATGACTAACCACTTACTAGTTTTTTTAAATGGAAGATGGAATCTGAGGCAATCTCCTGATTGCAGCAGCTGGGGATTAGAAAAACATCAAATATCACAAGCTTCAAAATAAATCGAGAGTTGCTAACACACAGTACTGAAATTTTTTCCATGGGCTCCAGAAATGCAAAAAACCAACCACCCAGAGTTTGGGCTTTGAGTTTATGGTGTCACTAAACCTCTTTAGTGAGATAGGATCTTCATAATTCATAATGATCTTTTCCAACTGGTGCTTCTCATATGGCTGTAGCACAGCAGCCAGTATCCCAAGAGGAAGGCAGGGAAGAGTACTGGAGGGGAAGAAATGCACATGGGCTTTTCCTAATATAGCACGTCAAGGAATATATATTTGTAGTTCCCAGCCTCGGTTACAAAATTGGTTCCAGTTTGTGGCGAACAGGATCTCGACCATGTTTACAAAAAACTGCTGCCACCCTTAAGGTCCAATCCCACACTACAAACTGGAGCCATATTTGCAATTTGCCTAGGGAACAACAGTGTTGCAACCAGGTTCCCACATATGGTGTAGACAATGCGCAAGACTGTCTGTCTGGGGAGCAAAAGTGGAGTGAATCATGCAGGACTGAGTCAGGTCCAAAATTTGAAAGGGAAGCTACATTGTTTGGTAATATGGCCACTTAATGACCCAGTGTAGCAATGAGATAGTCTTTGTGCGCTTTCCCCTGAACATCATGCTGAGTGTTTACAAAGAGTTGTCTAGGAAACAGCTCCCCCACCTCTTCAAGTGTCAGCAATCTCCTGGGACTGTGTAGCACTCTCAGATCTTGTCTATTCTGAGAAAGTGGTGTTTTTAAATGAGCCGTATCTTAGGGTTTGTCTACACTGGCAATTTACAGCACTGCAACTCTGTCGCTCAAGGGTGTGAAAAAACACCCCCATGAGCACAGCCAGGTTCAGTGCTGTAAAGCCCCAGTGTAGACAGTGCTACACCCCTTGTGGAGTTGTTTTTTTTTTTAAAAAAAGAAAAGAGCGTTGGGATCACTCTCTGCCGTGACCACACAAACCACATTAAAGTGCTGCCGTGGCAGCGCTTTAGCGTTGCCAGTGAAGACTAGCCCTTAGCATACGCTAGGTGCTGAATGGGGATATGTGTGTTAACTAACTTGTTTTAGGTAACACATGCTAAACACCTCATTTTCCTGTCTAAACAGGGCCAATGAGAAATAAGACCCCATTAGGGTTGCCAGTTTTGGTTGGATGTATTTCTAGATGTTTCATCACACGGCATAATCTTTAATGAAAGATTAATCTTTAAATCCTGGAGATGTAACGTGAAGTGTAAAACCCTTCCTCCACCCTATCTTGTATGCATCACACACAGTACTTATTTCCCACTGTATTCTCATCCCTGCCCATCTGAATCTCTGTAGTGGAGGGCTTTAGGAATTCAATGGATTTTAAATTCGCTTTTCCATTACTAGTCAGTTGCCTTTAGTTTGGTTTGAATGGCCCTAGATTGCAATACCAGCTTAACCTGCAGCCTGAAAACAATAGCGATTTCTCTCCTGGCAAAGGCAGCTGTTCAGCTTAGTGCTGATAATTCATCTATAAATTCATCTTTCTGCTTCCTGTTAGAGTTTCTCAAGGGAATGATGCCAGCTGGTGTGTGGTGGGGTTAGGGGCCACATAGAGGACTCACAGGTCTGTTCAGACTTTTTAAATTAGGGGATGTTGCACATGCCACTCTCTGATTGTGAAGGAGCCTCTGGACCTGCAGCATTGTGACTCACTGGCAATCAACGTTCTGCTTCTTCTATGGGCTATGTTGCAATAAATAGGAAGCCATGGAGGAGCAGAGTTGAGAATAAGGAAAGTAGAAATGGGGGTCCAGTAGAAATGCTAAACCTCCTTCTCACAAATCTCTTGAACTTCCACAATGACAACAACACTCAGCCTGGAGAGGCACTGCCTTTTCAGACCAGCCTTGAGAGTCACCAATGACAAGAACTAGAGTAAAGGCACTTTAGTGCCTTAGTCCAAAATGAAACTGGTGAATGATCTCTAGAAACCCTGAGGTGCCTATGTAGGGTCCTTTGGTCCTCAGGTCTCCCTACTGGAGAAATTATAACAACTTGCCATCTTGGCAAGTCCACTCTGGGGCTGAAACAGGGAGACTAACATTACATCTTTGTCTCCAGCGTAAATGAGGCAACTGAATTTTAATGGGTCATTTTTACTAAATTAGAAGCATTACATTCTTGCAGGAAACTGGTACAGCATGACTGTATTAGAGTCAGTTCTCTAAGTGCAGGCAATTTGAATGCACAGGTGAAACCACAGCAAAATGTTGATGGGCATTAACCTGATGATGTACCTGCAGAAGGAAAAAATTAAGAGGCGGCGGTGCAAAGACTTCTTCCAGGGATCTTTTTTCCCTCTCCAAGGGTTTGGATATTGGAAAATAAAGAAATTGTGCAAAAAATGTGATTCATGCAAAGTAGCACACCCACCAAGAATGAGAGCCTCTTTATTATTCAGGTTGGTGCTGTACAAGACTGCTGCCTCTGATGAACATGCTCAGTTTCTAAGCTGACAGAGGCACTAAGGTGTATAAAATAAATCACATGCCTTCCTGGAAGTCACATATCTAGTGGGTGAAAATGAGTGTCATTCTACACAGTTGATAATCAGTGGTAGGGTTCACTGATATGTCAGACTTAAACCACATTAAATCCTGTTGTCTTTTCACTCTTGAAAGAGTTAAAGCCTGTAAACCAGTCAAATCATCTCTCCTTGCAGAGGTTGGCGATGCTCCCTCAGGTGATACATAACAGATCTCAAACTTTAGTTAACATTAAAATTCTTCATCGATTCACTTAATAATTACCAGTAATACTGCACACTCACAGCACCTTTCAGATGAGAATCTTATACTTCTTTCCGAACACTGGTGACTAAGTGTTCCAAGAGGTTCACACTTCCTCCTCCCTCAGCGAGCTGCAGTCAGTCACCTGTGGCATGGAAAGCAGCAGCAGTTTGACAGTACAAACTCAGCAACATGACAGTCATTTTTGAGCAGAAGCGAAGGTGAACTGCACCCACAGGAAACTGCAGAGCGTTAATGTTTTGGATTGTAATTTAGTCACAACAGTGAGGTTAGTGCCTCTATCCTCATGAAAAAGTTGCCAAGAGAGACCATTGCCTGATAAGGACCTTCACGATTCATCTGAATGACTGTACGTGTAGCAGCACAAGGCATCCTGCCACTCTTCTGGGGCATTAGTTTCAAATGGTCTCAGAGGAAAGAGCTCCCTCTGCTGAATGAATACTACTTACTGCAGCGTCTGGGATTGACTTGTAGCACCTTAGAGACTAACAAATTTATTTCAGCGTAAGCTTTTGTAGGCTATAACCCACTTCATTGGATGCATAGAATGGAACGCACAGAAGTAAGATTTATATATATATATACACAGAGAAAACATGAAAAGGTGGAAGTTGCCATGCTATTGATAGCCTCTTAGAATTGGTATGGCAACTTCCACCTTTTCATGTTTTCTGTGTGTGTATGTATATATATATATATATATATATATATATATATAT